>VWZT01013261.1:986076-1238572 GCA_013397055.1 Pachycephala philippinensis
TTTTTAAATTTTATTTGATATTCTAAAAGCTGAAGGGTTGAATATTTTTCATTTGGTTTTGCCATTTCCAAGTTTTGAGACAAACGCTGAAACTGAGTTAAATTCTAATGAGGTTAAACAAATTTCAACTTGTTCAACTAGTTTGAAACTCCTGATGCAAATGAAGTTAGACGAAAATTCCTATATTTCTAGACATAAGAACCCTTGAATCAAAAGCATTATAAAAACTGATCTCCATGTCTATATTTGGCTGAATATTTTCCTTTATTTGTCTAAGGAAATTATGATTTACGTGCAAAAAGGAAGCTACATTTGCAATTAATGAGCAAACGGAAGAAAGCGGGGGAGGGAGCTTGACTAGCAAAAAAAAAAAAAAAGTTTTTTCGCCAAAGGCTGCTCTCCAAGGCGAGCTCTGCCACCTCGTGGGCTGCATCCCTTTTACAGGGCAGCGCCCAGAGTTGGGGGCAGGAGAGCACAGAGTCGTACAGGGAGACGTGGGTCTGTAAAAAAACCCAAACGACCCAGTATCTAGAATAAATTGTAGAAAGAATTTCAAGAACATAAGGGGTTTGAATCATAATTATTAAAATCAATCTCTCGTTGTAGAGGAAATTATGTCAAAGCATCACAGGTTCCACCCTGGCAGGCAGAGGTAGGGGCAGTCCTAGTCCAGCTTTGTGACCCAGATATACTTCTTTTGTAGATGTTTCTTATTTTTTCTGACAGAAGGTCACAGAAAATGCAAATCACTGTTTTTTTCTGTTTGCTGACCTAAACAGAAACCCGATCAAGTTACAAACAAACAAGGAAAATCGATTCTCTCTTGTGAAATGAAGAGCTGGAAAAATAGTTTGGATCAACCCACTAAACTTCTTTGATTGAAAAGAATAATCACTAAGCAGTTGAAAAGACAAGCTTGGTGATTTCCAGCTGAGAACATTATTTAGTGGATGTTCCTTTTCAAAAATGTTCTGCTGCTCTGACTTCTCTTGCATTTTCAGGAAGCAATAAAATCAAGGCAAAATAAGCAAATAATTTCAGTATTTAGCCCTCAGGCCCCCAGTTTTAGCATGTTCCTTATTCAACAGCTCCACTCAAAGGTGCACAGATGGCTTTGGTCTGTGACTCAAGATCCTAATTGTGACCTCCCTGGCTTGGCAGCACCAAATGGGAAAGACTGCTGGAGAAGTGCAGGGAGATGCCTTGTTGTACGGTGGTTCCAGTGTTACCTCAAACAACGATGTCAAGTGGTGACATAAATACAGCTGTCACACTCACATATATGCTATTTTAGCCATGTCAGCCCACCAACAGTTTGCAGGTAATCTCTCACTAGAGGAAAAAGCCAGATTTTTCATATTTGGTTTAACCATTTAAACTGAAAAGACACGAGAAATAAGGAAAAGGAGAATGTCCATGAACATGCCACATTTACAGGGACTAATCTTTTTATTACAGAGTTTGACTATTATTGCCTAAACAAACATGCTCAGCTCTCAAAGGAAGTGGTTCCTTTGTCATTTCTCTGTGACGAAACTAAAAAAAGAATGAGCTGGAAGAAAATTCTTAGATATATCCATACAGCTTTGATCACTTAGGGGCCATTTCCAAAGTATGCTGAGAACTTCAACCATCAGGTGTTTTTGGGAATTGTAACAACTTGTTATAAGACAAATCTCTGAATTTCGAGCACTAGACAAATGGCTAATGAAAACAAGGAGCTAAAGGAAATGTGTACAAAACATATGGCTCAATTTTGTTTCTTGAGTCACCAAGCACATAGACAATTTTGCCTGAATTACTGGATGTCACTGTGATAGAGCTAAAAAAGAAGGGGAAAAAATGTGCATTTCAACAGATGCTAAACAATATACTTGGAATGACATTTATTTATTATATATTTTACATGATAAATTAAAGATACTGAGGCATCAGAGATTCTAGGTGACTTTGCTATTCTAGCTGCTTTAGTGTTGAAGGCACATAAAATACTTAAAGAGTAGCAGTACATAAGGAAGATGTGATTCTGCTTCATTTATTGATGAATCATACTTCCTTGATGGGGGCAAGAAACTACCCACACTTCTGTGATGATACAAAACTAGGAAACTCTATGTTTCTATATTTTTCAATGAGCAGGGCTTTTTTTAATAAAATAGTCACACGAATTCCTGAGGTAGTCCAGATTTTTCTGTTAATTGTAGAGAGTTTATATGACAGTTGCTTACGTTTATTTTTATAATGTTCATTTAATGGTATGATTGATGAGATGATTTTGAGGGTGAAAAAGTCATGTAGGTAGCTTGGATAAAGAATACAGATATTTTGTTTAGCATTAACCAGTGACAGCAAGAACAAGTCTCTAAGCAATGGGAGCAGACAGTTAAAGCTCCTGTAGGAGCTGACAAAAACTTATAATTTGATTTCAAGTGAAGAAAAAAAATCCTGAAGAAAGCCTTTTTCTTTCCTAGCACCACTAGCAGAGCATTTATTATATATAGGGCAGTTATATTTTTGATAAGCACTACACATCGTATTTGTAGTCACTGAGATTTAAACAAGGGACCTGCTGGCTCCCCAGATACATGGAAACAGCAGGAAATGGAGTCTAGTTCTCCCTCTGCATTCTGTCAGCAGTTGTGTGACTCCTACCTTTCTCACTTCAGAAGGACTGGCTGCTCTAGGAGACACAATGTGTCACTGGACCCTTTAAAACATGGCCAGTATTCACCACCATAACATCCATATTGCAATGGGATTATTTTAATCTTGGAAGCAGAGGCACAGCAAGGCAGATTATTTGCATTTTTTCAGGGTGGTTAGGACCATGAGCAACCAGATTAAAATTACTGAAATTCAACATCTCTATGGTGGATTTCAAAAGGAATTTGATGGACTGCTTCCCTTGGTTGTTGACAAGAATCCACACCATAGAACCGTCCCTGAATCATACAAGTCTGATACCTCAGTCCAGAGAGAGGACAGCAGAGAAACACAGAAAAGGGTCTCAAAGGGCCCACAACACACTGCCTTCTCTGACTGTAGAGAGGCTCGATTCTGTTTGGCCTGGGGACGTGAGGCAGTGCTTGCAAGAGGTAAAGTCAGGACCAGAGGAACATACACAGCTGCAGCCAGATCTGTATCACTTTACCTATGGGGAAATGACCTGATCATTCAGGGCAGTGCAATAAAAACTGTCCTGTACTACAGATGAGTACTTAAATTTTGTTAACATTTGAATTCTGCCACAGTAGGAACCTCCTCGTGCTGCACATTATTCTTGTGTCAGCCATGATAATAAAACATCCACCTCCTGAATTTTTTTTACGAGCAATAATTTATTTTTACAATAAAAAAGCACTTTAGATTATTTTTAAACAAAAACAAACCTGTGAGTATATGAGTAGCAGCAGCTATAGCAGAAGGATCTGATTTGTTTTTCTCATCCAGAACCTCATGAAGTGTCATTTTTCTTTTTCACATCCCTGTGCTGTTCAAAACACCAGTTTATAGAGCTTACAAATGCACTTTCCTTTGGAGTCTGGTATGTATTCTCCTGAGGGTCTCAGACAATTACAGTAAAAAATAGAAGCATCAATTGCAATCTTTTTGCACAGCATGGTATTACTCCTGCTGAGGTTTTAATTTGCCCCAAGACTGCATCTATCAGCAGATTTTCAAAATTACATTATAAACTGGTATTTCATTTGGCCTAAAATTCAGCTTAAGTTCTTGTTGCACCAAGGTTTCCCAGACACCAAAATCAGTGTGATTCCCAAGCTTGCAGGCAAAGGAACTTGGGATTTGGGATTAAAGAGTAATTACAGAACCTTGCTAGACTGGGGAAGCAGCAAGGGGCTAAAAACCTTCCCCTGCACATCACACTACCACCACCAGCAGAAAGAGTTAGATACAAGACAATATTACATCCTGGAATACAGGGGAAGAGAACAGGGATGGAAACCAGTTGAAGAAAGGGCAGAAAAAATCTCCCACCTGTATTTCTGTACCTGGCCTTTGCTATCTTCTAATCCAAATTTTTCAAAGCCATCTCCTGTTCTCTGCAAAATCTGTGGAAATTTTATCTACCTGCAGAGACATGAAGACTGCTCGAAACATCCTCCATTCAAATCAGTGGGAACCCTTGAATTTACATAGATTTGAATTAGATTGCATCTTTGCATTTGCTTTTAATAAAATAAAGAACCCCCAGCTGAGGGAGCTGGGTTTGTTTAGTCTTGGGGAGGCTCAGGAAGGACCTCATTGCTCTCTACAACTTCCTGAAAGGAGGCTCTAGTGAAGTGGGGGCCAGTCTCTTGTACTATGCCTGCAAGTGAGAGAACCAGAGGAAATGGCCTCAAACTGAGATGGGGAAGATTCAGATCAGATAACAGAAAAAAATTTTTACTGTTACAGTGGTCAGGCATAGCAATAGTTTGCCCAGGTATGTGGTGGAGTCACCATCCCTGGATGTGTTAGAGAGGCATTTGGATCTGGCACTGGGTGATCTGGTTTAGTGGCTTAGGGGTTACAGTGATAGTGCTGGGTAGATGATCTTGTAGGTCTCTTGATGATTCTAGGATTCTATAATTCTATGTCACTAATGAAGATATTTAATATCACTGAGAAGTGATATGAGAAACTTCTGGTGCTGAGTATTTGACTACAACAACAAGAATTCTTAGGCTATATGTTGTTAATGGAGTGATTTTACAATTCAGGATTTCCTCATATGACATATAAAAAACAAGGATGACATTGAACCAGATCAAGAATAAAGCAACATTTAAATGGAACACACACATTGGAACAGAACAAATAATCAGTCCTAAGAGCAGCTCTATATTAATTTCAAATGCAAAAAAAAAAAAAAAGAAAAAGGCGTTATTATTTCCTTAACTCTTATCTCCTGCTCAATATCTTCAAAATATTTCTATAGAAATTTGTAACTTTTACAATGCTGACAAAGTGTAAATTTTGCTAATTACAGCTGACCTCCTCCTTGGCAATCCTAATAAAGATGACTGAATTGCAGAATAACTTACTCTAGCATGCCTGTGTGTTTCTTAGTTACCTACAAAATAATTCCAAGACTTAAAAAACATAAGATTCTAAATTAGAAAGACAGCAGATCAACAGATAAAATCTTGTTTCAATCTCTGGTCAATATCTGATACTGCAAGATGAAGAAAAAATCCTGTTTTTAACCACCCACCTATTTATCAGTTACTGCATGGGAAGAATGATTCTTTCTGATCTTTTCAGGCAATCTGCTTACTCTTTGATGTATAAGATATAAATAGCTTTATTTTTACCTTTTTAATAAATTTAATGGGCAATAATTAAGTTTACATATATAATTAATCAACAGTGTTTGATTGTTGGATACAAAAACATTTGGACAATTGCTTTATTCCGAAGTCAGGATGACTGACACCAGCATGTACAACAGGGGAACAGAATGCATTATGCTATATTGAAGAATGATGTCAAGAACCTGCACCATATGGCATTCAATGATAAACACAAGTTGCAAAAACAAAAGGGAGAGGAAAGCAGTGACACTTTACCTGAGGGTGCTTCTGTAGCATTTAACAGAACAGCTGGATTGCCCAAGACTGAATATTTCACTATATTACTAAACATATTGCGAAGTTAGTAAGATTTAAAATCTAGTAAATCAAAGTTCCTTTGTACATTATAGATAAAATCCTGAACCTATGGAAATCAACAGCAAAAGAACTATCTCCTTCACTGTGATAAAAGTCCCTCCCATTTCTATATTGATTTAATAATTAAAGCTTTTGATAGTACCAGAAACGTTAATAGCATCATCTTTTAAATTTACATATCTGACTTTTCTCAGGGGTTCTCTGACTACAGATACAGGATGGCCGGTACAGCTGATCAGCTGCCTTCTGAAGTCAGTGGAAGGTCTGAGAATTGTTTTGACAATCACCAATTTGATAAAAAAAAGCATTCTGAAATAACAGTATACCTCCTAGAACAAGACGGAGACTTTAGATGTCTATTAAAAATAAATGAAAATTTCTATTAGAAACAGAAGCAAATTTTCTGTTTGTGTATTTAGCATTAACAAGATTTAGATAAGGTACAGCATGCAAGATAAACCCAGTGATATGGTCCTGAATGTATTTCACATCTATGTCTTTGTCTTTTTACACAGTCTTAAACATCTAGTGCCTATATAAGCTTGTGAGTTCACACTTGTATCTTTGCTTAAATAAATTTTCCTCTGTGATACTGCTATAACTCATTTACCCTTATCATGTTCTCTCCTTGTTGTTTATTAGCACCATTTGTTATGTCGCATTTAAAATTAGATTGGGAGATATTTGGGGGAGGAATCATTAGCAGGTTGCAATCAGAACTCTAATTATGCTGCTACTGGAGGCTGCTGAGGAACTCATAGCTGAGTGAACAGAGGTACTCATTTTTAATAGGGGAAGTCATGTCATAATAAATTACAGCTCTATTTTCTAGAATATGGGCCTGTTGAAGGATTTGCAGGTAAAAAGTGGTAGCAGAGCTGAAATTGAAAAGCTGTGACATATCTGACACGCTAAGTGCAGACACTTCATGCTGCTGCTCAGACACTGCACACTGATGCAGAATGCAAATAGGCCCAAGACTTCTTCCACCCGCTACCAACAAAGCTGTAGAAAGGCAGACTTTCTGGAATAGATAAACAAAGTGCTGACAGGAAAAGTTACAAGAGAAAGGAAGGGTTTATTGCCCGGCAGTGTTAAAGAATTACAGCAGCTTTTTCTGGGGGCAAGATAATTTACAAGCAGAGGCACTAATGGCCTAAAAAGCCAAATTTCTGCTTCCTAGAAGAAATAGTCTGCTCTGGCTGAGTGGAAGAATGACAGAAAAGTTAAAGAAGAGCCTACTAAGCTAAGCTAGTGACAAAAGGCCCTAGGTCTGTAGGTGCTGAAAAAATACATGACTTGATCCTGTCTGGACTAAATCCCCACAGAAACTAATGGAAAAATAATGAACAGTCTGAGGAGCAGACTCTGTATATCTTGAGTTCACTGGATGCATGCACAGTGACTGAGATGAGACTGAAGATAAATATGGGAGAGCACTGCAGCTGGACCAGGCAACTCCATCTCAGTATCCTGGCTCTCACAGCCACCGCAGAAGGTACACAGGACAGAGTATAAAAGTGCAGCAAATATAGAGTGGTAATTTCCCTGGACATTCTCCCAAACTCCAACAAAGCTGTTTTAGGGGCTCTCTGTGCCAGATGTAGCTTCCACAAAGCCAGTAAACATCGCAGCTTTTTCTTCTGTGAGTTTATGTGGCCCTAGGCTTCTGTAAACTTTTAGCCTCTCCAGTATCCTGCATCAAGGACTTCTATAGCGTATCTATGACCTGCGTGAAGAACCACAGCCTTCTTGTTTTGAACCTTTGAAAGTGCTGCTTGGAGTTCATGCCCCTTAGTTCCCAAGAAGCAACATAAGCAGTCTGCTTCCTGTGCTGAAGGTTTTCCAGGAGGCCATCAGCAGGCTGGCCAGTGAGTACTGCTGCTAGGGCCAGCAAGTCGTATGAGACTCATGTTCCTTTACACTGGTAAGTGAAAAAGGCCAAAGAAGGTGTGTCAGCACTACACCCCTGCTCATCCATACTAGCCAAGACTAAGAATGTTCCTTGGCATCATTCTGGCCCGTTCTAACTAATACTTCCTAAGCCAATGCCAAGGCACACTCTGGAGGACAGCATGTGCTGTTTCTAACAGGCAGCATAGAAAGACTGCACCATGTCTGGCTTCCTTCACCCCACCCCGTCCTCCAGCACTGCCCTAGCAGGCCCTTCATGCCCCAAAACATGCCATACGCACTCATGTCATACCCCAGGATATGTTATACATATGTTTACCTCATGCTATGAAAACTCCACTCTGGTGGGATGCAACTCAACCCTCACTTCAGCATGTCCCATGGATGGGAACAAACATTTTGCTGTCTTCCTCCATAACCTTTGTGACAGCTCATCTAATTTACTGAAAGTGGCCACTCTCTGCTTTCATTTAGTACTACAGGTGTTTGCTGTGATTAGCAAGAAAAGGCCACTTGCACAAGTAGAACTGTACAAGTTTATGTAGCCTTCCAAACATGATCTGTTGGGAGTATGTCTAGAGCACTCCAGTGGAACCCAATGGCCAGGCCCAAAAATATGTAGTGGCAGCCAAAGAGGCAAGACACGCTGATCTCGTTTTTTACCTCTTTCCTATCAAGCTTTTAAACTTATCTTAAATGTACAAAGAATTTATCACAGTTTTGACCTCTGATACAGATGTCTAATTAGCTGTCACGCAAGGATATTATGGATTGATAAAAGGAATGACACCTAAGTGCAGAGGACATAGTACAAAAAGAACAGGTTCCAGAAAGGAAAAATTTGTAGGAGGCAGCAAAAGTGACAGCCTGTGCACATGTACTTTGAGTGCTACTCATAGCCACAGTATCCCTATAAACAACTGACTTAAAGAAGAACCATTTATAAATTCGAAGGTCCCTCATTAGACAATTTCAAAAAGATATAAATTGTTAGCCTGTGCACTTTTTTTCTCTGTCACAAACAGTGCAGTCACATATGTGCAGCTAGAAAATAACCCATACATTTTACCAACTGCTAATCCGAAGGATGGACCTAATGGTTCTTCAAGGCCTGCATACATTGATGGTTTAAGCTGGTTCTTCCAAATGAGAGACGTTTGAGGCAAAACAAAACAAGAGCACAGCTTTGCCATGAATACATCAAATCATTCATATGAACTCAATTCTAATGGGCCTAAAGCTTGAAAAGAGGCTCTTCACACATTTAAAAATTACTTCTCTTCACTGTAAGTAAGTGTAAAATTCATACAGATACCTGAAAAAGTGGAAGGACAAAATAGATGAAGAGAACAAAAGCAAAATATTTAATCTGCTATGTCTTATTTTCCTTAAAATCAACAGCATAATAGACTGTTCCTCAAGGTATACTTAGCATTTAGAGCTGGGTTCTGCATTGCCAACTTTAAAAAAAACCCACTAATTTTAAAGTGTCCTTGTGTAAGAAATGTGAGAACCAGAGGAAGGATCTGAAGACCTTATGATACTGTCCTTGTTTTTGTTTGACAAAAAGAAAAGCAGCAGTTTAGTCACTATAGTGTTGTAATGTTGAAGAACAGAAAGTCAATCACTTAATCTCAGCTGGTAAAACCTTCCAGCACAAGGAGCTCTGGGACTGTGGTTCATTCCCACTGACATCAATAGCAATAGAGCTGTATGAAGACCTATCAATACTAATAGCTTTTCATAGTGGGTATTGCTCTGTGGTAATTTTCCAAGACCTCAGTTAGGTAATAGTGTTATGTGCACAAGTCTCCTGTTACCAAAGGTGGATAAATCAGTGGTAAATGTTTTTCAACCTAAATTTCTACTCCAGATTTCCTTTCTCATTGTGTGTTGGACACTTTAACGTATAAAACCAGGAAGTGTAGTATGATGTAGCTTGTTATGTTATTATATATATGGTTATAACAGAAACACATTTATAGTGAGGATGTGAGAATACACTGCTTTTAAGATTCCACCAACTGACACATGAACAGGGCTGGCCTCAGGTTAGCTAGTAAATCTGAGTAAACCTCTGATGACTGACTGACATAAAAAAAAACTTGAAAGATTAGCAAAATTTACTGAAACTGATACTGAACTTTAGATGAAAGCTCTTCTGAAAATGGAGAGTCTCTGGAGAAAACTAGGAAATTCAAAAGCTTTGGTATGTCCATTGATTCAACAAAAATGTAATTACTCTACAAGGGAAAAGACAAATTAAGAGACATGAGCAAGACTGCTGTGGTCTGAATAAAAGATTCTACAAGCATAAGTTGTTGATTTTATAGGAGATGAAATTATGATAGCCAAGATGTGAAATATTACTGTGTTCATAAAACACAGTATGTGCTATAGAACCTTTGAGTTTCAGTGAATGTGTGAAAACCATGATTAGGACAAACAATGTGGTCTGCCAGTAGCACAGGATAGATACAGGTTTGGGAATCACTGTTTTCTAGTAACTTACTTCATAGGAATGCAACAGAAATCTGATTTTTACATGCCACATTTATTGCCATCTTTGGAAATACACCAAGATGTTTTCAGAGGTGTCTAAATTTAATTTATTAGCATTCTGTGAATTCAAAGGAGCTGAGACATTTATCATTTAGAGAAAAACTTAAATTTAAAAAAAAAGTTATCAAATGTTAGAAATTTAGAAAACACTTACTATCCTCACCAGATTAGTTAGGCTATAACAGACAAAGGTATCTAGGATGTAACTTCTATCCTGTACAGACAACTAATTTTTTGCAAAAGTGCATTATTTTTCATGATATTTTCATTGTAAAAGTAGCTCAAGCCAATAGAAAAAATTCTAGTTTGAGTTCTGATGAGAATGGAAGCAAAATGCCTACATTTAAAAATAATCCTTAATCCATTGTCAGCAACATTTACCCTTGACTAGAAAGAGACAAAAAATATCATATGTCAACATCATCACAAAACTGAATCCTAATTACAGGACAAGCACCAATATTTCTTCATATATTTACCTATCTGAAACCCGTAATTCTTGAAAAGAGCTTACAGATCAGTTTCCATAAGGTCCTTGTGTGACTTATGTAGAATACACCAAGAAAAGAATGCTGAATATTTTCTTAACTTACTGAGTCATGTTCAGAACACTTTCAGGAGACGTAAGTTCAAATCTGCAATCCTTAGTGAACAAGAGCTTCCTTTCTGTTCCAGTTCTGTTATTGCAAAATGCAGGCTGGTGGAAACTGAAGAACATAACTGTGTATTTTAGTCAGTGACCTTATAAATCTCTGGAGGAGAGACCTAAAATACATATGAAAATAGCCAATGGTTTTTAACAACACCTTCAGTAGAAAAATGGGCATATGTTCAACATAGCTGTAGTTCATCTGAAGAACGGATCTGTAACTCTCCATGTCCCCAGACACATGTTTGAATTTATGTTCAGGCTATTTAAACAATGTCAACAGCCTCCTTATGTTTTTCTATGATGATTAACTATGCTGCTGTAAATCCTGTTTTAAACGTGTAGCTGGACAATTATTAACTGTTTGGAAAAACAGGGTCTCAGGTTTGCACAGCTATGCACAACTGAGGCCACAGAAGGCATAAGAACAGCAAGATATATCTCACCTTTTTTTCTTGGCTTCTCCAGGTACATTAGAGACTAGGGACGTTGAGCAGGGTCTGGTTCTTAGCAGCAGGATTTGGAATGTGAAGAAGTACCAATTAAATCAGAATAAGTGGCCTGAGTGGGTTTTTTTAACACACCTAATTATTTTCACCTTTCCACATTTTTATGAAAGGGCTTTTTTCAATCTTTTCCAGATGGACAAATGTACAAAAGACTTTACAGTAATGACTGATGCACAGGATGTATCTACCACTTAAATATTAACTCTGTAGCCTTTTCCAGAACACACTTTCAATGGTTCTGAAGAAGTATCTTCTTACACCTTTTTTGCCTCATCCTTGCATGTAAAACTTCTTTAAGGTTTTTATTAATTTAGTTTTCCAGATTAAACAAAGGATTGTAAGATAAACAGTCAGACTCTTGAAGAAAAAGGGTTTCTTGCTTTTACTTCTCTTATATCAAAGCAGCTTCTTTGGTGCTGCCGATCTATATGAGATAGGCTTATTTTAGATTTTTTATTTGGCTATCACCATTAGTGTTGTTTTTTCCACTGTCAGATTCAATCTGCATGACATCAGCAGAACAGATGTCATTTTATTATGATTTTTTTTTTCTGGCTTTGTAATTAGTGATCTAGTCTTCCTTGACATACTACAATTTACTTGCAGCAATATAGGTGCTCTGATGAGGACAGGGGGACATAACCTAGAGTGACAGCCAACAGAGTGGCAGCGACCTGTTGAAATATTTGAAACTGAAAAGAAAAATCTATCTCGGTCAGATAAGCAGGCTGAAGGATCAAAGGATGCCAAAAAGTCTTCTGTTTGAAAAACACAAGTCGTAGTACAGCAAAATGGTACTTGGACATTTTAATGGCTACTTGGATTGCTAGCACCAATCATGCTGTAAATATATTTAGGTCAGTATAACAATCCTCTAATTTGTTCTAATGCTTCAATAATCAGTTTAAAGCTGGTTAAAAACTACATATATATATATATACACACACATATATGTACACACACACACACATACATTTAGACTCAGGACCCAGGTCTTACAGTTTTGCTTCAATTTGGGTATAAGATGGAGCTTCTCTTACAGTACCTGACATTGTGTCACTTTCTAATAACATGGCTGCTGGTAGGAAGAGGCTCAAAATGCCATTTGCAGTTAAAATCTCTATTTTCAGTTATATTGTCTAGTTTATTCATGCAGAGAAGTCATTTTACCTTTTGACCTTTCTGCTGGACTGAACAAAATGAGTGAAGACATATTCTAAAAGTCTTCGTGTTTGAGTGAATTGTGACTGCAGCTGAAATTGCCAGAGTCTCCTGTATTATTCACATTAATTTATTTGTAATACAGTTGGCCAAACCATTCCATTTTAGATAGTTATTTCATTTTGTTTAGATTTATAGTGAAGTTAAAAAATTAATGAAGCAGAAAATCGAAGCATTGTAGAGCATTTTAATCAGATATAAAGTACCACAACTGCAATGCTTCATGCAGGCCCAGGTTTTAAAATGATAACATTTTTACTTAACAAATTAATTTTGTTCATTTGCCTAATTACTTTCTATAGCATGAAATAACTGAAAGTTTAAGTATAAGCCTAGGCTTAAATGGATCGCTGAGGTAGGGCACAATTTCCAAGATTTTCTTCTCAGGATAGGAAGAAATCTTATGGAATTTTAATAATAAATAGAGCTAATAATAAAAAGAGCCTAGGGCTTTTCAGAGATGCTATGTCTTCTCTCCTTGATCTCTTCAGGAGCTGAAAGTATTTAAAAGCCTACTAGACTGAATCCTCCTGCTTAAGTCTGACCTCATGCAAAAAGGATTTGTTTCCACTGCTACTTTAAAAACTTGGAATACCTGTCAGAGCACTTGCTGGAAGCTGGTATGAGTTAGCAAAAACTCTCTGGGGGCTGGAAAAACTGTGTATGTTTTAAGGAGTTATCAAGAAGTTGCAATTAAGTTAAGCGGCATTGATAGACACTAGAAGAGCCGCACATCATTCAGAAATTATTAAAAAGCCAGGCAAATGAGCTAAGGATCTGAAAAAACATAAAAAGGCAAGTAATAAATACAGCTAACCAAAGAGAATAACAAACAAATTAATGGTCAAATTCAGAGATTACTTTGAAGAGCAGCAGGTACGGAGCAGAGAGGACAGACACGCATGAGAAACACTGTAGACCCCAAAATGCAGCTGTAGAAAATGGCAGAGGAACAGATCGCCCTGTGGCGGTCGGTAGAAGAAAAGCACTGGGTAGGATATTGCTGCTGCAGCTTTCACAGACTCAGACATGTACCAGGGTGGTCCTGACAAAGCAGCACCAAGAGAATCTCACATCAGTTTGGTTGCAAAAGACCTCTGAGGTCATTGAGTCCAACCTGAGACCCAACACCACCTTGTCCATCAGACCATGGCACTGAGTGCCACATCCAGTCTTTCCCTACACACCTCCAGGGACAGTGACTCCACCACCTCCCTGGGCAGTCCATTTCAATATCTAATCACCCTTTCTGTGAAGAATTTCTTTGTAACATCGAACCTAAACCTCCTCTGGTGCAGCTTAAGACTGTGTCTCTTGTCCTGCTGCTGGTTGCCTGGGAGAAGAGGCTGACTCCCAGTTGGCTACACCCTCCTGTCAGGTAGTTGTAGAATTTGCTAATTCATGGCAATCTGCAAATAAAACTGATCAAGAAATATCTATGAGAGCAAGATATAACTATTTCAGACAAACAGGTAACATGGTATCGATGAAAGTGCTCTACTACCCAGTGCCCCCCATAGGTTTTTGTGATCTTCATGAGTAACTCGAATGTCTAGGTTAGTGCAGCCATTTATTTGCATTATGCTTCCTGACTGTGTGAATAAACGTGCACACAGACCTGATAAAATATGAACAGCCACATGAACATTTCATCAATATTTTTTTCACCGAAATCATATAAGCAAAAAAATTAGGCTGACATGTTTCAGATTATTCATGTATATAGATATCCATGTTTCATTACTTCAGGGAATTCTACTTTCAAATAATATCACTTGAGCATATGCTTCATTTATTAGGGCTACAAGAGAAAGAGACAAAATGAGACTGTGTCTATTACATACATATTTGTTGTGCAATTCTCTGCATACATGTTCTGTATAATACACAAAGCCACACACACAGATGGAACTCGAAAATTCACTGTATGATACATAGATTATGGGCAACTCATTAATTTATAGTGAGGCTGCTGAAGAAGTTTTTGAGACAGGGAAGAAAATTAGAATCCTTCTGAAAGCTGGTTTTGCCATAAAACAAAGTAAAGAACTGGTGCAGGAGATATAGTTTTTAAGGATAAAATGGCAAGATGAACATCATCAGATCACAGTGGATGTTATCAATAAGATAACAGCAAATAACAAGAAATAAACATAAGCCTTTTTAGGTGTTGTGGGCCTTTGGAGAATGCACATTCCAAATTACTTCTGATTGTAAACTCCCTTGACCAAGTCTTTATAGTCTTAAGCTGCTCCAGGGGAGGTTTAGGTTAGACATTAGGAGGAGTTTCTTCACAGAAAGGGAGATTAGACATTGGAACGGGCTGCCCAGGGAGGCGATGGAGTCACCATCCCTTGGAGGCGTTTAAGGAAAGACTGGATGGCACTCAGTGCCATGGTCTGGTTGAGTTGGTGGTGTTGGGTCATATGTCGGACTTGATGATCTCAGAGGTCTCTTTCAACCTAAACGATTCTGTGATTCCTTGAAGTGAGCCGCAAGAGGAATGATTTCAGATGGGGCTCGAAGGGCTCGCTGCCCCGACGGGGAGCCAGCGTGGTTTGGGCTGGCGGGCAGAGTTAAATTCCTGCGCAGCGCTTGGTAAGCGGCTCTTTTGCCAAAGCCCACAGGGAGCGCAGTGCCGGCCGCTTCCAGGGCTCAGGAGGTGTCTCTGTCCCCTCAGAAAAGGAAAACCCCCCAGCTCTGGCGTGGCCCGGCTGGGCAGCGCCGGGACCCTCGCTCGGGCCGGGCTGGGGCGCGGCCACCGCGCTTCGCCGGGGGAGCCGCGGGGGCGGGGCCGCCGCCGCCGCCGCCGGAGTTTGTCCCTTGGCGGCCGCCGTACGGGGCGCGCCTCCCGCCGGCGGCCGCGGGCTTTTGGAGCGCCATGAGCCTGTGGGCGGACAAGCACCGGCCCGGGGCCCTCGCCCGCCTCGACTTCCACCGCGAGCAGGCGGCGCGGCTCCGCAACCTGGTCAGTGAGCCTCGGGCTCCGCCCGGCCCCGCCGCCCTCCGCCGGCCTCCCGCCGGGCTCTGCCCGGGGGCCCCGCGGCCTCCAGGTCCTCTCGGTATCCTCCTCCTCGCAGCCAGGTTCCCCCACCTTTCGGGATTGCGCCTGAATGAGGGGAAAAACTTTGCTGTGCGGGTGACCGAGCACTGGAACAGATTGCTCAGAGGGGCTGTGAAGTCTCCGGCACTGGAGAGAGTCAGGAACCATCTGGATGCAATCCTGTACCCCGTGCTCTGGGATGGCCCTGCTTGAGCAGGGAGGTTGGGCCACTGTGGTCCCTTCCAACCTGATCCAAGCTGTAATCGGGATTCCGGGCCCGTAACGCTGCTCCTGTGGGGCCGGGAGCTTTCCCTCCGTGCAGGCCCTGGCCTTCCGAGGGGCATCCGTGCCGCGGGAAGGTGTCCCGGCATCGCGCCCTGCTTTGGGAGCGAGGCCTTAATGGCGAGGGAAAAGCTGCCAGGGAATCAGTGGCTCGACTCTTTCAGGAGGCTTGTGCACATGTTCTTCCTGCTGGTTTCAGTGTCCCTGAGAACAGGGCTTGGCTTGTTTGCCTAAAGTTAGCAGAAATTTTCAAGGTGAGCAGCTGGGAATGAAAATTAGGACTGCTTTTCCTGCCAGATGTGCCGACTGGCACATTCACTTCCTCAGGGATTAGTAACTAATGTAAATGCTGACTATGGGGTATGGTCAGATGTGCTCCAACTCATGCTTTTTAGCTTTTCAGGAAATAAACTCCTAAACGTATAGATATGTATGTATATCATAACTATATCTGTATCTATATATACACATATATATATATGTTCATCTGCTTTAAACTTTGTTTCAAACATTTTTCCTGTGTGTTTCTCTCAGCTGTCACACTAGTAACCATGGGA
This sequence comes from Pachycephala philippinensis, assembly GCA_013397055.1. Taxonomy (NCBI): domain Eukaryota; kingdom Metazoa; phylum Chordata; class Aves; order Passeriformes; genus Pachycephala; species Pachycephala philippinensis. The sequence continues at coordinate 1,002,486 of VWZT01013261.1, forward strand.
AGCATATAAATGCTGAAGTGGGGTTTTGGGGGGTTCGTTTTGTTGTTGGTGGTTTGCTTGGGGTATTTTTTGAGCAGTGACGTGTTTGAAGTTAAACGAGTTGCACATGGGCTTCAGAAAAATAGGATGTTCTATAGGAAGTGTTGCTGCAGGAAAGGATTTCAGCAGTTTTAATTCTAGGTGGTGTGTTGTGATGGAGCTGGAAAAGTCATTTATTGTAAACTTGGGTGAAAATGGAAGGATAAATGCTCTTATAAGGAAAATACCGTTGTAGCTAACTGATCTTGTTGCTTTTTTATTCAGGTTCAGTGTGGTGACTTTCCTCATCTGTTGGTGTATGGACCATCAGGAGCTGGAAAAAAGACAAGAATAATGTGTTTGTTAAGGGAATTATATGGTGCAGGAGTGGAAAAACTGAGGATTGAGCATCAGAGTATAACGGTAAAAAAAATTAGTCTCCCATCTGCTGTGAAGTAATGTGGAAATACTGACATATTTCTGTAGTGAGGCCTTTGTATTTATTTGAGTTTTGAAAATTAATCTTTTACGTTGCACTCAGTATCTTCAACCATTTTATGTAATTAATCATACTAGTTTGGTTATATGAACAAATTATTTTCCAGATGCTTTTAGGCTTTCAGGATGTGGGGTTCTCTGTTGTTTTCTGTGCCTGGTTGGCCGTTCTTGTGCTGTGTTTTTTTGTTCAGGATGGGTTTTTTTATTTATTGTTTACAGTTCAATTTGGACAATAACGTCTCGTGTGGTAGACTAGTTCTCAATTAAATGTTAATCTCATTTGTCTGTAAAAATAAAGGTAGTTTTTAAAATTTTTAGCATGGCTTTTTGCATATGTGCAAGTTTTAGCTTGTTTTCTCATTTTCATAGTGACAACTTTAGCATTAGCAAAAACAAAAAATCAATTTAAATTCTCTCTGCCCTGTTCTTAGGCATTTACGTGTTTATTATTAAAAGGCTATATTGCCTATTAGAAATTCTTGCTGTGGAAGGCTTAACCAGAAAGGGATTATCAAGCTTTATTGATAAAAAGGTTATTTAATGTTTGCTTTTTAGTTCTCAGTGGTGGAACAAATAATATTCTTAGACTGAAGGCTAGAAACAGAGAATATACCTAACTGTTCAGACCCAAATTCAGTGTTTTCTGCAAACCAAGTATAGACTTGAAATCCTTTGAGAACAGAAGTAAGTAGCTTCCTTGGTCTTGTCCAGTGGTTTTGCCTTTTCTTTGGGTGGACATAGTGTCACCTCCATTGAACGGCTGATTACATTAATGAGATTTCTTTGGCAAAACTCTGGAGTAACTGGAGTTTGCAATAATACATACTGGTCATTGTTGTTGCTGTTTTACAGGCTGGGTGATGTATCAGTACTCCTTTTTTCCTTTGGAGGTGGGGCTGGCACCATAGGAGATAAGCAAGTCTATGTCTCAGGAGTTCTTTGACCTCTGAGATTCTTGGTTTACCTGTGACTTAGCCAGTTGTAAGCTGTAAGAGATTTTTAGGACACTTTCTGAAAATAAATGCACCTGTTTTCTATGCAGGCACCTTCTAAAAAGAAGATTGAAATTAGCACCATTGCAAGTAATTATCACCTTGAAGTTAACCCAAGGTAAGTGTGCAGTAAAAGTGGCTCACTTCAAAGGTAAGCCACTGACCATGTTGTGAGTGCCTTCAGCATGGGTGTATGAGGGACTGATTGCCTGATTTGTTGCCTGAGCAAGTTAGATAATGGTTTATGGGTTTGGCCTGCAAATGAGAGCAGGGAGAGGATTTTTTTTTTAACAGGTCTAAATGAACAAAAATTTGGATTGCTGTATACTAAAGGCAATAACATTCTGTTTAATGGGCTACGTAAGCATGCTGATGTTGAGGTCTGGGTAAGAGAAACAATTCTGGATTCACAGGTTTCACCATTTCAGTTGAAATTTAGAACCTCTAGTGGAACTAATGCCTCCATATTGTTAGTTCTCTCACAACTACAAAAATAAAGGAATTTGGAAAGTAAGCAAGGTTTACCCAATAACTCTCCAAATAAAGTGTTTGGAGCATGGGAAAGACCACCACAAAATACTGTGGATCCTGTGTTGATCAAGGTCAGATGTTGAGTTAAACAACAGAAGCTCTAATGGGAGCTATCTAGATCTTCTTTGGCAGCTGTGAAATTGCTGGTGATAGTTCCCAGACCCAAAGTAAATATTTGTATTTACCTGAAACATCATAACGTGTCTTTAAATCACAATGAGTGAATGTCATTGTGTACTGGGAGGTGTTGGTTACTGCTAACCTTAGCTCATGCTGCCTTGCCTTTTGGAAGTTATTCTACTGTGACAGGTCTCCTTTAAAAGCTCATTCTGCAGCTAATCTGTGTATTGATTAGTGAGTATCTGCTGGTGTTCTAATACAGACACAAGTAATTATCAGTTAATTGCCAGTAAAATCTGAGACTTATTGGTACTCACCGTTTTGAGTATGTCATTTTGGTGATATCAAATGTGTGACTGTTCAGTCTTCAGCTCTGATAGCCTGATACTACTAACACTTTTCCTGTTACTCTGTATAGAGTGCTTAGAGCTTGAAACATAAAATAATTGTATTTCAATTTAAATACAGAAGTGCTGAGTTTTGATTAAGTATTAATATCCTGATTCATAGGCTTTAAGTGATGAAGCAGTTGTCACGTTTATGTCTGACCAGACAGTAAACCTCTGTGCTGTGCAATGGCCTGTGAAGTTTGACTGAATTATAACATAGTGAAGTCAAGTGCATCTCGAGTAAACATGGAATGAGATGAATGGCTAACAGGGAGAGGAAATGAATTTCTGGGAAGGACTCTGCAGAATAAAACCCTGCATTTACATCAGTTCTTTGAGTCAGGCATCCTATTATGTGGTTAGGCTTAATTGTTCTTTTCCATAATGAGTAAAAAGGTTCACACTGTGTGTCCTTGTTCAAATTGTGGGTAACAAAAGTTTAGATTTCTCATCTGAAGAAAATAAGTTCTGTTTTAATGAGTTAATAAAACATTTGACAGTGGTTTTACTACGTTTGAATACAGTGCTGCTGATCCAGTGGCGCCTGCATAAGCTTTGGGTTGTTTTTATTATAGAGGAGATAACTTTCAACAAAGTATATGTGTATGAGCTTAATTCTAACTCAGCAGCTTCTGAATTCTTTTGGCATTCTTGCTCATTCAGTTGACCTAAGGAGGATGTATTTTATATGCAATATAAAGTTGTTTTAAAACAAGATTTATTCAAACTCCTGGTGCAGTGATGCGGGAAACAATGACCGTGTGGTAATTCAGGAACTCTTGAAGACAGTGGCACAGTCCCAACAGCTTGAAACAAGTACTCAACGCGATTTTAAAGGTGAGTAAAACAGTTAAAACCAGTCAAAATACTTTTTAAACATGGGGGTTTTTTCAGAGATTTCAGTTCACCGTTTCATTTGTACCTGTATGTTGCATGAAGATTGTACAGTCAAAAAGGCACACAGGTTATCTTAATCTTTATTTTCCTGCCTGTAGAACCATGCTGCCCTTACTGTGTGTTATCACTTATTTTGGTATTATTGCTTGTATGTCAAAAGTATTTTTTTCTTAGAAAGATTTGATATTAATACAAAACCCCACTATGTTTAATCCTTTTTTCAGTGGTGCTGTTAACAGAAGTTGACAAACTCACTAAAGATGCTCAGCATGCTCTGCGAAGAACAATGGAGAAGTACATGGCGACCTGCAGGCTGATCCTGTGCTGCAACTCAATGTCGAAAATTATAGGGCCCATTCAAAGCAGATGCCTGGCTGTACGAGTGCCTGCTCCCAGCATTGAAGATGTATGTTGAAACAGAAGCAAAAATAAGTTACTTAAAGATTCTTATTAGATAAGTTCTTGCTGTGGACTTAAGAAATATTTTAGTTTCACATAATGACCTAGTTTTCCTTTGTGTTGGATGATTTGCCAAGCATGGCTTTCGAAAGACTGGTCTGTCTCTGGTCCAGAAATCTTTCTAACAGGAGAACGTGTAGGTGCTGAACAGTTTCCTAAGTGTTGTCTTCCCTACTGTCTGTTTTGTATCTAGATCTGCCATGTCTTGTCCAGTGTGTGTAAGAAAGAAGGCCTGACTCTTCCTCAGGAACTGGCTCAAAGGATTGCAGAGAAATCTGGCAGGAATCTTCGGAAAGCACTGCTTATGTGTGAGTCCTGCAGAGTACAACAGTAAGTCACTGCAAAAATTAATGTAAATTATACTGTCAGAGACATAAATGACCTTGCTTCTAAGGCCTTGTTAAAATAGGTAACAATTTGCTTTGATTGTAATTTCTAAAAAGGTATTATTTTGTAGGTATCCTTTTACTGCTGATCAAGACATTCCTGAGATGGACTGGGAAGTTTATTTGAGAGAAACTGCAAATGCCATTGTTGGTCAACAGTCACCACAAAGGTAGGTGAATGCTCATGTTTAGAGCTATAAATTATGTTTTTGATATACTCTGCAACCTAAAAAAATACGTGGTATTCAAAATTGTGAGTCTTCAGTTGTGTGTAATTTTCTGTTATTTCTGCTGGAGCTGGTACTTTGCAGCCAGAGGAGCTGAGCTTTAAAATTGCAGAGAAGGCTGAGTGAGTGTCAGGAACTGAAAAACTAATGCTTTTCCCTGTTGAAGCTTAGTAATCAAAAGTGAGCATAGACTCAGTTGCATGTTGTCTTTTCTGTCTTTTTTTGTGGGGAGGTGGTGAGTGTGTGTGGTTGTTCTGGTTTGTTTGGTTTACTTAAAGTTTCTCTTTGACCGTCTTTAGCAAAATGCACCTTTGTAAAAGAACTGGAACTGAGAAATCATTGCTTTTTCTGAGCACATCGGGAGATGACCCCTGTATCCATCTCAGTGTCATATCCACAGCCTGATCCTTTTAGTCTGTTCCATGTATTACTTGCATGAGATGTCACTTAATTTAAATGCTTGTAGCATCTGACCTCCTGTTATCAAAAGCTGAGCATTGGCTAATTGTGTCAGTTCTGCCACCTAATTGTCTTACCCCTTTTTATAAACAATGAAGACAGAAAAACAGCATAAAGGAACTCTCTGGCTCTGATAAATTGTTTGTCTCCTCACTAGTCTTAAGCATGAATAATAACTTAGATATGAAGAAGAATTAAAGGGAAACAATCCTGAGACAAATTATAATCGTCTTGTAGCTTTAGATTAACTGAGACCATTGTAACTAGAGTATGTGTCATTTATCTTTTGAATAAAAGGTGATAGAGCCTTTGAATTGAAATTGACTCATGCAATTCTTTTGGTTTTAAAATAACACACAAAACCAAAAGAAGAAAAGAAACTTTGCTTGGATTGCCTCTTTTCCTACAGTGTTATTTCATTAACAGTGAAAACACAGTAGTATGCTTTGGGGTCATACTTCTCATATTTTGTGGTGTCTTTCCAACAGGCTTTTAGAAGTCCGTGGACGGCTTTATGAACTCCTGACACACTGCATCCCTCCTGAGATTATAATGAAGGTAATTCAACTATCTAGCTCTCAATGTGTTATAAATTTTAACACTGTGACAGTCTCAACTAAAGCTTTTTTTAAAAAAATAGGGCAAAACATCACAAATTATCCAAATGTTGATGAAAAGCTGTGTCCTTTCCAAACAGACTAAAATTTGTTCTATGGTCAAAAAGCAACAGCATCATAGCTGAGTAAAAATAAAGGAGGACATTCTTAGTCCCCTTGACTTCTCAGGCCAGTTACTGTATTAACCGTAGATATGTTTTATTGCATCCAGAGAATGTCAACAAAGCTGGTGAGGGGTCTGGAGCACAAATCCTGTGAGGAGTGGCTGAGGGAGCTGGGGGTGTTTAGCCTGGAGAAAAGGAAGCTCACGGGACCTTATTGCTCTCTACAACTGCCTGAAAGGAGATTGTAGCAAAGTGGGGGTCGGCCTCTTCTTCCAGCCATCTAGCAACAGGATGAGAGGAAATGGCCTCAATCTGTGCCAGGGAAGGTTCAAGTTGGATATTAGGAAAAATTTTTTCACTGAAGGAGTGGTTAAACATTGGAACAGGGTACCCAGGCAAGAGGTGGTGTTGCCATCCCCAAAGGTGTTCAAAAAATGAATAGACATGGCACTTAGTGATATGGTTTAGTGGGCATGGTGCTATTTGGTCAAAGGTTGTACATAATGATCTTGGTGGTCTTGCACAGCCTTAATGATTATATGATTCTATGGACTAATCTTGATATGATTTGTTTCCTTTTGTAAAAGTTTTGTTGTTACAAGTTCAGTATTTGCTATGCCTTTGTGGAAAGGTGTGCTGAAGGATGCTAGGCCAGCAGGACTATTCAAAGACAGATGTCACCTTGGGAGGAAGAAAGCGAGTGGGATGTGCATGTTTTTATTTTAAGCAGGATGAAAGGATGCTGAAGACAGCTGGAGCAGAACAAAGATCAGAAATAATGTTTGCAGCTTAACCTAGTAATGTTTGCTTTGCCTTCAGACATAATTTCTTTTCACATTAACTAATTTCTGCTTTCTGGTGGTTTTGGTACTTAGATGTTTCTTTAACCTTCCTTTCTTACAGTAGGTTAGTGGTTCCTGCATTGCTGTGCTTGAGAGGAAAAAGGTGCATGTTCTCTACCCACTCCCTCTTCATAAACTTGAAATGGTCTAGAGATACTTCTCACTTAATCCTGGCTGTTTTAATCAGGATGGTTTTGCAATGATTTTTATTGCTGTCTCTAATCTAAAATAATGTGTTTGGGGGTTTTGTAATGACTAAAGTATTGCAGTCAAGTTGTCTTGTATGTCTGCATGTAAATATGTTCATAAATATAGACAGAGATACCTAAATTCTAAATAACCCTTTCCTTGTTTTTTATTAATGTTGGTTCTCTTTGTGCTTGATGCTGTCAAGATAGAAGTAAGTGGCTTTAATAACTTGCTGTCTTGGTAAGAATTCTCCTCAGGCCATGTGCCTACATGCAGTAGAGGTTATACTCTTTGGAGATGAGGTTAATTAATTTTCTTTTATTAAGACATAAATGATTCCAGTAAATGATTCTTGAATGTCTCTTCTGTTGGATTAATGAGTGAACTATTGGTTATAGCTTGGCTGTTTTCAGAGAAACAAGGTTATCTTCTTAACAAAAAATATCTAATTTTTCTAATACTGCCCTGCTTTTTCCCATTTTAGGGTCTCCTGACAGAACTTCTAAATAATTGTGATGGACAACTGAAAGGAGAAGTTGCACAGATGGCGGCCTTCTATGAACACCGCTTGCAACTGGGCAGCAAAGCCATTTATCATCTGGAAGCATTTGTTGCAAAGTTTATGGCAATTTACAAGAAGTTCATGGAGGATGGGCTAGATGACATGATGTTCTAACTCTGATGCCCAAAGTCATACACAGAATGTTGCGCCAAGATACCAATGATGTTGCAAAAGTCTACTTGTCAGTGCTTGATTACATGTGGGTCTAGTTCTAAGACAAATATTTTTATTTTACTATTTAATAAAACAATGTTTGTTCAGCTTTAGAAACCAGATGGATTGTTTGACAGCCACAAATCCATCTTTAGATTCGTACAAAATGCATTGGCCTTTCAGAAAGACAACACGTTGCCTTGGAAGATGTGTAAGATCGGAGCTGCTTTGCAGTATTTGTAAGCTGACATTAAGAAGAGAGAACACAGATGCTTTGTGCTTGATTTTTGTTCATCACAGATGGACAAGGCTGTAAGAAAAAGATTTTTTTTTCCGTGTTCTGCGAAGTTGTTTTGCCTGCTGATCTGTACATCTTAGTGTTTGTCTGGCTTCTTTTTCTTAGCCTCACTGTTTTCTGTGGTGTGCTCACACCAAATGTTTTTTTGTTTTTTTTTTTTTCTTTGTAAGCAGTTGCATTGAAATTGTGGATGAGCAATACTTCTGTGTTGCTTGTAAATCACGTGGAACACCTTGTTTAGAAGGATTTTACCTTTATAAAGCAAGTCTACTTGCTCTCTGACAGTCTCGGGTTTACCTGCTCTTCAGGTGAAGGTTATTCCTTTGATTATTTTTTAACGAAGGGCAGTGTTTCAGCTTTTAACAAATCTTCTTTTGCCTCTTAAACTGATATGTGACATTTTTAAAATGGCAAAATAAATTGTAGAAAATTTGAACAAAAATGCTGGTGTTTCACACTGTCCGTGACCACCTAGGTGCGGTCATTTACTTTGATGTAGACATCTTTGAGAAAGGTGGGATATCCAACACACCCTGTAAGACTGAAGGGAGCCACTGAAGTTTAAAACAGTCCAAATAAATACAAGCAACAAGAAAAAGTGAAAAAAACAACCTCCCCAAAATAATAGTAATGATAATAATCGAAAACCAACACTACGTGTGCTGCAAGTCGTTCACATGTTATGTCTATGTGCCATGGTATTCTAAAAATTAATGAATTCGTGCGTTTTTATTACTTCACCATGCTAATTTAGGCTACTACTAGTTAGTATTTAAAGCTAAAGTTAATTAAATACCGCTGCTGTTCTCAAGTATTTGAGGGTTCCATGTGGGGTGTTAATGCACAGCTTGTATTCACATTCATCCTCAGTAAGATGGTGCTGCCCTGCTTCATGCTCAACTGGGCTCTTGAAGTAGAAGATGAGAGTTTTTCTGCTTCCATATGCTTGTCACCCAAATCCACAGCACTGGTAACTTGTCATATTGTGAATGTCTTCACTGTCAAAAGATCCTGGAGCAACATTAAATTAGTGATAGCGGAAAGGAATATTTAAATTCATTACAAACTAGGGCTCAACTGTAAAGGGGGCATAATTACTGCACATAAAAACTGCTCTGCTTTTTCAGGATCCTTATCTACCAATTTTTAAAAGCTGAACAGTCTTTATGATTTCCCTACTACTAAAGTATAACGTGTGATAAAGTAAAAGTGTGAGTTCAAAGGATGATGAAACACTTCCTCCCCCCCACAAACAGTAACCCCAAAAGCTAATGTGGGAGAAGAGGAATATATATAGGGGTTTGTGAAATGCACAGGGCAGTGTTGCTGTGGAAGTTGGAAAGGCAGGAACTGTGTTGGAGGTTTGTTGGGGCAGAGGAGCAACTTGTTCTTTCAAAAGGCCTAAATAGCTTTCTGTAGGGTCTGAAACCTCAATATGAATCTGTCTGTAGGTGTTCTTGCTGCTTCCTGTTGAAGTTTCATTTTTATCCTTTTCTACCTGGGATGAATCAAGAGTAGCCAAGGATGGAAAAATGGGATAATGACAGGATTTCTGTGAGAGAAAATGGCTATTGCTCTTCCCGAGAGCCAGCATTTCCCCCTGCTGATCCTACTCCTTCCTCTTGTCTTCTACAGTCTAGGACACAAATTTAAACGCATGGGCACGGTATCCCATAAGTCTGCATATGTCTTTCCTTACTAGTAATTTTTCATGAAATTTTGACTTAGTATCTATAACAGGCTTCAGTGGAAGTGGTCATGCCACCAAGCCTGTTAGAGTTCAAGGAGTGTCTGGATGTTGCTCTCTTGTCATGTGGTTTAGTTTTAGCTCGTCCTATGAGGAGCACAGAGTTGGATTGATGATCCTTAGGGGTGACTTCCACCTTGAGAGATTCTGTGATAGTGATCAGGAAGTGTTGTGCTTTCTGGGAATGTTTTAGAGGCTCACTGCCTTGGATGCTGCTTCCCTTCCTTTCGGGGTAGTTGGAGCTCTTGCTTAGAGGCAGTGTGGTGCAGAGCTGAGGTCCTGGGCTCTGCTGCAGGAAGCAGGGACCCTTGAGCTCATGCAGGTGGCTGTCAGAAATAAAAAGGAGTTTTCTGCCATTTTTTTGCCCTCATGGGGCTCCCATGCAAACCCTTTTACCAAAAATACAGAACATTAGCCTGGCAAGCGAGCGTCTCCTGGGGTGGGCACAGCTGCCTCTCCAGCCTGGAATAGAATCATAGAATCATTTACGTTGGAAAAGACCTCTAAGATTGAGTCCAACTGAGCCTGCACACACACGGCAACAGTGCTGTGCTGGACCTACACTGAGCATGGCACACCTGCCTCACAGATCAAATGGGAGAGGCAGTGCAGATAGACTCCTGACCGCTGACTAGCACAGGACCAACCTCTAGATGATCCATTTCTTCAGCTGATTTCATCTTTTGAGACCTGCTTAAAATTGCTGCTGAATTGCATGCTGAGAGGATTACCCTCGCTTTCATCCAGCGACACCTCCTGCTAGCTGGAAATGAAAACTCCACACTGCTCCCTCCCACGTGGGACTTAAGCACTGAATGTGTCTGAGGGGTTGCAGAGGAGTCGGCTTCATACTAGCATAGAAAGCCAGAGGTGAGACTGGTTTAAAAAAAAAATGATCAAGAAACTAAAGGCAGCAACTACTTCTGTTGAAACATTCTCTACTCTGCAGAGATCAGCTGTGCAAAGGGTGAATGGTACATTCACACTTTATTCCCCATCTCTGAAATCCAAGTGTTAACTCCTGTGAGGAATGTTATTGAAAGAATTTGACCTCTATTGTTGAATGTACCCTGAAGGCTAATCAATAGTACGTCGTGCAAGGTGCATGTCAGGAATTAGTTGCATTTCACAAAATGGCTAAGATTAAAATGGTTTCCCATTAACTTCAACACATTGAGCAATTGACTCAGAATTTTCTCTGTCATCAAAATTGAAATAATTTTCTGTCCAAATTAACCAGGACCCCTGGTGCCTACTCCAGCTTTTGCTTTTTTTTTTTTCTCCTTTTTAAAGCAGTGGATGCTTTGCTTGTCTAAAAATTGACCCCAGTAGCAGATAAACATTCCTATAACAAGTTGTCTGTCTTCTACAGTTGTGTACAGTGTGTGTGCTGAACTTGTGGAAGAATTTGTATGCTCTGTTTCAGGAATCCCGGAGTTAGCGAATATTGTCCCAATCATTTGAGCCTTAAGTAGTGTTTCAGTGGAGGTGGGTTTGGCACCTCTTAAATAGGATTGAGGCACCAGCTAATACAAGCACATAGTTTCACCACTGACCGCTGGTCCATCTGTGTTTCTCTTAGCACCTTCTTGGAGCTATCTCCAATTCCATCCCCAGACACTGAGTAGGTGTTGGTCTTTCTTGTGTTTTTTAACCTCTTTGTAAGCCACTGTATACAGTTATAAAGAATAACCTTTGGACAGGGGGAAGTTGAAGACTGAGAGCTGGAGACCTACTGTGCTGCTCTCTTTCTTGGTTGACCTGATGTGTCCCCAAATAATTTTTCTTGGTTTTCCCTGGGACAATATACTTGGCTGTATGAAATGTGATGCTTTTAGTTGGCGGTCTGTGACAGCTAGTGAATGGCACAGTTTCACTATAGCTAAATGTTGCCGATGTGGGCTTTCACTGCAAGCAAGCTGGTGTTCTTTTTTTAAACTTGTGATAGTATGTTCATGTCAAATGGTTTGTTGTGCCAAATTATTAAGGCAACACTTAGCTCATTCCTGGTCACAATGAGATATGAAAGACATGCTAGTAAAGCACGTGTTTTGAGAAATCCATGGAATATTTCCTGTGCTTTTTACCACTCACAATCCTTCTGCAAAATGTTATTTCAGTCTTGAGTGAGAAGGAAGGAAAGAAAATCGGGAGCCCCATCAAAGAGATGAAAGAAGAATCAGAATGACAAAGCAGGCAAGGACAGATCCTGGGGGAAGAGAGGTATACTCATTAATTGTATTTACATTTCAAAGACGAGTTACCTGCGGTGTTCTCAATCATACCCTACACTTCTATTCCCTGCCACACACCATGAATAATAAATGCACTTCTGAGGATAGAGTAAGTGACCAAATAGGCTTCTTCCAGTTTTAATTTTGTGGATGATCTTAATTTGAGAGGTCAGTACAAATGGCTATGGTAAGTGACAATTTTAGGCCGGTAATTGCTAATTAAGACAGAAAGCAAGATGCTGGCTAAGGCACATTCAGATAGATCACAGATAACATTGAGTTAATCAGCAGGAGCTGTTTAACTCAAACGGAATGCCTCCTTAGGTGATAGCTACCAAATGATACTTGGAACAATTTTTAAAATTAGAAAGGATGAGGGAAAAGCATTTATGAAACTCTTGGCTGAGTTTTCTCCGGAGAAAGAATTTTGATAATAAGTGGGGTTAGCTGTTTGCCAATTAGCAGACAATTAGAAGAAAGACATTTACCCAGCGGGCAAACATCTTTTATGATAGATTCACAGTCATCAAACCTGTTTATGCCGAAGGAGGATAAACATTGCTGTGCTCAGTGTCTCGGTGATGTGAGCAGCACTGGCTGCTGCTCCTGCGCCACCTTTGCATGGGCTGGGTGGGACTCAGTGTGACAGTGCTTAATGTGGCAAGCACAGAACAGAGGACCCCACGCTGTGCTTGTGATCCTGGGACACAAGCAAGAGCTGTGGACAATTTCCCATAGCTCCACAAAAGAATTTAGAAATGGCACAGCAACCACCTGTGGAGAAAACAGAAATCTCCAACATCGGGGAACACCCCAACATTTGGGACCTGCAAATCAGAGAAGACATTGGTTTTATTTATATTAGTATCTGTAAAGGAGATCACCATCGATAGATCAGAATTAGTATCACACATTGGAAGCTTTTCTGAAAGTGTCCCTTGGACAGGTATGGCCTCAAATGACCATAAATTCAGAGTGGTGGATGCTGTAAGGTAAAGCAGAGAAAAGAAAAAAAGCAGCAACCTTTCTCCTTGCTGAACAGTGGATTTTCCCACACAGTTTCTACAAAATAGGGATATGTAGTCAGCACTGCCTGGCAAAAAGGTGGAGGGGATGATGAATCTGTCTGAGTGTTTAAGGCTGAACTCCTCTCCAAGCTCTTCCACGAGCAGTGGGAAGAGACAAGCAGGTGCTGAACATGAGCTTGCTAAGGTGTATTCCATAGTTCATCCTCTAAAGGAACTATTCCTTGCCATTAACTCCACAGGCAATAATGGAGCACAAAACTAGACTTACATACAGATCTACTGGCCTGCTGCCTAAATGAAGCTAGAAAAATTGTCCCTGTCTATTCTAGAATCCAGCTCAGAACAGCAAAGAGCACAAGAGGAAAACAAATTGGGATCCAGTGCTGCTCAGGAGTGCGGAGCATTTCCCTCCTATATCCCTTGGCACAAGGTAGTGCCTACCCTGTGGACTGCAAATGCAGACTGTGTGATAGAAATGAAAGAATGCACTCAGTCCTGGTTTTGCTACTGGCATCCTAATCAAAACAAGAATTTCAAATACAGCTTATGGCTTTATAACATTTCTGACATGCATAAATGTGCGGATTTATTAATACATGATCTTTTCAAACAAATACATATTTTCACATTTTTTCCCACTTTGAGGGCCGTATCTGGGAGCAGTTTCTTTTGCAAGGGTGTGAATTTAGTCTGATCCCAAGAACCCCAGAGGCAGCCACTGTGAATGCAAGGGCAACCTGAAGAGGCACTGAAAAATAGGGAGATGCTGTTGGAGAACAGTGTTAATAATGCCGAGGTTGTTCAATCCCCGTATGGGCCACTCATTTAAGAGTTGGACTGGATTATCCTTGTATGAAGTGAAGGGAATGGTGTCATCAGAGCTGAATGGCAGCAACATTTTGTGGCCGAAAATTATTTTCTTCACTTGCACAATGATGCTAACATTTAGGGGGAAAAGAGGAGCACTGCAGAGGCAATCATTGCAGATGGAGGACACTGATTAGCCTATCTAGCTCTTCCACCTGAGAATACAAGATGTACTATGATGGTGCCCTGGAAGGAAGTAAAGGAAATGTTATTACAGATATTATATCCAAATTGAATTAAAGCTGCATTAAAAACCAGAGATTACTGCACTTTTTCATGCTAGGTCTGAAAACATGATATACATCTGATACTGACAGGCATGTAAAGAACATGCGGGGGCTTATTTCTCAGAAAACAAGTTTGATCTCTGATGCTGCTTCACAAAACTGTGGAAACAAAAGCAGGAAGTAAAATTATGGGGAGACATTAATAAATAAACATCAGCAAAGTAGCTGTGTTGTTTGGGATTATTGTTTGTTTTACCTCCAAATATTTACTTTACATTGCAACTTTTAACAGTAAATTGTTTCTGTTTCTTTATATATAAAAATCAGGTAATGAAGCTGATCTTCTTTGCAAAAGGTGAATCTGCAGATAAAAGCATTATGTTAATAAATATTTTCCCAGTTGACTAGTGGTTGCTGGAACACTTTTCTGTGCTGTGCTCATTCACTGTACAGATTTAATGGGTTACTAAATCCTTCTGACTTCTAGTTTTATTGACAGGGTGAAAGAGCAATCCTTAAAACATGAAGCTCCCTTTTAAGACTATGTTTTTGAGGGGTCATGTAGTGGCATACATGGAGGCAAATACCTCTTTGCTTCCTTGGCTGTGGCTGCTACAAGGCCCTGAAAAGATCTCTAGAATGTGACAGTGTCATGAGTTACTGCCCCTGCCACGAGGTCTCTGTACACCCAGGAATTCTCATAAAAGCCAGTCTGTCTCGTATGACTGGAAATATCATACAGGCTGACTAAGTGGAACTGTAATAAAACGGTGTATTTTTCAATTACTTCCCACATTATGTTACATCAAGTGGCAGAGTACAATAAATTTTAAAATAAAAAGTTGACATGAATGATTATATAGTAATAAATGAACAACAAAGATGTTTAATGCACACATAAAAAATAATCCAGCAATCACCTTCCAACTGTATTTTATCTATTTTCAAGCAACAAAACACAGATGGCAGCTGTTTATGAAAAGGGATCAGTGTGCTAAAGTGTGCTTAGCCTGAAATAATAACTCTAGGAAAAAATTTCAATAAAGATGTATTTTAAGAACAAAATCAAAGAAAACAAAGTCACAGAGCCTGAGAGTTTCAAAGCAGTCTCTTCCTCATACATGCCTTTCTCCCCGAAACAAACCCAAGGCTATAAAAATTTCAGGAAAGATTTTCAAAGGTGCTGAGCTTTCAAAAGAAAGAAAACCTCTAAGTATTCCCTGTGCACTTCAATAAGGGAATTTTCCCTAGAACTTCCACACTTTAGTCTTTTCTGTGATCATGGACCAGTTGGTGTGGTCAAAGTACAAAAGAGTAATGTCTAGATCAGGAATATGATGCTATATCAGCTTGGCCAGTTTCTTGTCTTTAAAAATGTGGCAGTACCTCATTTAAGGCCCCACCAGGACCTGCTGTTGGCTATGCATGGTCAGGGCACTCTGCCTGATTTTTTTTCTGCCTATATAGAAGAGCCTATTCTGCTTTTGCTCTGAGGTTAGCAAGAAAGCTCCTTAGTTTGGGTGATTGTCTATTTTAAGTTGTTCTCTGACAGCTAATTCTTTCTGACATGAAATCAGGTCAGGTAAATACACTCTGCTGCAACCACGATGACTACCTGCAGCCGTAGGGAGCTGTGCAGTTGTTTGCCCTAATTCTGAATAGCAACTTCTGAAAGCCTTTGAGCAGCGTGGTGACATGGGCAGCACAGGTTTAACAGCCACTTCAAAAGTTGTTGTATTTTAAAAACTCAGTTTGCAATGTAGGAAAAGTGAGAAGCATGTTTCAGAAAGCCGTGCTCTCTGGGTTTTTTTCAACTTTCCTCCCCTTTTTAATTCATTCAGCTCAACACTGCAATTGCTGTAACTAACGAGCCCTTCTTGGTGCCATTGATCGCCTAAATCTAATACTGAGTCAAGTGATCTTGAGAACAGAGACCATCTCTGAGATTTCTCTGACACTGTGCACAGTGCTTTTTTCTCCCCTCTGCAGGATGAGCTCCTTGCTGTCCTGCATAGCTCTAAAGTCCCATCCAAGTTATGACAGGGCTGTTTCAAAGACAATTCTTTGTCCTTGTGAAGAACTGATTTTTGTACTCCATGTGAGCAAGGCTCACCTGAGGAGCAGGAAGGAGGTGAAGGTTTCTAAGGAACAAAGTTGTCTTGCTTTTCAAATCTTCCCCATTTTTGCTCCATTGCCCACACATATATCATTATCTGGCCTCCTACTCTCAAGATGTGAGCCATCTCTTTTATCACTTGCATGCGCCTCTCTTCCAGTTGAAAAATGGTGTATCATTAGAACAGAACAGTTAAGGTGAATAAGTATTCCTTGAGGCGCTAATGAATACAGAGTATAAGGACAGGGACTGGCTCCGACACACTGGAAGCCAGTGGTTTGCACCACAGGAATACATCATTTATCTTTTGTTGTGCTACGTGTGGCTGTACTACCTTTATAATCTCTGACATTGTACTAACTTTAACTCTAAAGAGTCCCTACCCCACTGACGTATTTTAAAAACACAGCAGAATTTAGAAATGTTGAAACAACTGACATCTGACAGGCTGGCAATAGACAACAAAATGATCTTCTTTACTCAATGAATGGTTACCACCTTGTCAGCAGCAAAGCAACCTGGAATGTTGAATCAACATATGGGTGAAAGACACTTGGTCAGCTAGCATTTGTCTACTTCTTCCCAGTAACAAATATAAATAATTAAAACAAATAATTAGATAATCTCACTTCTGTTTGATACCCACCCCCCGGCAGACAAACATGCAAGATGTGGAGAACACCTCATCAGTAGGATGGTGAAACTCAAGCAATACAATTTCCCTTGAGTCAGAACCCGGTTTAAATTTCACTCTCATTCAAATAAAAATTTTTGCCTCAGAAAGGGCAATTGGTCTCAGACTTTGGCAGGAATTTTCAGAGGGACAGTGCTGCAGGTTGGCTCCTGCTCTCAAGGCTGAGCAGCTCTGGAGCAATTCACAACGAACGTGGAGGTCAATTAGGTCTTGGTGCACAGCAGGCACTCCAGCAAAGGTTCAGCTACATCAAAGGAATGTTAAATGACAAAGAAATCCTGTAATAGTGCTGGAAAGGAAAGGGCACATATTGAAGACACTGAAAACAAAAAGCAATAGAATTAATGGTAATTATCCAACCTTCTAGTTCCCTCAGTGAAAACGCCTGTGCTAGATCGAGCAGACATTTCTGCACATACCACTTCAAGTTACAATGACAAGCCACCTTTTGGTTAAGCTTCTGAAATGTTGGCTTCCACAGAGAAATAATGTGTCTTTCAAGGAAAAATAAATAAAGTGTAGGCTTGATTCTTTCTAGAAGCATAAGTATAGAAAATGCTAGCAGAAGCTCTGTCTGTGCAGCCTCTAAGTGCCTGTCAGGGCAGCCATTCACCATCAGATCCATTTTGCCTCAGAAAAAGAGACACTTTACAATTAAAAGAATAACAGCATGGAGTCCAGCTGTCATAGGAAAACACTACAATGAATGATGCATTTAGAGTCTCAGTGGCAATGCGAGGATCAGAAGGCAAGCTTTGAAGAAATAGGATGTTTTAACATTCAGTTATTTGACTGCTCTGCCTGTAGGTTTCACTTGTCTGAGATCAACAGAAATCAATTCCAAAAGCTTAGGTCTTCTAGCAATAGTTGAGATGTTGATACTGAAATATTATGGCCCTTTTAATTAAAAGCATATCAAGTACCATTTAGGAAATTACAGTTTATTATTGTAATCTCACACTGAACAAAACTTTAGTGTTGTCAAGATAAATTTGTCATATAACTTTAAAAGCTATGGATGATGTATTCTATTTAAAAAACGCATAAATCTAGGAAACAGAGCATTTACATGGGGCAATATCACACTATCCAGAAATCACATATTATCATGTGAATTACTGCACACGACTATTTTTAATCAAAGCCAAGCCTGTGAAGCTCCGAGACCACCATGAAGTCACACTCACCTAAAGCAGGCAGCTCACAAAAAATTTTTTCTTTTCCTTGACATCAAAGTCCTTGTCTATTGAAACTGTTTAAACTGAACAAGTTGCACTGTGCAGTGTAAGTGCTGCTTCAGAGGTGGGGCTGAGCCAGCAGTGAGGCACAGACACCGAGGGCCTGACTGCAGCCCAGCAGTGACATGAGCCTGCTTCCCTCCCCTCCAGTGGAAACAGGTCAGATCTGCTTCTCCCGCAGCTCCTCATACTGGTGAGTCAAAGGCATTGGAGATGATATTTCATAGAATCGTAGGATAGTTTGGGTTGGAAGGAACCTGAAGATGACCTACTTCCAATCCCCCCACCATGACAGGAACACTTTCCACTAGACCAGGTTGCTCAGAGCCCCAGCAACCTGGCCTTGAACACTTCCAGGGAGAGGACATCCAGAACTTCTCTGGGCAACCTGTTCCAGTGCCTCACCGCCCTCATCATAAAACATTTGTTCCTATTATCTAATATAAATCTATCCTATTTAAGTTTAAAAAGTCCTTCTCCATCTTTCTTTCAAGGCCCCTTTAATAATTGAAAGACTACAATAAGGTCTTCCTGGTCCTTCAGTCCTACCCCTAGAACAATCTTTCAACAGCAATTCAACATATTTTAAGGTGATTTTCCACCATCCAAACACTATAAAACAAGGGTCCAGATGTTTAAAAGTGCATTTGTCATAATGACTTGTTCTTTAAATAAAAAGTGGCTTTGTCCTAGATTGCAATAAATACAGAAACTTGCAGGTGGTAAAAACAATATCAGGACAGAGGAAACTTAATCTGGGTCAGAGCAAATATCCCTCCAACATGGGGCTGTGGCAGTAGTCAGCACCAGTGGTACAGGAAAAAAGGTGGGGAAGAATAGTGATGCTCTCTCCCCTTGCCTCCTGCAGTCAGCAGCCTAAGAGCTGTACCTAACAGCCAGAGATGGATCTGTCCTCCATGGATACTTTCTTGGACTGACTAGTGCTTCTGATTACACAAATTCACATGTCAAACTAACTTGCAATTTAATTATATATATATATTTTTATTTTTTTTTAATTTTTTCTTCTGTTTTAAATCTTTCCCTTTCCCTTTCTCCTGTTGCAATAAAGCACAGAAATTTACTCCTTATTCACTAATTTAAAACCGTTTGTGGATTCCAGGTTGCTATCTCCCCTGGGAGCACACTTCCTTTAAGACTCTTTTGTGATGACATTCTATTTAATTAGGTAAAAAGCTGTAGCCCATTAATCTGTCCTCATACATAATCACTTTGTACCTTTGATCGTTATAAAGACCTTTACTGGCTCACCTATATCCTTCCAGAGATGGAGAAAACCTGAATTTCATGAAGTATTCAAGATATGGGTGCATCAAGTATTTATCTTCTACCATTCCTCTTCATTTTAATTTTTGTTCTTAATAATTTGAATACTTTCTTGACCAGGTTTGAACACTCACCTAATACTTTTCAAGGCAATGAACATGTGTCTTACGATGGTTTCAATAGCTTTCCTGAACGAGAACAGAGGGTACCTCTGTGCCTGTACTCTTAGTTATTTTTTTTTTCTATGCACATAACCTGGCATTTATCTGCAAATACTTTTCTGAGATTTTGCACCAAGTCATTAGTTTCATGTGAGAATTTTTCTTGCAACTCCTTGCAGTCAGTAATCCTGAGTAACTCTGTGTCACCAGCAAGTTTTATCACTAGCCTAGTCATTTCCTTTGTAATTATAAGTTGGTATCTTTTGAACAGCAGCCTTTATATAGGTGCCATACACATATGCTGAGCATTCGGCATTGAGTCCATCACCACTTTCACACTCTTCTACCAGCATTTTACCCTTCTGGGTTTCCCTTCCAATTTTCCTTAAGAGTTTCTTCTTTTCTGGTAGTAAACTTTTATGCAATGAATTTTTTAAAAGCATTTTTGCTCCTAGCAGGTGGTTCTATTACAGTCCCATTAAATTTAGTGAGAGGATGTGGTTCTTGCACAATTACTTTTTGATGTGGGCCTGATGCACCGTTTCAGACTAATAAGAGTTTTTTCCCTTTTGGGGGTTTCTCAGATTAATCTTTTCAAGAGTCTTTGTGCCCCTGTTGTGCCATTTACATAACCTACATATGGAAAACTGTGGTTTCTCAATATTGTGTTTTCTGCCCCCATTGCCCCCGTGGTCTGTTTTAATAATCTGTGGTCATTTTCTCCAAGTCTATCAAAGAGTTGGTAATACATCCTTATTATTACACTAGTCTCCTTTGCAGCTGTCTACCTACTGTTGTTTCTTCCAGAAGTTTATCCTCATGCTATTTTTTCCACAGAGGAATGTTTAGACCTTTTCAGCTGTTATGCAAGCCTTGTAACAAAAGGTAGAAAAACCCCTTAAGGGCTTTAATGAACATTATATCATTATCACACTAACCAAAATCATGCCATGGCGATGAGAACAAGTAGGACCACTTTCAATTTTTCAAACATCCAAACAAACCATTGCAAAAAAAAATTAAAAAAAAATTGTTTGGGTTGAGCACAAGTGCTTGACCAAAACCACCGACAGCTCTTTGCAGCAACAAAGCCTTGCTTCATAGATTATTGGTTGTTTTAAATCAAGCATCCTTTTCATTTTGGCAATGCATTCCTCTACCGTACCAAAAAGTCAATCCAAATTAACTTTGTGTCATGTACTGCTCATTTCAACCACTTTTGTTTAAATTGAAGACTGAAAGTTTTTCCATAGCTGAAAAATACATAAGGCAATTTTGTATTTTAAATGGAGAAGGTGAGGAGGAAACAACATTTCAAAGATTCTTCTCTTCTTCATTTCACAAGAATATAATTAATTGCTCCTTTTCTTAATTGAATACTGTGACTAATCCTGCTAAAAGGGATTATTTAGAACAAGCAGACAATGCTAGATACATTTTTGTGTCATTCAGCTGTTTTCAGAGAACAAAGCTGAAAGCACCAACAACTTTTCTGAATTTTTTGACAAGTTACTTTCAAAATTAATATTTTAGGTCAGTGATTTAATTTAAACCCTGTTAAATGCCAAAAAAGAGATCTGTGTACTCCGAAATTGCTTTTCTCTGTTAAATTTCTTTACTGAAGTTAAATCCCTTTGGAGACATTCAGAAAGTATTTAAGGATCGCAGAATCTTTATCTCAGAGACTCTTTTGTATATACTATATATACACTTCAGATACCACTTTATCTCTGTCAGCTGTAATAATGGGAACAATTGGAACATATATAAAGACATGGTTCTAAGCTAAATGTTGCTTTAGTCTCTCCGTTATGGTGATATCAAGAACAAAAAGGGGAGGAAAAATACTAATATACCAAAGAATTATTTAAAAGCATTACTGAATAAACTTCAAACACTGTTTCCATGAAAAAGTTTTTCCTGTTGAAAACAGAACTCATTAATTACTTAGGATGGAAAATTTTTTCATTCTTTAATTTTTGCACATATATGGTTAACATTGGAAAATAAGGATGCTGCCTTTATAAGAACCATCATAATGATGAAATTTAATTAACTTAATAAAGTCTTGATTCAGGAATCATATGCTTTGTTTTATACATTTGAATAGCTACACTGTTTCAGCTGGATTACTTCTGTTTTTATTAAAGGTAATTCTGAAATGTTTGTCACAGCAGCATAAAAGTGGGGACACCTATAACTAAAACCAGCAAAAGAAGGTTATAAAATAAGGTCAAATGGAGAAGTCTTCATCAAGTCATCCCTCTCCCCTGCTTTGTGCCATCCTCGAGGTGCCTACCCTGGATTACTTCTGCCCCAGAGCAGTGTGGCTTTTCCTGGAGCTGCTGTCCCAGTCTCACCGGCTGCAGTACCTCGGGTTCACCCAGCTGGGCTCTCAGAGATGTCTCTGTCTGCCCTCAAGCACCATGTAATCTTGATTATGTACTTTATATTAGTTGTCAATGCATAGAGAGAAAATAATGCAGGCAACAGCTGCCTCTCCTTCCCTCACAGGTGTGCTTCTACGTGCTGGGCTACAGGATTAGGCTCCTCTTCCACCTCCTTTAGGTTGTTTGGCTGCAGGTTTCAGGGGGTGATGGTGGTGGTTTCTCCACCAGTGCAGATGAGTGTTGAAGGACTGGTGCCCATCTCTGAGTGGTGAAAATGCGGGTTAGAAACCCCTCTAACTGTGGAAGGAGGTGAATTGAGCTCTTCTGCTTTCTGGGTGAAAGTCCTGAGGACTTGGCTGTACTGGAAGGAGAAAAAAAAGTAAAATCTCTGTAGCAGTCTGTTAGATACCAACCCCAAAGAGACCTTGGTGCTAGTGATCTTTATTTAGTGAAGAAGGTTTAAATGTACACCCAGGTCAGGTGCCTGGACACTGTTCTGGATCGATTCTGGATCACAATGTCTTATTCAGTAGGACAAGCTTTTGGCAGTACAGTGTGAAACCCCCCTGCTAGGGACCCCTGCTCTCAGGTGACAGCACAATCCTGACAAAACCACCATGTGGAAGCTGCTCAGCCATCCCTCCTTCCACAACCTCAGCCGTGTTGCTCTGCACCCCGAGAGAGAGCAGAGGAAAACAGCCACACACAGGCAGCTTGTGCAGCTGCTGAGAAGCTGTCACCTCTGATACTGACACCCAGCAGCTGGCCAAGACCTTGCAGCCAGCTAATGCCGTCAAGAACATGTAGGTGAGATTTAAGACAGATACACTGTCAACATGGTGACAGTGATAAGGCCACAGATTGTGGTCTAGAATAAATTATTCTGTCTAAAAGTGATAAGCAGGCTGCTGGCTGGTACTGTGAAAATTAAACTAAATATAAGGGTGTATTTGGAGTTTGCACCAATTCTGCACTCCAGTAACTCATAGCAGCTGAGAGAACCATAAGGGAAAGAGTTCCTTCTGCTGCAAGGTTTGTTTTTCTAAGTAAAAAAAAAAACCAAAACAACAGAGTCTAGTTTTCTGACCTGAACACATCCTGAGATAACTGTATCATGCACTGGAAGTAAACTTAGGATATTTTTGATAAATCCGTTATAACCAGCATGAAAATATCAATGAAAGAAACACAGAGCTCCTGATTTAGTTAAGTGAGATAGAAATCCTTGCTGTGTGTAATAATTGCCTAAACAGACAACACTGTCAGCTGAATGAGTCCAGAGAAAAAAACCCTGTGGAAATGACAGAAAAGCCTGCAGCTCCTATGGAGCTTCTTTACATCGCTAAGAATTTGTGATCACTAGCTTGAAAATAACTGCATTATTCACTTTAAACAAAACACTAACAGTGGTGAGGCCAAAGCTGAAATCAGGGCTGGCAGATGTCTCAGAATCAGCAGAGGTACTCTGTGGGTCACCTCATCAAAACCAGAAAATCCCACAATGGGTGGTATTTCTCCCGTGTCTCTAAGACCTCTTGTGATATTCAGATTTTGTTAATATTTTGCATATCTGACTTCCACCAGGGAGGAGGGTTCACTGCTGTGAGAAGAGCTGTATTAACATTAGGCAGCAACTGGTTATAGGAGAGTCAATGGATTTTTCTCAAAAAGCTCAGATGGGCTTTACATTACAATAGATGCAGAAAAATAGAGGTTATTCATTTTCTGTCTCCATGGAAGACTTAAACACTTGGCCCAAATGTGACCCAATTTCCTCCAACCTGCTCTTAAAATCCTTTTAATACCTGAGGTAAATAACCTTTGCTGCAGGGTAAGATGATTATATTTTTTTTCTTCCTATGTCAAATAAAGAACAGCTTTCTCTAAAAGTCATTTATGTATTAGAAGACTATTATGTTTCCTTCAGTCTTTTTTTTTTTCTTTCTTGACTAACCAAATCCAATTCCTTCAGCTTCTTCTAATAATTTAGATTTTCTAAATATCAGTTATTTAAAATATCTCAATACAGATTGCAAACTTTCTAAGGCGTGGTCCCCAAAAGCAGATAGGATATTCCACCTAAGATCTCAAACATACCAAGCACAGGAGGGTGACTCATTTTTCTGACTTCCATGAAACTGCTCTGTCACCACGTCCAGGCAGGTGTTTGCCTGATTTTGTAGCAGAATGACACTACTTGCATATTTTTGGCCCTGTGGTCAATCTTGCCTGGTCATTATTTCTCACTTTGTTCATTGAATTGTTTCCTTGCCGAGCATAGAATGTCCCTGTCGATGGTCACTGTGTCTTCTTGATTCCAGAGAACCCTCCATCATCTGCCTTCATCAAATCCCATCTTCCAAAAGAATTCCAACTCCTCCTGTATAGGAACCATTCCCAAATTGTGCAGTGTGCTCTCTAGCAGCCATCAAAGTTATTAATTAAAATTTTGCATAGAAATAGATGTAGGGTGGCTCACAAGAGCATGCCCTTTGAAATGCATCCTGTTTGGAGAGTGAACCACTGATTCATTTTGAGAATTATTTTTTTTCCATATTCTTAGCTCCATTTGCTTATTTTACTTGCAACGTTGACACAGGAGTCAAGATATATCATGTCTGCTTCTGCTACCCTGTCTATTGGGATGATTGCCCTGTCAAAAACAGAAAACAGATTGGCTTGCTCCTGACAAACCCATATTGGCTGTTTGCCCTTACATTAGTATTCTGTAGGTTTAAACTATGTAGGTTTAAATAATTTATTCTATTTAAATTAGATTATTTAAATTATTTATTCTACTACCCTTGCATAAATCCGAGTTACCCCAGCTTCCGCTTAATGTCCTTTCTCTCTTTTCTGGAAACAAGTATTATGTTTGCTTTTCTTCACTTGCTGGAGATCCTAAATATGATCTGTTAGTTCACAGTATTTTCAGATTAATTTCATGATTTCCTAGAAATTTGTGTAACCAAATTTCTCTAAATATTCTTTAAGATGTTCTTTCACTTTATATAATCCAAACTCTTGTTCTCTGGTTAAAACTCTACTAACTTGTTGGTGACTATTACTAACTTTTTTGTAAAGAAAAATGCAGGTTTCCCTCTCATCTGTTATTTGCTCTTCTTTCTTTTTTGTTTTCCCCTTGCTATGTATGCATTTATAAAACCTTAGTCTAGTTCCAATTCATGTTATTTTGTAGACATCCTGATTTTGGTTCTTCACACTATGCCACGTAATTATGAACAGTTATGATTTTTGCTGATTTCTTTTCAATTTCTATGGCATTAAAGAGTTCCTGTAATACCAGACCTCATTACTCTGCTTTCCACTGGGCCAGATTTGTTGTGCCTTTAGCATTGCCTCTTTAAGGGAATTTTCTGACCTCAGTGCCTTCTTGTTGGAAAGAGTTAAAAGACTTTTAGAAAATAATCCTGATTGATCCTTTGGAAAAATGGAATATAGGAGAACTGGAAAGCAGTGGTGCCATACCTGTCTGACAAAACTCCGTGTTATGCAGTTCTAACCCAGGCTGCATGGAAACATGAAGTTTCTTCATGGCATAAGGAAACTTTGTCATTATGGCAGGGCAATATTATGCCCGTATTAATTGGCACAGCATTGCAAAGTAGCTACACTGAGATCTGATATTAACTCTTGCTTTCTTCTTGCTTAGTATCTCTTTGAATTTTACCATAAAGACAGAAACTTATTGAGTAAGGAAGCTCTCCCGGAGCTTTTATTTGGATTTCTTTTTTTCTCCCAAGAGACTCTTTCACTTTGTAAATTTTAAGAATTTTACTATTTGCAGTTAGACAGACTATTTTCTCAGACTGTGTAAATCAGAACTATTCACGTTTATGACTCTTTGGTTCCCCTCACTTTTTCTGTTAAATTACCACAAGACTAAAAGATCACAGATTTAAGCAAAGTTAGTTTTCATATACTGGTGTTAACACCAACGAAAGCCATTTGATGCTCTTCACTCCAGGAACCCTTTTTATCACTGGGCTGAAGAGTCTGATCAGATATTTGAGTAATATAAAATAACTTTACTGACTCAAGTATCTGACGCTTAACTGGAGAGGCAAATATGATGTCTTCACCTTTGCATTTTCAGGAAAGAAATTCCATATCTATATTAACAGAAAAAGCTTCTTCTTATCCCTTGGCCATCTCAGAGTACAAGAGCTCAGTATATACAAGGCTTTATTAACTCAGAACATGATTTTTCCATATAAAGGAAAAAAGCACCTTGACAGAGGTAAAGCCATGATAAAATAAGTCAGTCCTGCAATATCATTTGGAACAGTTCCTTGACCAAAGGGGAAACAAGAGCATCAGTCCTTTTTTCTTTACTGCAAGTGGCAAAAATCCTACTAATTCCAGTAATTCAGCAATGGCTTCATCACGTTTACAAAAAAAAAATCTACCAGTATATGGCAAAGAGGATGATTTCTGTTGCTTGGTGATGTTAAATCTCAAATAAAATGAATACACTGGGAAAGTGAGTATGATTTCTCTCTTAAGGCAGTGAAAACGTTGTGGAATGAATTGCATATATTCATAGTGCAAATGTGTCTCCTTGAACAGAAGTTAAGCATTTGAAAGCAGCACATTTTAAACTTTTTCTGATATATCATGTCTATATTTGTTTCTTGTGAGGCTACTCCATTTGTGGAGCTGGCAAAAAACACTTCATTATAAATGCATATGCAATAAGTGAAAAGTACAAGTTAAAATCATCAGGTTAGGCCAGATCCCCTGCTTTCCTTTAGACTGTTCACAAATACTCCTGGGGCACAGACTTTACACCTTCTGAACATTGCTGCATACCCTTATCAACAAATCTGGCTTGTCCTTCACTTACTTACCCTGGATTTCCAGAAAATGCCAAATCACCTTTGGGCACAGGATGATCTATCTGGGCAAAGGATGTGAAAAACCAGTAATAAGGACTATTAGCTATGGGTCATGTTTCTTAAATCATGACTGAAGAATTTTCAGGGGGTGTAGCTGAGCCAGGTTCCCAGCCTTGTACAATGACATAACTGACAATACGGCAAACTCAGATTTCCAGATGGATTTGGACTTGAAAGTAAAGTCCTTCAGGGCTTAAAGGAAGATCACCTGAGACATGGAGAATAGCACGTGCCAATATACTCACTAACTTCAAGAGATGTGAGACATTAACATTTTGCTTTGATTTAACAAAGCTTAGAGACCTTCACATTCCTTTGGCTGAGAAAAGGAAAATCAAATTTGCTGAACACTGTAATTTGTTTTATTTACAGTACTGTCTAACTTTTAATCAATATAGGCTTAATACCAAACTTTTAAAAGGTGGTTGAGTAATTCCAGGACTCCCAAAACAAAAGAACTCTCAAAATGTAAAAGAGAAAAAAGTAGAGGCTAAAGCTACCATTCAGTGTTTGCTTTAAATGTGGCCAAAGGTAGGCAGCTTCTCATTGTTGAATTAGGAGGAAAAGGGCAACTAAACAAAAAGGAAAATTCTGACAAGAAATGAAATCTGAGGTTACTTAATGAACATTCTGATGTGATAGTGCCACTGAAATGAGCACTCCTGCTTGATTTTTCACTGGTTCCTTGTTCTTTCTCTACATTATGCCCTACTTTGCTGAAACAGGTCTCTCTGCAAAGAAGGAACAGGTAAGTGATTTGGCTAAAAACAACCTTTCTTTTTGCTGGGTTACTTTCCAGCTGTATAAGTGTCATGGTCATCCTTCTTCATAAACACAAAAATTATTGTGCTGACTGACAAACCATGGAACATGGGAGTAAATCCAGTGTTTGGGAAAGTGCAGAAGGATATAATATTGAGCTTTGAATACGTTCAGTGTTCCTAAGCAAACTTTGTTATATCTTCTTCCTGACAGAGAAAACATTTCAAATTTCTGCTGTGTGGTAAGGCATAAACAAGTCTTTCCACTTCTGTTTTTCCCATTGTAGTTTAGTTGTGCTTGGACTAGAAGAAACCTCACATCTATGTAACTTACCCATTTTGTAGTTTTTCACTGCGTTTGCAATAATACACATTTCTTGTGCTAATACAGATTTACCAGGTCTACACAACCCAGAATATTCTGTTGGTCACTGAAAAAATCCCAAACCTAGAAGAGACAGCAATGCCAGCCTAAGTGGTTTAGACTCTTGTAAGTCTGCCCCGTAGCCACTGGCAGCACACAGAACTCACCAACAATGGACAGGACAGTGTGGAGGCACTCACTCCCACAAGGCAGACGGGAGCTGGGGCAGAGCACTGCTTCATGGCCTCCAATGTGAGCTGATTTCACCAATGGGAAACAGCAGTCGCAACACAGTTTATCGACTTGAGAGCTGATGTGAAGTTATTTGCCATTCCTGCAGCCTGAAGGAATAACGAGGAGGAGAAAGGAAGGGAGTTCGGTGTCTGTACAAAAGAAAATGTATTCCTGACACATGCCATGATGTATACCCTTGACTGGCCTAGCTTGAAATTCTCCACCCATATTAAAGGAGGTACAGTTGCAGTGGAATCCAGGTTGTTTTTTGCCCTCACAGTGCAATGAGCACAGACTGCTCTCTCCTGTCTAGCAGGTTCTCTGCTGTGTGACGGGAGGTGCTCAAGTGAGATCGCTACAGAAGGCCATTTACCTTGGCCTGCCCAGCACGTATGAAATCAAAAATATTTATGGTAATGATGCTACTGCAATTCTGCTTGTAATAGACTCAAAATGCTAAGTGAAGGCATCATGTAGTGGGAGCACAGCACTGAATTATTCCTGTGTATTGAAATGCTGATAGACAAACTAGGCTGCTAAGTAATTAAGTCACTATTAGACCAAGCCATTAAATTCATTGTTTGCTGTTCTAACTGCTGCTAATTGCTGTCACCATGACAACAGGGGAGTTTCTTTATCTGGTATCTCCATGTATTTTCCTTTTCATAATGGAACCTGCCACATGGAAATTGACATCTTCCCAACTGGAAATACTTGTGTTGAAATAAAGGCAGACATCTTTAGATAAGAACAACATTAATGTCAGCAGTAAAGTGGATCTTATCTAAATTTTTGATAATTTCTTTGCAGAATTATCTGGATCTTAACACAAAGTGCATTTTAAAATAGATTATTAATTTAAAAAGCTTGCCTTCTGACTTGCATCATAAAATTCCTAGTTCATCTTAAAATCAGAGAGGTAAACATATCAGGCTAGCGTAATACCCTGTACCTTGTGCAGATTTTAGTTCACATTCTGTTTATGGCTACGCTTACATCGATATCAACCCTGCTCAGAGCCCAGATTTTATCTCTAAATCTTTTTTTAAAAAAGAAAAATAGTTTTTTTGGAGCCTTTCAAATATTTAAATCCTATATTGAGGTTATAGCCATCCCATAGCACCTGTTCTGAAACCCTGTGTGTTATCCCCCCCGGCCCCATCAATCTATTATTCCATTTGAATGGGAGATGAATCACTGCTGAGCTGCAAATAGAAGTCTGCTCTGAACTGCTTGTCTAATATTAACTGCTGATGCCATCTCCCAAGAATGAAGGATATCCAGGGAAAAGCTGGAGCTCTCTCAGTCCTTCCCATGTCTTACTTCAGCACCAGCTGAGAAGAGGTGCTGTGAAACAGTGCCAACACTTGGCTAACATTAGGCTCTATTTTACAAGGAGAAAGGATAGGAAGAGGATGACCTGGGAGCTCTATCTGGAAAAAGAACTTCAGGACACTTTTTCTGTGTTTGACTTTTGAAGGGATAGGCTCTTGGATAAACTGAGCAAGAGCTACGAAAAGGATTCCCTCTAATCCGATGCCAGAGGCTGCTTCCCGGGGATGGACGGCAGAGGAGAGCCCTGCAGATGGATCCCTGTTCAGTGCCACTTTGGACAATTGTGTTTCATCTGAAAATTGTTGCTGTCCTCGGACACCACAACAGACAGGCAACAGCCTGATCTTAAATTACAGCAACCAAGAAGCTGAAAGTTTGTGACATTGGTAAAAATTCAGTGTGCCTGTTCTTTGTGTGTGTTTTATTTGTCTGTATTGTAAACATTGTGAAATCTGCCAGGATGTGGTATGAATATGCTTCTCAACATTGAGACTGTGATAAACTGGGAAAACTAGATGGTAAAGTTTGAGTGACACCCAAAAAGTGTCCTAGAGAAAGGGGAGAAAAACATGCACTGTAACTCTTGTTACCAAAGTACATTTCCTTAAGTTAAGCAGTATGACATTGTTTATTTAGGACATATTTCCAAATACTATGTTGCTATTAAAAATAAATTTTTGAGGTTTTTAAAAGAAGACAGGTGATCTGTTCTATGTTTTTATGCAATGTGTTGTTTTCTCATGCAAATCTGAAAGGAATTTTATGAATTATCACATAATGTTTATTAACTTGCTTATATTGTACTTAGAAGCTACTAACTTCTGCTTGATGAAGTCTTCCACACTTTTTGAGTCCACTTGTGAAAAAGATATTTTCTAACAAATCCGTTGTTTACAGACACATATTTAAAAATGGCAACTGAAAATGGTGATAAATACAAAAAATCTGAAGAGTCTGAAACAAAAGCTCCAAAATGTGTCATTTGTCCTCTGCTTCCTTCAGCACCAAGGAAGATCCATACCTACAGACTTCCCACTGCACAATTCTTTGACACCATGTGTTACTGGGGGCAAAAATGTTTCCAGCTTTCCAAGCATCCATTTTTTTTCAGCTGTTCTGGGTTGGCATGTGTACTAGTTTGAAAACAAACCAGTGGGAAATTGCAAGTCAGAATTATAATTTAATAGGAAAATTAAAAATAAATGCAATAGTACAAGAACACTGACAGAGTCAGGATACAACCCAACACTCTGTTAGTCAGGGTGGTGGTAGCAGTCCAGATGAAGTGGTCCTGTTGAAGTGGTGATCCTGTAGAAAAAAGTCTGGACTTGAAGGTCCAACTTTTAGCTCTTGCACTCTGGGAACTCAGTAGGTAAAGGCTATTTGTGCTGTTCCAAACGCCAGTGTATATCCAGGTGGGAATGCTTGGCTCCTCCCCACTGGGCGGAGCCTCTCACAAAGGGCTGATGTAATTCCATTAGTCATGGGGTGGGTCCTTGATTGCCCATTAAACAGAGATAGTCCCGGAGGGAGTTATCAGGGATGAGTCATGGTAGGAGATAACGAACACTGCCCCACCTGCTTTAACAGCTTGTGAAGATGATAATAGAATACATACTGTTGGTTACATCTTACATTGTAACCTAGGACAGCATGGTGCATGGGTATTAGCAATGCCCCCAGGAAAACCCTGTGATATTGAGCATAGTTGATTCAATCTAAGCCATTTTCAGTTCAATGTAAAGTTTTGTATAGACAGTGGTAAAAATTGTGATCTTCATTGAACATATACTGACCATTACAGGATTTCATTAAATTATTGAAGATTTAGGCCACCAATACAGACTGCCCCCACTCTACTTGCATTATTCTAACAACTCTATGCAGAATAACTTCTCTGAGGCAAAGGTATTGATGACAGAGCCTCACCCAAGATCTCCGCACTGTAAGATGGCCATTAATCTGACCCCTGATTCAGTCCTTATCTGGTCCTTGTTTTCAAACCCATGCATATTTTAAATCCTATCAACTCGAAAGACTACTGTTCTGCATTTTCCTAGGCAATTACATCACAGAGAAACACTGCAGCAAACTAAGCCCAAATTCAATCTTGCAGCAACAGCAAGAATCTAACTCTGGAGGAGGTTTGGTTATGTCATTTATTTGTCTGAAAAGCTGTGCTAGGATTAAATCTTGTAGCCCTTGGTGTCTTCTGTCATATCAGATATTCAGTCAGCATCACTGGGAAATTGCCTAGATCAAAGTGATGACAAGTATTGGAGTGGGATGAAGAAATTCTTTGGAAGTTCATCACTGTTCTCTTCATTATATGTGTTCCTAAATAACAGCCACTCTAGAAACACAGATAATAAGAAAAAAAAGGCAGAGTAGATGAGTTGCCCCGGTTTAGTCTCTCCCACAGAGCAATGCACATATTTTTAGATTCTAGTGAGGTTTAAAGCCATCACCTTGCAAGCACTTACACAGGTGCTTAACTCTGTGTGTGCAAACAATAACGCCAACTGACTCCAGTGGGGATATCCCAGGCACAGAGTTCACGACATGCATTAGTGAGTACAAACCTGGCTCTCCAAGGCAGAAGGATTTTTTTTTTATTGTTCTTCCTTATAACCGAGCTCTGCTGTAGAAGCCAGTTTTTAAAAAATGCCTTCAGAAAGACCCTGGTTGAAATAGCTGAAGTGCTCTGCTGGGGATCGTTTCAAGAGGAAGCTGATGTACTATCAAATATACAGGGAAAGGCATAAGGAGGCTAGAGAAGGAAAAGGAAATTGCTCTTTGGAAAAGCTGCAACATCATTTCAAAGCTTTGCTATTGCTTCATTTGACAAGGGGAAATAATAACCAGTGAATTGATGTAAGATCACAGAAGTGAAGAGCACAGAGCTGTTTAACTCTAGCATACACTCAGGATAGCTCACTTAGGCAGAGGAACAGCCTGGGAGCTGCTGTTATCCTGATACTTAGCTACCAGGAAAAGAAAGAAGGAGCATATCAAAGCACCTAGCAAGAGAAACCACATAGCAAGACACCCTTTCAAATTAAGGCACAAAAATGTTTAAATGCAAGAAACCCATCATGAGCTGTGTGTAAAGCTCTCTGTGAAGGGACAGAAAGAAATGTTACAGAGCTAAGATTCCCACCTAGAATTACAAAAAATACTGTAACTTTTGTTTTAAAAGGGTAACTCCAAGAGTGGGGTAAATGGTCTGGACTCTCTGAAATTTAACAGTCCAACTCTGAAAGGCACTATTAAAATAAATTTTCCACAAGGTTCTTTTAAGAAAATAACCCTCCCTGGGATAGGCTGGAGGGAAAGAGCCATTGGGTTGATTCCCAGCAGCCACCAGCAGTCCTGCTACGGACATATCTGCCTGGAGAGCTTCAGTGGATGCCCATTTCCCACACTTACCAAGCTATAAACCACAAAATGCTCAAGAGCTCTCCATTCAATGCTTTTAGTACAACAGGATGAAAACCATATAAAATGTAGTGCACCAGAGGAAGACAGCAGAGAGATGTTTGAGGGCACAGACACTAAGATTAGTAAATAAAAAAATGTTCTGATAATCTTAGGAAGCTGGTTACAACCCACATCACAGAAGCAAGAAAAAAACCCCAAAATTAAAATCAAAAAGCAAACAGGGATGTTCACCCATCTCGCCTGGGGGAAAATAATTTCTGGGGGATTGACTCATGTTCAAACACATCATTTATACATGCCAGTCTGAACCTCAAAGACTTTCAGTTTCTCTGTCATCCCCAACATTCTTTCTCTAGTCACAGGGAAAGCCATAAAATAATCTGGAAATCAAGCTATGCTTCAGGACAAAGGACATTTTCTGCCCAACACAAAATCAGATATTTGCTGCTGCAAATGCCACACAATGGCATTTTACATTGCTGTTGTTTGCTTACTTGCATAACAAAGGCTTTGGGGAATGCAGATATTTATTTTGAGCACACTCACCCCTACCTTTATGCGAATTAAAGAAAAAAAGCAAATCTGTTCATCCAGGGCCGACTGGAAAGCAGAGAGGTACAGAGCAGCAGTTCAGTCTGACTGCGTGTCACCTAATCTTCAGCTAAATTTGACACAACTTGATTGAAAGTGAAATTAAATTAGAGTTTAAAAGCCATTGAAAACTTCTGAGTTCATAAATGATTATTAACCTCCTGAGGACTGTGAAGGCTCTGACTGTTCATGTGGGATGTGAACCTTGTGCAGGCTGTGCCCGATGCTTCTGAGAGCCCTTACACCTCACAGCACTGCTCCCCAGGGGGAACCACAGGCAGCTGGTGGAGGAAACTCTGGCTCCTGCATCCAGAACGAGAGCTCATCCTCTGGCTGTGGCATGGTATCTTCTGCTGTGTTCATAATGCCTTACATTTATCTTTGAATTTAAAAATAAATTATTTGGGACTGTTCTGTTTTTGGCTGGTAGAGCTAATTTTCTTCCTAGTAGCTGGTACCTTGCTGTGTTTTGGATTTATTATGACAATAATGTTCATAACACAGCCATGTTTTAGTTGTTCCTGAGTAGTGCTCACTCTGCCTTAAGGACTTTTCAGTTTCCCATGCTCTGCCAGTGAGGAGCTGCACAAGAAGCTGGGAGAGAGCACGGCCAGGACAGCTGACCTGAACTGGCCAAAGGGATATTCCATACTGTGCAATGTCATGTCCAGTATGTAAACTGTGGGGAGCTGCTTGCTGCTTGGGGCTGGGCTGGCATCAGACATCAGGTGGTGCATCACTTGTGTTTCTTGGGTTTTATTCCTTCCTTTCTTCTTCTTCTTCTTCTTCTTNCCCTGCTAATGGAGAGGAGGGAGGGACTGGCTGTGTGGTACTTTCTTGCTGCCTGGGATTAAACCACAACAGGGAGAAGAATAGGCTTTCTAATTCTAAATAATGTCACTCTTTGGGTAACACCCAATGATGTCAATTTAACTCAGCAGCTTTGTGGTTCAACCTAATAGGAGAGAATAAACTGAATTAGTAATAAGCTTGCTTTTGACAGAGACAGTCTTCTAGAAGGATGTGTCATCAGAGAGCTCCCAGATGGAATGAGTAATTCCTGATTTAAAAGAAAAGCCTATTCTTCCTCTCTGCCCCTGAGCACTTGCAGCTGTGGGGGCAGCCACAGGACCAGACTGCCCAGAGCAGCACAGTGGCTCTTGCCAAACTCTTGCCAGATCTGCCAAGGCCCCTCTGGCCCCTCCAGAGCCACATGCACATGGGATATGCCATAGAAAAGCTGGCAGGAACACAGGGGAAATGGGGCTGACTCAGAGTTGTGTCCCAGCACCACTGAGCCCTCCCTGATGCCAGCCAGAGAGACAAAACAGGAGCTGCCAAGCTGAGCTGGGCTTCTTCAGAGACACGATTAGCTTAAATCTTACAGTAATTATTGCCAGCAAATGACATAACAGCTGCCCTATCGCAGCAGAAAATCCAAACCAGCAACTCTAGGACCATACTATTTCCAATACCTATGAAAGAGATGATGATGCTTTGCTCCCCTCAGTTAAATGAGTATTTTTCTGATGATACATTTGGAAAGCCTGCTTAATCCTTCTCCTTCTCTGTGCCCCCTGCACCATCAGCATTCCCATCTTACACGCAGACATTGCATTATGACTGCACTGAAATAGCTTGCCTGTGAAGCACCAAATCTTTGTGTGAAACAGCAAATATTCATCTGGACCTTGTTAGGGTCCCTTCAGAGACCTTCACCAAGTTTGTTCTTCCACCAGCAGCTGCAGCCACCACAGGAACACTCTGCCAGTCAGACTATCAGCCTCTACCCCTGCCAAGCAGATAAGAGGAGAACGAGAGAGGAAAAATCAGCCTTAAAGCCCTTGAAGGATGGTTCCCATGAGGTGTCAGACTCTGGGGAAGGGATTAACAGAAAGGGAAATGCAATGTGGGGCACAGAATGGCTATGAGAAAAAGAGAAATGAAAGAACTAGATGGGAAGGAAATGATAAAAGGGAATTTTATAAATAATAAAGATGGAAAATGAAGGACAAGGATGTAAATGAAAAAGAGAAGACCAAAACTGAGAAAAAGAAAAGGGGATAAAAAAGCAATGACAGGTAGAGAAACTTCAGGTTAGTATTTCAATTAATTGGCTTTTGTGCATTTCTTCCAGATACCACCCTGCACAGGCACAGCACCATAATCGGACAGTTAATCAGCTATTTGTGGATTCCTCATAATGCCCTATTAATATTAGTACAACGTGGTGAAACCTTCCTGCAGCCTCCCAGTTTCTGCAGCACATCATTCTGGCCTTATCCTCACCCTTTTGCAGGCCTGAGAGGCAGCGGAGCTGCATCTCCTCCATGTTCCTGAAGCCACCATTTGGTACATGCCTTTCCAAATCCCCCACACTCTGCAAGTGCAGCTGGGGAGGTGGCTACATGCAGGAGAGAAGCAGGAAAGAAGAATTGGAGGGGAAGATGGGATCTGTGAGACTGAACCAGTGCTCACTCAGAAAAAGCCACAACTTTTGGAAAACCTGACACAGGGACATGTTCACTTAATTCAGGTGATTAACCCTGAAGGGCAGCCTCACTAATTGCTGATACCCAATACAGCCTCCAATACTGCAGGAGTGGGCAAGGAGAGAAACTGACCTGAAAAGGCCCAATGTATTTTGAAAGGAAAATGAGGGCAAAGATAACTCCAGAGGGGAGATGGTGGTGCTGTCTGGGCATCATCATAGAAGGCTGGAGTGTGAAGCCTGACCCATAGTCCTGGATTCTGAAGTGCAACCTGGCAGCAGGATTGGATGCTATGGGAAAACCTTTTGGCCCTTCAGACTAGAGAAAGTGCTGAACTTTGAAGACCTGAGCTACACACTGATGCCCTTTGTGACTTCCAAAATTTGAACTTCGGTCGTGACATAAAAGTTAACTTTACTTTTACTTCATACTTCTGTAATGAGGGCAAAACCTGTTTAGGGAATTTGGGATGCTGGATACCTAAACTAAATATTAACTCACACTGTTAAAACTGATGCAATCTGGGGGAGTCACCATCCCTGGAGGTATTTAAAAGACATGTAGATGCAGCACTTAGGGACATGGTTCAGTGGTGGACTTGGCAGTGCAGGGTTAATTGTTGCACTCAATGGTCTTAGAAGTCTTTTCCAATCTGAAAGATTCTATGATTCTATAAGTATCAGTGCTAGGTTGTTGGACTTCTGATTTGTTTCCATGGTGTTTGCACTACCCTGACCTCAGGCATTACGAGTCGTAAGATTCCCCTCTATGTTCTTGATGCCTTCATGAACAGATGTCTTCCTGCTCACTAACCCAGACCACAAGGGTAGAGTTTGCTGATCCCAGCCCTTTGGAGGTGTAGCACTACAACACATCTTTTCTTAGGAGCCCCTTGCAAGTCTCTAGGTAAACACAATACGTGAAAGGAACAACATCCACCTCAGAGCAAAGGAGGAAACAAGCAAATCCAGAGCCAGAAAAATAACAAAAGCAGACACGTTTTCTTAGTCCTAATGTGGAAAGAAAATTAACTCCACAGTATTTGAAAAAGTGCTGGTGGAGTGGAGGTGTCACCTCTAGAAGCTCGGCTGCTGTGCCAGTTACAGCTTACTCTCCTGGGCTGCAATTGTGACACAAAATTAACGTCTTGCCCAATTCATCTGACATCTGAGGAGAATTTTTATAAACACATGTTGGCAACAGCTATGGGTAGTAAACCAAGCTTGCATCACCATCACAGCTCCCTCTTCCTGACACAGAGCTGTCACTGGAAGGGGGGGCTTAAGTAATAAAACTTCCCTTGGAGATGCATCTGTGTGCATCCCTTAGAATGCTGATGCTGCTCAGGCGGCATCACCCTAAAGGGGGCAGAAGAAAATTCCCCCAGAGAAGATTGACTCTGCAAACTCTGCAGTGTCTAAAAACAGATACGTGGGAAAACAAAGGCAAATATGATGATATAGCTTACTTATGGTGCCAAGTGTATATGTGAATCCATAAAATCATCACACTTGGTGGTTTTCTCCTATCTAAGAATAAGGCATGCCTGAGAGAGCGAAACAGTAATTGGATTAAACTGGATTGAATGTCTTAGTGCTACTTTATGCCATTACAAAACTGACATGATTATACACATGGAAAGCATAAAATTGGAAGTATTAACCTGAAGTTCTTGTAAATTTAGTGCTTGATTCTCCCTGCTCCAGAGACCTCGGAAAAAAAATACGTATTTCTGTAAGTTGCATTATGGCTGAATCTTCCCCACCAAGCCTGAGGTACTGAAAAGGGACTGTACGTGGGAACAAAGAGGAGGAAAGATTTCTAGCACTCTGCTTAAGGTTTTATGCATACAATTTCCATTAATAAAGCTAATATTTACACTCAGACTTCCAACCTCAAAGAAGTGAATTATGTTCAGAAAGATAACAGTTTAAAAAAAAAGTCAATAACCAATGAACTGCATTTTAATTTTCAATGTTTTATTTAAAGAGTTATTTAAGGGGAAGAAAATAATAAGATAAGCCTCTGGCCACTGAAGATCTGAATCATTTTATAGATGTAGATGCAAGTAGTCAGCAGAACAAAACAGTACATGACACCATTTCACAGTTCAGGGACTGCTGGAAACAAAGACATCATGTGAAATAATTTTCAATATATAACTTTCTGTATAATAACAAACAAAGAAACAAAGAAACAAAGAAACAAAGAAACAAAGAAACAAAGAAACAAAGAAACAAAGAAACAAAGAAAAAACTAAAGGCAGAAAACAGATAGTCAAGAAATAACATATTGACCACAGCTCAGTGAGCTGGTTGTTGCAATGAGAATTCCTAGAGAAAATTTGATTATCTATGGCATTTTCAGAGAAAAATGTGGTGTCAACACCTCTTTTTGAAAAAACTCAGATAATTTCCTGAGTGCAAACCAGTACCAGGATTCCTGAGTGCAAGCACAGTAGCATGCAAAGAAAGATGAAACATGAACATGCAGCTGTAACACTTACACTGGAATTAACCAGACACCAGGTATTTTTTCTGTAGCAGAGCATCAGTCACACAAATCTTCATAAAAGCAAGTCAGAATAAATTGCTTACATGTTGTAAATCTGGAATTCTGATCGTGTTTTCAAAGTGGCTAATTATGTGCTTGAAAATACGTTTTTTTGTACTATCCAAATTCCCACACTTTCCAGTTTGTGTTAACAGACATGGAAAGTTCTTACTCTGTTCTTTTCCACCCTGACAGACCCTACAGTTACAGTAAGGATCTCAAATATGGATTTTATAGGAGAGTCTGATGAAGGTATAAATAAACTTGCTTAGGTTTTAATGGGATTTATATTCCTTGGCGGTGTTAGGTTAATGATTGGGCTTGATAATCTTGGAAGTCTTTTCCAACCCAAATGATTCCATGAGTCTATCTAATAGGGAATCCAACATGGATACATACCCCAAGGCAAAGTTTTGCCGAGACATGACTTAAGTATCACATCTCCATATTTTCACCTCTTGCTTTGGAGTAAAGGAGATGACACGGTGGAAGAGCGGGACTGGCAGCCTGTCTAGCTCTTAGAAATCCCTGTGAAACACATTGTCCTTCATGTAGACCCTGCTGCACAAGGTTATGGTACAGTGTGGGCAGTGCAGGTAGATTAGTGAGATTCCCTGCTTACACAGCATTATACTCTTTAATTCCTCCTTCTCCTCCCCATCTTGGGCTGGAGACAGTGCAAAAGTTGGATTAAAATGCTAGATCACATGAGAATAGCTCAAGCATCTTCACTAGCATAGTTTACAATGAACTAGGCAGGAAAATACTGCCAGTTGCTTGTGTTGGTGACTTTTCCACATCTCCCTGTGACAGGTTTCACTTTCTTCATGTACAGAATCAGACCCTTCA
This sequence comes from Pachycephala philippinensis, assembly GCA_013397055.1. Lineage (NCBI taxonomy): Eukaryota > Metazoa > Chordata > Aves > Passeriformes > Pachycephala > Pachycephala philippinensis. The sequence goes on from VWZT01013261.1 coordinate 1,041,755, forward strand.
CTTCTTATTCCTTGTTCTCCAGCTATAAATGAGCACTGCCATCTGTGCCTGGTAATCCTTTCTTGCATGCATCCGGCATCCCCTTACAAATCTGTGTGTTTCAGATAGAAGCAATCTATAGTAGCACTGGTCATCTGCACTCGAACACATGTCATCTGATCCCTGTTTATTTAATAAAGAGCTTGTATTGGAAACCACTGGCAGCAATTCAACAGTGAAGGATGTAAGCATTATGGATTTATGTAAGTGGAGAGAAAACCAATCTGACTCGTGCTTAAATGATTATGTTGAGTCCTGCCAATTGAGCTGGGGGAAGCTCCTGCTTTGCAACTCCCCTGCTTAGCCTGTGGGATATTTGCCATGAGGGAAAATGGGAGTTCCTTGTATCATATTCCCTTCTGAGGACAAAAGAGCAGAAGAGATGAAATGGAAATAAATTTATTTTCATTAAAACTTCAGTATTGTAAACAAGGCATCTTATAACAAACTGGATGAAGTTGCACAGTTTTAGCCAAATGGAATGGTGTACTTAATTTTGTTATCCACAGCTGCAGTTTTGGCACTGTAATAGTTAATTTCTTGACTTTTGATTTATTATCATTTAGCAAGTTTCTCCTTTCCCCACCTCTATTCCTACTTTCTTTTAATTGCAGAGCCTGGGGGAAAAAAAAAAAGGAACATCAAAGCAGGTATGGAGGCATCATCAGGTCCTGAAACAAAAGCCAATGACCTGCTTTCACGTTAGTTTAGACTATCATAAAACATCACATCCATTTAGAAATGGTACAGCTGCCCAGCTTAGAGGAGCCATCCTGAACTTCCAGGAGCATCTCTCCCTACCCCTGCATCTTCTTCACTATTGCATGTGCTTGCACAGTGCATGCCAAAAAACACATCTCTGAAGGGCAGCCATAAAACCAAAATGACCGGATGGCTATAAGGCAGCAGGTGAGACAGTGAGAGAAAAGAAAATTGCATGCATAAATACAGCAAAAACATCCACATTCAAAGTTTGGGAAGAGATGGGTAATCTGTGTAAGGGCAGGGATATAAAAGCAGCTGTCCTACATATTAGGGCCCCTGTGAAAAAATAAAGTGGTGTTAAATTTAGATTCTACAGAAATCCTAAAGAAGATACATATATGTGAGTGGATGCAGCATGGGGAGAGCTGTGCAGCAGCCCAGGACTGTGGTCAGGTAGGTTTTGAATATCTCTAAAGATGGAGACTCCACAACCTCTCTGGGCAACCTCTTCAAGTATTCATCACTCTTACAGGAAAAAGATGTTTCTTGTGGTCAAGTAGGTTTTTTGAGAAGTGTCTGACTCTCTCATCTTGCGTTTATATACACTAATAAGATCCCCCTCTGAATGGAAAGAACACATGGACGTATCATCACAGCGTGTGGTCACGGCAGCATCACCCAGGAATCAGAAAATAGCTAAAGCCGTGGGCTGTGCAGTGTGCATGCAGCCAGCTTGCTCCAAGAGAAGCTTAGCCCAAAGCAGCATGGACACAAGCCAGACTGCCACTTGACCTGTGGGTCAGGAACTACTGCCATGACCTCTTCCCCTTTGCATGACAGATGTAAACCTCAGGTACACCCACACTGTAGCTGTTTGCTCACTCCCTGTGCTCTGACTGGTTTTCTCTAAGTCTTACTGCTATGAAGAGGAGGCCCATAATGAAGGGGGTAAAGCACAGCATTGGCCTAGGGGCTAGGGGTCAGTACCTCACCTTTTAATTAGCAGTATGGATGCAACTGAGTTTTCAAAAGGCCTGGTGTTCTCACACAGGATATCCTACTAAGTTATTGTTAGACACTGTAGAGCAGAGAGGCTGAGTGAAGCCATCATCTCTTTGATGCAGTGCTCTGAGAAGTGCTGTAATTGCTCTGCTGAAGTTGGGAATCAACATTGCATATTGCCCTGAGGTCTGCTCAGGAGGAGGGTCTGCAGTGTGGATCCCAGGGAGATGGAGACACCTCAGATTTCCTTCTGGCTAACTTTCTTTCCACTCAGACAGCCAACTGGATTTAAGCAGAATGGAGGTGCCCATTAAAGAAGTGTATCAGGCAATGCAGTATTAACATGGAGGGAATCCACAGACTCTGTACAGTCAGTGGAAATGAAAAGGCGCTGAATTTAAATAGGACAATTGAGTTTTCCCCACTGGCACAGAACTGTGCAGTTCTATTGAGTCGCCTGACACACTCCCCCTTCCCCCTTGCTCTCCCCACCTCAGAGCAGTAACGTGGAAGTGGTTGGTGTGCCAGTGCCCCAGCTAAGCAGGAAGGATTTCATCGTAAACAACTGCAGCCCACTGAAATATGTACATCCAAATCCCACTGGAGCTGGTGAGAGTTTCCACAATGAATTCCAGCTGCAGCCTCCCCTTGCTGGTTTTACAATGCTCAGTTCATCAAATTTACAGGGGCAATATATACAACCTGTTCTCTTCTCAGAGATAGCTGTGGGATTGCAGTGGAGCTTCTGATAATGCTGAATTTTTTTTCCTGGATTTAACACTCGAGGGAAGAATAAGGACCAAAAAGGTAGGAGACAGTGCAAAATAGCTTCCTGCCTCACAGAAAGGATCATGAGAATTTAAACTAAAATGTCCCGAGCAGGATTTACTAAACAGCCCCTGGCTACAGAACTTCCTCTCCTGCAGCTGCTTTCAATAATAAAGCTTCAATGCCTATTGTTTTGTTCCTTACTTACAAACAATTCCAAATGGTTGATTTAATTATGCTGAATACAAAGCTGCGATGTCTCTGGCCAGAATTGCTTCTGACAGTACAGCATTTGCAAGGCTCCAGTCTCACAGACCTTCAGAATTTAACCTGTCTGCAAAGAGTAGTTTGCACAGCCCAAGGTTCTTCTTTCTGGGATGAAAACAGACAAACTGATGCTCACCTTTCATCCTAAAGAAGATAAAATTTTAAAAACCCTTCAGAAATCCAAAGAAGAGGAGCTCTTGTCTGCTACCTCATATAACAGAAAGAATGGCAGCTTGTTTGCTATTTCCTTTTAATTTCAGAACAAAACAAACCCCTCTACAACTGACTTAAGACCAAAAAAAGAAGGACTGTGAATAAATCGTGAATTATTATCTTAAGCCAAACCAAACAAACATGATACAGAGAGAACAGGCAAGATAAAAAGGAATCCATAAAAAATTCAAAGCAGTATGGAACCACTTGTGAGCTAAGGTTTGAACTGTGTTGTGATAATGTAGTGCCAAAGTAACTCCTCCAATGACATCAACAGAATTACTCTGTAATTCTGGCTTTATACCAGGAAACAGGGATTCACAACCTGGCACTGAATGCATTTGTAATTAAGCCTCCAGTGCTCTTGCCATACTCCTCAGGTTTATAGATGTTCTAAAATGGTTCAGTGAGTGGTAGTTATATCCAGGATATGGATATAGTAAAAGATATTAGCCAAAATGCTCTAGGCCAAATCTTAAACCGATGGAACTCTACCAATTACCGACTGACATCACCTGTGCATCCACCCCTCCGTGTGTTGTTGCATATCAGTCAGGGCAAGATGGATCTGCAGAGTGATCTCATCTTGCCAAAGTACTAAAAAATCATAGTGAGAGCAGTGAAAATTAAACGTGAGGTCACCAAAGGCTCAGACCTGGGACTGCGAATATCCCAGCAAATCCTATCCTCTGGCATGCAATTGAGGCTAAGCCTAAGGTAAAGACCATGTTTTGCTCAGTGAGCTTACGGGATTCTTTTCAGTAGAAGCCTAGGCTTGACTCAGGGTGTACCTTCTCTTCTGGTGAGGGCCCTGTAATTCTCAGCCACGAAATTGACTGAATTACAGTCCATGAAAGCCTCAGTGTGTGAGAGGTTTGTAACTCATGCAAAATAAAGGAGCCCTGGCCTTGGCTGCTGTTGTGGAGAAATGGTAGGTGGTGGAAGTGAAATGAGATATCAAGGCGAATGAAGGCCAGGATAAAATGGAGGAGAGGGAACTGTGGGAAGTCCGAGCTCTGTTTTCTGCATCACAATAGGAAGAAATAAATCCACTATTTGTGTTTCTTAAAGACCCGGCCTACCAGTAGTACATCAGATTTCCAGAATCTCTGGGCAGCCCAGAAAGAGTCAGATTCTCCAGCTATTGCCTGAAGAGTTCTCCATGTCTTTATCTTATAATTTTTCCTCCAAAAACATTCCAATGGGTAAGGTCCATATCATTATCTGTTAACTCTTCAGTCTACATAGTTCTGTTTGGCCGAGTTCAACCAGTCATGGTCACTCATTCCATAAGGGCTCACTTCGGGAGCAGCTGCATTGTTCTTGTGGTTCCAATGTTACGTAGTTACCTCCTCACCTTCTATGGTAGCAAATACCATAATTTGGTTTAACATTTTGCTTTCCTTTTACATAATTTTTTCTAACACTGTTTCAATTGACACTTGCTGTCTTTGGAAAACTTTTTATCTCTGCTGTCCCAAGCAGCTTCAGCCAAAAGCAAGAAGAAATGGGGTTGGATGGCTGATACCCACCACCAGCAGTGGATAAAGGCTGTCATGGTTTAGAAATGGTGTTCCCCAATTTAGTGTTCCCATGGAAATGCTCCAAACACGTGCTGCTTGCTCACTCCCCCTCCTGCTGGGCCAGCTTGGAAAGGGGAATTGGAGGCACAAAGGGTAAAGATCATGTGTTGAGATAAGAGCAATTTACTGGAAACAGCAATGAAATAAGAAAACAAACAGTAACAGCAACAATACAAATGACAGAGGGTACAAGGAATGAACGATTCACACAAGGGCTCAACCCCAACAATACCCAATCATTCCCTCCACCATGCCTGGAAGGAACCCTGTCCGCTGTCCCCAGAAAATGACTTAAGGTGATATAGAACCTCTGGATCCTGGCTATGCCCCTCCTGGCTACTGCAAAAATTAACCCTGTCCTGTCCAGAACCAGGATGTTATGGCACGACACTCCTCCACCAGAGGAGATTGTCTTTGTGTGTCTGTGTGTCCACTAATGCACAAAGACACTTTAACAACTGTATACTGAGTTTTCTCATTAGTGCAGGACAATATTCTCCTGTTACAGAGAACAGCCAAAATCTCTCAGCAACATTAGCACAATATGCAGAAAGTTTACATTGGCATAAAACCTAGAAAGTGGTCGCTGTTCCTTTCTACCCAATTCAGTGATGCTGGCACAATTTAGCCTAAAAAGCAAACAAACAAGGTCACAAAGAAGCCCTCATAAACAGCTGAAAGTGGTGTGATCTGTAAAAAATATATTTGTTAATGTATGAAGGTAAAAAGTTACAAGTCACCTTGCACTATAGAATCCTGAATATTAAGTTTTAAAGTCAAATGAATTTTCTAAAACAGTTTTTATATACAAATCACTAAACAAAACAAGCTTCACACCAGGAAAGAGAAAAAAAGTAACAGGAGTTATTAGCAATTTATTTCTCATGAGTGAACTTGCTGCCAATTCCCCAGTCCCTTTACATAAAACAATATAAAGAGATGAGAAAAACACAGTCTGCCGTAGAAAATTCATTCTGGAATAAATATGGTTTTAAAAGCCAAAATAAAGAAGGTCGTTCTGAAGCCAAAGGGAAATTTCAATGTCCCCAACAGAACTATAACTGATGACAAAGAATATCAATTCTCCTGCTTGTGCAATCTGTCCTACTCAGTGTCCTTGGCCTAAGGAATGCTATAGGATATAGGGTGCCAAAAATTCAGTAGCATTACATTCTGAAATTAAAGGAAAAAATAGAAAAAGAAAATATCTCATAACTTCCTCCACATTTCTGTCTTCATTGGAACAGGAAAAGACAATAGAATAATGACCAGCTGGCGAATAAAGTGGCCTATAGCTTCTCGAATGGCAAAATCACCAGAAAAGTTCAATGTCAAAACATCTGCTCCATGCGGGATGTCATCAATCCAAGTTTCCAAGGGAAGGGAAAACCCTTTGCTGCTTAGACAGATATTAAACCTGCCTAGAATCTGAAATATATGTCCCATATTAGAACAGTCATTCCTGTTCTTCAGAAGAATTGTCTCCTACTGTAGCTCTTAGATGAAACCAGGACAATTGAAAATATTTATAAAAGATAGATACGTTTGATATTATGACTTATAAGAGCTTGATAAATCAATAAAACTTTCAGAGTCCACTCAGGAGATGAAACTCCTGGTGAACTATGGCAGGACATGAAAAAGATATTTTTGTAATAATAGAATATAGATGTTTCAGGTCTGTAAGTCATTTTAAGGGTTCTCATTTCTCTTTGAAGGACTCTGGGGAGAAGGGAGCTTGGCCTTGCTGCAGAAGGGTTTACTGGAAACTGCTTGGTCCCACCCTCATGGCTTGGGCAGATGCAAGATGCCTATGCCTTTGTCTCTTACTGCACAAGTGAACTTCCACAGCAAGAATGACCTTGGCAGGGCCAAGGTCACATAAGGGGGCACAGACAACGCTGAATGAAGCAGCTGCAGAACCAGCTCATGATGAAGGCAGACAAATTTACAGACCATAAGTGAAAAAGATGGAACAAAGACACCTTTTTCACCCCTCCTTTTTAGCTACACTTTAGAAAAACCTCAATTATCTCTTAGCAGTAAAGATTCCGAGACACATGGATGAATGGATTTGATTCCACTAGCACAGAGCACCAGTATGCATGTAAATTGGTGCTAACTATAAGATGTTCTGTCTTTCAGCATAATTCATATCTTGGGAAACCCAAAAAATTATTTCACAGAAAGTAAAGGTGCCTTTCTTCTAATTACAAACTATAAGTTATGCATTTGGAAAATTGAGAATTCTTAGAAGTGTAGTTATTCTCTACTGACTACCAAATTTTAAAGCATCATTAACTGGAACAGATAAAATAAGATTAATTTAGATCATATTATGTCAGTAATGGCTCATAAACATTTCTGCAGTCCCCAGTTCTATCCTAGAAACAGAGCAAGTGCTGAACTGGCAGAAGCCAAAGGTGCCTCCTGCCCAGAGGCCTGGTTCTGATGGCAGCACACGCCTGAAACCTGCGAGGAAACCTGTAGGTGATACCATGACAGCCCCACAGGAGGGGGGGAAGAATGTCTCTGGTCTCCTGAATTTCTGAAAGTGACAATCTCTATAATTACCCTACTTAGAATCAATTTGGGATTGCTCCATGTCCTTCCCTCCAGTTTGAAAAAAACCATGAACAACTACATAAGGCAGCCATATGTTAAATGTCACAGAATATGCTTACTGATATATATATTAGTATGTATGCATTAGGTAGGGTTTCAAAATAAAAAAAAAGTTTTAGTTGTTTAAAATTAATGTTACTAATTTTATATTAGCCTTTTCTGGGTTTTTTCACCCTACATGGTGTTTTTCCTGTTTAAAATATATTCACTACTTTTCTACAAAAATGGGCTACATCTATCCTATTTTATGACATACTTTTTGTTCTTGTTTCTACCTGTTCTATGTGACTTTTTACTGTATAGCATCCTCTGTATCTTGCTGTTCTATTCTTCCTGGAAATATAAACGCCAGCTTTATTAAGTCTTCTGTGACACCAATCCTACACAGAAGTATTTGGGGTCCTAGTCACATCTCATTGATGCCAATGAGAAAATAATTGTCCTCTAAATCAATCAATGCTGGCCAGGCAATATGCTTGTCACATCAATAAGGAGAAAGCTGTTGCCCAGCTGCTAAATTTAGAACATTTATAAAGAAAGAAATCTAACCATTTTCCAGATAACTTGTTCTTCCCCCACTCCCATCTCCTGCCCTGTGCTCCTGCAATTTGCTGCTTCCCATCACTTGTGTGATTCTGGAGAGGGCTAAAGCAGGTTGTCTGAATGTGGTCAGATCCAAACCCTTGCAAAATAAACCAACCAGACAAATCTCACTGTTTTGGCAAGTTATAGGAAGACCAGGTACATGCTGACTCAGTCTTGCAGCCAAAAAACCCACCAGCCCCTTGACTCCTGTGTCCTGAGGATTTGGCTAATGTACAAACATGAACTAAAGAGGCAATTCTCCAAACTGCTCAACTATTTAAAATATAGGTTAAAATTTTAATGCAAATGCTTAGTTTGCCTTGTCATCCAATTACTTATCTGACTGGTTACATTTCAGTCCATGAATGTCACTAGCATATTTGCCTACTAGTTACTTAACCTATGAATACATTTACCATTATTTCAGCTCACAGGACGACACGCCATGAGCTCTTCTGCATCCCAGGGCGCACAGTTTATTACCACACACGTTTTTTTCTATGGGCTAGTCTGTTTTTAGTATATGACAAGACTTCATCTATCACTCTGTGCTTTCTAAGTTTACTCAAACTTCCCTAAAAAACTTTTATCAAACCTTTTCAGAAGGGTAGAACTATGTCTATTTGTTCTTTCCATACTAAATTGAAAGTACTTTCAAAGAACATTAACACATTAGAGAAACACAGTCTTTCACAGCTCGATGTATTCTAGTTTTCATTTTATCACCCCTTACTACTTGGAAAAGTTTTTGTGAGCTGTGCTTCTCCCAGAAGCAAAGCAGATGCTGTGAATTTCAGGTGGATGATGGCGCAGGAGGACCTGAGAGCACACATCACATTGAACATACCTGTTGCTCACAGGAGGTTATTTTTCACTGCCTGCCTAAGCTTAGTAGAATCCCTCCACATAAACAAAATGAGAACTCCCTGGGCTTCAGCTCAGATACTTGGTTCAAATCATTGCAAACAAGCATTTTTTAAAAATTTTTTTTCTTTTTTTTTGGGAGAAATTTCCCATCTACCTACTGTAGAACATGGTCATTGCTGTGAAGGAATTCTTTCTGTGCAGATGTAAACCCATCTGTTTTTTACACCCTGCTCCCTTCGAAGCTCGCCTGAGGCCCGTCTGCTTGAGCAGGCTGATGTAGAAAGACACTGAATCAAAAGGAGGCAGCAGGGGACTGCAGAGAGTATGAAGTGACTTCCCAGCCTTATCCCTGTCTCCCTGACATGCAATATGCCAGATGAAGGCTGGGAAATAAGTACAGAATCCATCCTGACACCACAAAATACTAGGCAGTGTTTAGGCCGCTGTCTGAGACTGCTGCTGACCCAGAATTTTCTCCCCATTTCCTTTGCTGCCCTGCCTGCCAGAAACCCTGTGCTGTTTCTTGAGTCACTGCCCCGACCACCTTCATGGTAGGCATGAGCACACTGCTCTCTGCTGATGTGAGTTATAAAATATTCGTTCTGATGCAGTTACACAAGGGTAATCCAATTGTACTGGAAATTGAATAACTGAATTAGCTGAGCTAGTAGAGTTTTCCTTCTTTGGGCACAGCCCCATGCTAAGGAAAAACCCAGTTCCTGGAGCATGGCCATTCACGTTTGCGTGCAAAAGACTACAGAGGTGAATTGTAAGCTCTTTTTTTCGTAGCTTACCACTGCTTTACACAACAGGGAGCCAGTCCTTGGCCCAGCATGCGAAGCACCTCAAAAGTGCTGCTGTAACTATGCAACAATAACTACTAATGCTAGCAGGCCAAGTAAAATTCATTTTAGCCTCTGATTTTATGCAGTGTTCTGCTGTGTCTTCTAAAAAAAAGATTTAAAAAAAAAATTCATACCATTCACCCAAAATCAGTTAAGCAGTGCTCTGTTATCTTTGGACTACACAAGCAGGAGTCTGTGTAGACAGGGACCAACAACCTAGAACTATGCTGCTAGAGAAGAGGTCACCCCATTTCTAGGATGAACAGCACTGATGCTCCAAAAAGTACTGGTACTTTACCTCTGAAATGCTGCACAATCACTCACAGCATGCCTGAACACAGTGAGGTTTTATCTCAACAAACTGAGTGCATGACAGCCTCTTCACTGAAGCCTAAGTTTCATCTGAATACTAATGCTGGCATTGTGTTGACTTTACAATGCAGAGTTCTCTCACTCCCACTATCGGCTCAACCACCATACAAATTTCTTTCATTACTGCTGCGACCTCACATTCCAAAACTCTCCCTTGCAGGAAATTACATGCATTTTAACGCTGGCAACAAGCAAGGTCTGACAAATATTCTGCTGCAATGGGATTTGAAATCTGGACTTTGAATGCTTTCATCTCCAGATGATATCCTATCATAGGCTTTTTCACAGGAAGCTTTAAAATCGTGTGTCCCCTTTGCAAAGACACGAAAAGAATCACTGAAGGGCATGAAATTGCAATTAATATCGGCTTCCAAAAGTTAAGCCAATTGGAGAAATAAATTCAGTTTATATACACCTTTTCAATAGGATAAGGATAGGAAAAAACCTTTAAAAAAGTATTTTGAAAGAGAGAGAAAAACTTCCTGTCTTCTCGATCACATGAGTGAAAACCCAAGAGTGTTAGAGTTGCTACTTCAAGTTGTACAGGTAGTATGAAAAAAAAATTATGTGGAATCAATATAAGTACTGTTCTCATTATGCAATGATAAGACTTTATCCCACACAACCAAATCCAAATTCTAATTTAAGAAATAATCTCTCTTGTCACAGATTATCTTGGTCAGTACTTTAACAATACCAAAAGCCCTTATAGGGCGACCTGTTATCTACCCAAAGTAGGGAAGGATTGTGGATGGAATGTGCTGTGTTTTGCCAATCCCAGGCTGAGAAAAATTCCTTTTAAGGTCACAGGGCAGGTTTCACCTGTTTTCAGGCCGTGAAATACTGCAAAACTTCTAGACCCTAGCAGAAAGGAAATGCATCTTTCTCCATCCTGGCCTTCTCCTCCACTGTTCCTGCAATTGAGCACCAATTCTAGGCAACAGAATAAAATTCGGCTCTATGGTATAAGTAGGAATGATTTCCATCCTTCAGACTCTTTCTGCCATTACTCTGTGCCATTTTGCCTATAAAGCTCCAAGGTCACTTCAGCAGGCAGTAAGCTCTGCTTGAACTGTACCACAGGCACCGGTACTGTGCCACACTAACCTTTTGCTCCGCTTTTGTGCTTCAGCTGTTATCTGTGTGGGTAAAAAGCAGCTTTCCATTTTCTATTTCATATGAACCTCATAATTTCAGTGGTCTACTTGTCCCACTGCATCACACACACCTATATCCAGGCCATGGTGGGCAGAAAACACATGAAGGTGCCAAATGATAAAAGGATCAATTATAACTGCTAGTCTTGTGGTGGGTCTGGATTTCTTTCCTCTAACCTCAGGGAGTTCCACATGCATGTTGGAACATGGTGCCTGGGAACCTGGTACCCGTCTGCCCCTTTGGTTAAAATCAGACAGCACTTTAAGAAATTACTGGGGAAAGAAGACAGTGCAACACAGTTTCATGAACAAAGTATCCTTTGGAAACCAGGAAATGAAATAACTAATTGGATTCTGTAATAATTGACTTTGTGTAAGTGGGTCTGAATTGATCCGAAGGATTAATATTTGTGAAACTGGGAAGGAAAAATTCATGACTCCATATATTTTTCCTCCCCAGCTCTTCTGTCTTTGTTCATTTGATCTTCAGGCAGGCATGTATTTTAATCTGAGTTATTCCAGGAAATTCTGTAGATATTTTGGAGCTGCTGTACATTTTCACCAAGGTAACTAAACTCAGAAGATATATAAATATATATTTTGCCTCACTATTTTGCTTGTTTTTCAGTTCTGTGCCCAGCCCTTCAGTTCTTTACATCTGCATTCCTGCATCATGTCTCCACTTCAGAGACATATTCCCAAAAGTCCCAGTGCCTTGAAACACAGTATTTTCTTTAAAAGGCAGAAATGACTTTGTGGTCTGACACTTGAATACCTGAGGGATTTCTATCGAACTTACTGTGTGAATGTTGACAGAATCAGCAGGAGACAAATAGAAGCTTTACTCCTCTAAACAGGGTCATGGAAATGCCGCTGTATTTATAACGGAATGTATAAATCCCCAAACCCCTTTGTTCATTGTTCTGCTAGAACTTGCTTAAGCAAAACTCAACAAAAACCACTTGTGCAGCAGTTCTGTTAGATTACACCAACAACAGAGGAAAAATTACTGTGGAAGACACAGTCTTTTTCCAGAATTTCCTTGTTTTCCACCATACTAATTTATGCCTACTGAAGAGGAAGACTTATCACACACAGTTGTACTATTAATGTTATGTTAGAGGTAATATATGGCAAGGTCTGCAATAATCAGTCACTGGACTTTCATTGACATAATAGGAAAAATCACTACCTTTGAATACCTCCCATGTTTGACTTCTCATTGGCAGAGATGCCAGCAGTAAGAAAGTCACTGTGCAACCATGCTCCAGTTTACTAAAATACTCCAGTCTCATCTTCATTTGGAGTGCATATGGACAGAAGAGGTAAAACAGACATGTCCAACTCTATTCATTCTTAAGTAAATCTCAATGCCAAGCAGATGATGAATGACTCCAAAAAACTACACAGTAAGGATAGTGAGAGAATAAGAGGACAGGAACAAGTGAATAAACAACTAAGAGTAGATTAGGATAGATTTGTGCCTCATTCTGACCCACTTCTCCTTGCAAAACAGGATGAATTACTTCAGACATGTTTTAAATTTTATGTGTGCACTCTCTGTCCCACTGCATGATTTCTACCATCTTTCTTCTTAGGAAGAAAAGAGACACAAAAATTGAAAAGAAATGCATACAGTTCCTCAGCCAAAAAAGGCTATGAGGCATAGCGAAGTATGCAAGACCTTTGCCGTCTATTCAAAACTGATGACCAAATTTGCATTTGCCATCTATGAGCACAACAAAACCCAGGGTACAGAGAGCAGAAATTCAGCTGCACACACATACACACACAAAAAAAAAAAAATAGGGGTAACATGTGGAAGCCAAGAGTCTTAAAGTTCTGAGGACCTTACTAAGGAAGGATAATATGATGTCTCTCCCATCTCTTTCTGAGTTGCATGTACAAAAATATGTCTAGCCCACTTGTGCTCCTTTGATGCACAGAAGCTTGCAGCAGTGTAATTGAGGGTATGTCAACACAGTATTCACAGGCGTAATTTTGGATTGTATGGGTACACCCAAATTTTAAAATATGTAGTTCATGTACTCAAAGCAGTGTAACTGCGGATAGAGTCCAACACATATTTTCTGACAATGTTGCTAGAAAACATAACTACTGAAATTCTGTCCAGACTGGGTCTCATTTTAGAACCCATTCAAACTCATTTTCTCTCCAAACCCAGGATAAACTAGCCACAGAGATTTTTTTTTTAATAGGCTACAACTCTCTATTTGGGCTATTCTAATCATAGTACTGTGGCACCACATCTAGCAGCATTACTTCTGCAGCCAACAGCAGTAAATCAAATGTGCTTGAGCCCATGCTGGCACTGAAGCCAACAGATAGCCAACACATGGTAGCCAACAGAGACAGAGCAGCCATGCAAAACCCCCTTACCCATCTATACTGGGTGGCTGGACCCATATTTCCACTGAGACAGTTCCTGGTCCATGCCTACTCCTGCTAACAGCCAGGATTTGTGTATGATTGCAAGCATACTCAAAATTTTGCCAGCACAGCTCTGAAGTGAGCCAGAGACCAAGCTAAAGACTGCATCTCTTCTCACTTCTGTTACTTGACTCTTAGAGCTTGTTTTGGGTGACTCAGGAGTGCTCAAAGACATACAGGGACAGCTTAGGGGAGAGCTCACTCCAGGGACTGTCTGCAGCAGGCAGTAGAGGTGTAACTGTACCAAGGGTGGCTTACAACAATCCCAGTCTCAGCTTCTCAAAGTGTCCTGACACATCTCGGGGTATGCAGCTTGTTTCACATCGTGCACACAGGACTGCAGAATGCTGCAACACAGGTATCACATTATTTCAGGCAATCCAAGCTGAAAAGGAAGACTCACAAAATAGCAATTACGTCTTTGGGCCTCAAAAGCATCACTTGAGAAGTCAGTGTACTAGATAAAGAACAAGTAATCTGGATGTGAGCCAGTTTGCCTCGAATTGCTCTGTAGAACCCTCCTATTAAGCACTACAGAAACAGCTTATGAGGTGTTGCAGAGGTTCAGAATAACCAACTGATTCTTCCATTTCCTTTTCTCCATCCATGACACCTTGACCTTTCCCTTCCTCACCCTAAAATGTCGTCTCTGAAATTTTCATATCAGGGCCAATATGAACTTCACTGTAGTGGTCACTTGAAATCCTTTACAGGCCCTCATTTTCACTGGACATTAACAGAAGGGATGTGAGGCCCTTTGAATTGTTTGGTACTTTGGGTCAAATTTAAAGTGACCCAAAAAATCTTTAAAGATTTAAAGATTTGAGAATGAGAGGTCAGTAAGTGGCTGAGCCACAATCTCCTTCATATTCCTCACTTCTGACCTTCAGTACCTCTCTCTGCTCTCCATATGAAGAGACCAGCTGGAAAACGGGCCAAAAAATTCACACACCACTTGCGAGGAGGCCCCTATTTTGCAGCTAAGAAGCACAAAATATGGGCTGCTCTGCTGTGCATTATGAAGAGAGATACAGATGGTGTAAGACAGCTCACGTGGTTCAGAATAATTGAGAGGGAACCTCAGGATAGAGCTGACATATCAATGCAGACATATTATAGTTCCTCTGCAGATGGTGGGCAACATAGCATATAGATGTACCAGCAGCTCTTCACCACACCAAAGTAAAAGCTGCATGCCTTCTAAATAAAAAACCTCAAACACAGCCACACAGCTAAAATGAAGCAATCAGTAATCTTGCCACTAGGTCTATTCCTTGAACTTGACAACGTGCCAGACTAAAGAAAAATAAAACACATTGTCTCTTGTCTTAAGTTATGGACACAAAGTGATTTCTGTTTCCTGGATACATGCAGAAGGGAGAGGATTCTCTCCCTCCTTTTTAAACGACACTGAGAGTATTTTGTTTTAATCAATTAAAGTCTGAGGCTGCTACACTTCAATTAGAAGTTCTGACTGTATTATACTTTTGTTCCCTTTTCTAAACTGTTTCTACTTTTTCACTGCAAGGTTCTTCTAGCTGCAAATTATTTCTGCATTTCAGATTTATACAGAAATATGTATAAACCAAAAGAAGAAAAATGAAAATATATTCATGCAGCTGTTTCTGCCTATCACCTTTAATCTTGCATGCACTTTAAAATATGTGCTTCCCACAAAGGGAGAGAGAGATCTATTTTTGCTTTATGTGAATATAAAAGTAATTTGTTGCCATAGCAATATTTTTCCATCCAAATGCTCTGAACACCACAGTTGCTTCAGGTTTTGAGCAAACTGTAACTATCCCAAAAAGCCATATAAAGTGTTATGCTTCAATAACCTTTTCAGTTCCATTATAATCACATCTTTCTGCTAGACATTATTAACAAAAAATAATTCAATAAAGATGTTTATGTCTATACAAGCTTACTCCCAGAGATCACTTTCAAAATCATTTGCTCTCATCTTGTTTAATTCAATTTGCACTAAATTTCTGCGGAATGGACTTGCAAAAAAATCTCTATCCAGTGGGCCAAGTTCTGAAGCCCACAGGAACACTGAACAGATTTAGAGCAAGATGTTAATCCCCTACATGCTCTACTTTCTTAAATTCCCCCCCCTGCGTAGCACTCTTAGTAGGGTTCTCAGAGATGTTAGCCCTGTTCATTTCCATAGCAACCCTCTCCACAGAGTGGAACAATTTGTTAAAATTGTTGCGGTTCAGCCTTTGAAAACAGCAATACCACAAAGACTTGTAGGAGAAGCCTCCCAGAGCTTGGGCTATGAATCACCACCAGAACACCATTTTTTTCACCTTAATTTTGACCCTGTCCTGGAAACAGCAACTTCCCATGGTTGTGGGAGGAAATTTCATGCAAGTTGGAGCTATGGACTACTCTATGCAAAAAGCAGTGCGTGGTTGAAGTTTACTATGCATTCTTATTGCAGTATTATGTTGTGTTTAAATAAAAATAAAACAGAAAACAGATGAAATATGTAATCTTCGAGATATTACTAATCCCAGAACACAGACATGTTGGCAGCTTTCCACTCTCTTCCACCTACACCGTTAAGAGCAGTTTCACAACATGGGGGATTTATGTAAATTGAGGTCGACTGCTCCAGCTCACCGATGGTGCTCTCAGGCATGATGACACATCAAACTCCATCAAAACCCCCACACTGGCCACCTGGTGCTCACAGGTCTCATAGGTGAAGTTCTCCTGATGTGACCACAGGTGAATTTCTGTGCAGTTCATTTGTAACGAAGGCCCTGCTGGTGCGTGTGTCCATTTTTCACTATTTCTGACTGAATGAGAGTTGTGCCTGCCTGTCTTTGTTACCTTGCACACATTTTCACCAGCCCTTGAATGCTTGCTTGTCTGTTTTGCTGCACATTCTTGAGCTTGTAAACCCTTTGGGGTTATTTATGATCTATCCCACAGGGCCCCAGCCTGGCAAGCTTTTCTGTAAAACTACAATATAAACACTAAATAAACATGCTTGTTGCAGCCCAGACATGCTAACACAGTATCTTATTTCTTAAAAAAATCTATCATAGGCTTTCTTAATCCAGATGTAAATCATGATTTACTGTTGTATTTAAATTATCACCATCTGTTTAAACTGGACATGAAAAGCAAAATGGTCTTTTCTTCCACGCTCTCACAGCCAACCTGAAATGCAATATGCATTTGGTCCTTCTGGATAGGCTGAAATCTGCTGTAGATAGCTGTTCTGTGCAGTCATCTGCACTGGTAGTGCCTGCATGTGTGTTTTGTACAGCAGCACAGAGAGGGAAAGGAGCTGGCAGAAAACAGTAATGTCATTGCAAGTGTAAGAAAAGTGATCAGGGATATTTGCAGTACATAAACTGCCATAACATCCTTGCCTTAAGGTGAAGTTTCATGGTCAGCTTAAGACAGACTAAATCCACATATTATTGTAAAAACACGAGCACTTTTGCCTTCCCTCCTGTCCCAGTCTGCAAGTTTCTGTCTACTCCCTTCTTCCAGCATTAGCTCAAGACTGGGAAAGTGATCCATACAGAAGTGTTTTTCTGTTCTTGAGTTTGGCCAGGTTAGTTTTAAAGTAAGGTCACTTTCCAGACCTGATCATGCACCAAGCCATGTAAGCCCTAGTACAGGAGTGAAATTACCCCTTTCAAGGGCATCCCACCTAGTGCAATGGAGGTCAGTGAGTCCCTGCTGTGAAAGAACACTCTTAACTGACTGGGTTTCTACAGACAGCGTTCTCTAAGGGGTAGTGCACAAAATAACTATCCATCAGCATGTGTCAGGCAGTTTACTGCCAGAGGAAACAACTTACCCTAAACAATGTTTCTGTGAGACAGGCGCATATTTAAATCACTGTTTTACAGATAAGGAAAGAAACTGAACCACATCAACTTTTAACCCTAAGGTCAAGGAGAAAATACAGAAAGCATGAGAGATCTCCTGCCTCTGTACAAGACTCCTTTTCTTTGCATATGTACCTTTTTTTCATGTGTGAGCACATACATATACACAGGGATTTATATTACATAAAGAAATGTGTCTTTATGTGAAACACTGTGAAAAATTGATTTCTGTGGTCAAAAACAATATAACAACTGATTTTAGCAGCAAAATTGTAAACTTTTACACCTCGGATTAACCAATAAAGACCCATTCCATGTTTTACACTGCTGACTCCCAAATGTGTTTTGAGATTTTTTTTTAATGTGTAATTCAAGTAATTCTGTTTTACCAAGGAACAACAGGTATCAATATTATTGTAACAAGTCACAGTGCTTATTATTATCATCTTATTGTTAAGTTCAACTAAATACCAGTTGATATGCAGTGAACGTTAACTATTTTAAGCACAATGGCAGGTGAGTTCCAGTTGTGCTTGTATCAATGTCATAGTTTTAGAAACAACAGCTAACAATGAGCTTTATTATACCAAATGAGACACTGAACCATTTTCTTTCTGGTTGCCTACTTTCTCTCCACAGTCAGGCAGTTCCTCAACTGGCAAAGCTCCAAAAGGCATGGAGATTCATAAATGCAAATACGTATTAAATATGCAAACATTATGGCTCTGTGTGCCCTGAAATATGCACGCTCTTAAAACATAGCAACATAGTTTCCTGATAATACCTAATGACATTTGACAGCTCGTATTATAAACAGATTTCCTTCTGGAAGAAGAATTAGTGGGGAATACAAAAAGAGGGATACAAGAAAGTAAAATAAGTATGTTTACAGGAAGAAAAATAATGCAAGAGCAAGTATGATAGTCCCCAGTGTTGATCATGCTGCAGAAACTCCTGACCATATTGCAGCACATGGGGTGGAAGGTCTGTGTCCCCGAATTGCACTGCAGAGGGTTTGGAAAACTCTGGGAAAGGAGAAACGTGAACTTGGGAGCAGAGGTAGGTCAATGAATCTGCAAGCATGCAAGCTTCCCAGCCAGACTCCTCTGGAAAGAAGGAGGAAGCAACTGTGAAGGTATTTGAGGGGCAGATACCCAGCCCTGGCAGACCTCTCCAACCCACAGCTCATTGCCATGTGTTAGGTCAGGGCTTCACACTTCCTGGGGTCAGGGATTTGTTCCTCCTTTCACACAATGAAGCATCCATCGAAGTTGTGCAGTAAGCAGCTTCACCAGCTGGAAATAATGAGGCAGAGGAAGATTTTATTTAAACAGGCAAAACACTGGGAGGGCTCTCACAGTTGCCTAAAGGCCCTTCATGCCACCTTGACAGCCAAAGCCAGGCATGCGGAATTGAGATCCCAGGCAGCAAAGGCAGCTTGGTGTGGGACTGGCACAAAAATCCGCAGCTGTTGCCAGTGTCCTTGAGAAGTCCAAGGAAGTGGAGCCATGGGCAGGGCAGTGTGGGGCTGGCTGGCCACAGGCCTGAGCAACCTACACCTGAGGCACCTCGAGGGGCCTCTCTCAGGGGGCTCAGGAGGGAGTCAGCCCTTCCTGTGTGATGGGCCCCCGCTGACACCCATCCTTCTCCTTCAGCTGGTTCTACACCAAGGAAACCAACTCAGAACTCCCTTTTGTGGGCCTGGTTTATGCTGAGATCCAGAAGACTGGCTGTGGGCCCCTGGGAGTCACAGCACTGCAGGAGAGTGTGGGACTGATCCACGGGAGACGCCAGTGGTGTCGGAGCCTCCCTGCTGGGCAGCAGCCACTGCCCAGCCCAGCTCTAGAACGTTCAGCACAGTATAAGAAAGGATTCAGCTCCTGAGGTGGATATGGAAGAGAGGAATCTGGGGGCGTGGGGAATACTGCCATAAAGCCCTCAGACCTGATGCATCTCACGAGCTAAAAGAAATGAGGATCACACATAGCTCAATATAGCTCTGGCTCTAGTCACAGTTTCGCCACTGACCTGCTGCACAGAATTGCTCAGGTTCATTGACCATCTACTTAAGTTTGGTTCCTTTCCAAATAGAGATAACATGTTTTGCCTTCCTGTGAGGTGCTTCATCTTCTACGGAGGAAAAGCAGTGTGAATGAATATATATGAATCTTCTTGTTAATTAATGCATGAAATCTGCCAGGCAAATTTCATCATTTCAGTTTGTATTTGTACAGCACCTCGTGCAATGTAGGTCCTTTTTTTGTTTTAACTAGGGCTTGCAGGCACTTGCAGGTCAGCAACAGTACACAGAGTTAATTATTCCCTTGTATGAATGCATAAGGAGAAATATTTTTTAGAAATAAAAGAAAAAAAAAAATTCTGGAAGACTGTCTCCTGAGGCAGCCTATTTGCATAAACCGCTTCAAAACTAACTGAATGAAAAAGCAGAGCAAACACAGTATATGAATAAAAAAAATAAACAGTCCTAGAAAATACAATGTCTATATAAAATTTTAAAATCCTGGCCTTCCTTAGAAAACTAAACAAACATACATAAGACAGATTATATTTTAATTTCACCATTTGTTCAATTAATTATTTGATGTCAGGAAAAAAAAAACCCAAAAGATACCCAGTTAAGATCCCAGTACTATGAATATATGCATGTGAAGGTTTTCTGATTTAGTAAATTCAGGTGATCCATCTGTACTTGAAGAAGTTAGAAATAAAACTTTAGTTTCTGATCATGCTGATTCTGCAAATACTTGCTTAGATGAGTAGTTCTCACTCATCTAAAATGGGTGTTTAGTCCATGTCCTTCCTTCCTTCTTTCCTTCCTTCCTTCCTTCCTTCCTTCCTTCCTTCCTTCCTTCCTTCCTTCCTTCCTTCCCATTCTTTTCACTTATTCTGTTTGTCATTTTTGCCAGGACTTTTCTCTGATTACTGCTCTTTGAGGTGTCATCAATGTACTCTTGGCAGTAGTTTTGTTTGGACAGATAGAGAAGGCTTACCTACATGAAAGGAACAGGTTTTTCATGTCAGATTTCAGTAGAACTGGACTTTTGTTCTTCATCTGATGATGTTTGTAAGCAATAAAAAAAATTATATTGACCTTGCTATTGGTCAGTGGGTGAGGTCAGTGGGAACCAGTGTTTGTTACCAGACCACACTGACTAATATTTAAGAGAGGCAATTTAGTTCTAAGCATCCCTGTTCTATTTTGAGTCAACCGCACCTTGGAAAACCTCCAAAGTTGTCCCAGTCCAGCTAAGTTAGCCAAGAACAGGAGTTATCTCCTTCTGGATCTGTCCTGGTCTTTTTAAAGTTTTAAATCTTTCCTTTAAAGGCCTGTAATTTTTTTTTACTCTTACACTGCTGTCCTCCACTGTGCTCTTTTTTCACCTCCTTACCAGTAAATAAACTTCTCTGTCAGTACCAGTTGCTTACAGACTTTCAAAAGCAGAACTTTTTTGTTCAGCCTCCAAAGGTCTTTAAGAAGTGGCTGCTCATTTGTATGCCAACCCCACTTAAAGCATGAGGGCAAACCCTCTGGGTACATGAGCAGAGCTCATTAAATTCAGTGGAACCATGGCTCCAAGTCACCCAGAATTCTACTGTACACATCTGCCAAAGCCAGGAATTCACAAATAAAACAATCTGGTATGAAAATTATTTGGTAAAAAAAATAAAAGTCTTTCAGGATGTGTCATCACATATCTTGCAAATATTCTGCATTTCCTTCATATACATTGTTTGAATTCAAAGGTGTCAGGAAGGGAAAGTCCTGCAATATTAGAATATGAAATTAAGTTAGGATCCTGTTATTTCTCTAACATGTAGTCTTTTATTTTTCATTATTAACACTGCCTAGTTTGTGATTATGCTGACCCTTTGCTTCCTCTGGCTGTGCACTTCTGCCCTTATTCTACAAGGCACCCAATTTACCATAAATTGGATATTACTTCAAAAAATTAATAATATATTTGTAACCTAAACCACAATTGAAATGCAGTTCAAGTATGTAACTTTCTTGGCTGGTAAAACTGTTTCAGTGGTGTATTTGTATGCTACAGCAGTGACTGAAAAATTATAAGGGACTGACTAGAACATTCCTGACATTTTTTATTGATCTGGGACTTGTTTTTATTGAAAAACAGTTAGGGAAGACATCAGAAATTTCAGAATGATGGTTGCAAGAATTTTTTTATTGGCTAAGAACCGAACTCAAAGACCATTTCTGTCACTCAGGAAACTCCTATTAACTTCAGATATATTGTCGAGAACGTCATATAAAACATTACTATGAATGTGTAGTACACTTACAAAGCATAAGCAATAATGCTTCTTAGCACTGTTGATGCTAGAAGCTAAAAAGAATTGAGTAAAGTAACAGAGATGCTGAGCTTGGGAATGAAATGGCTCAAAAAACATATCTTGACGTGCTACAAACTGGAGTTATGCACAGATGCAGCATTCTATTTTAATACGTTAGCATTAAAGCAATTTAAGGCAATATTTAACAAATAACAATGGATGTGCCATTGTATTCCAGTGAATTGTGCTTCTGTTCAGTTTTATCCAAAAGCCTCTGTAATGAGCTAAGAAACTAAAGTTACTAGTGAATTTTCCAACTCCTGTTAATTAAAGAGGTGAGATGAATGTGAAACCTTATCTATAGAATAAATAGGATAATAAGACTTCCTCATGTCACATTTGGCATAGAAGGAGAAAATATGATGTTTTTTATATAACAATATTTTGTTTTCAAGAAACATCATTAATCTGGAATACCTTAGGGACTTGGTGTTCTGGTGATTTCAGTGATTGTCAGGGTTTTGAAAAGTCACAACAATAGCACCATGCATAAACAGAATACAAGCAAATTCTGGGTCCTAAAATTACATAGAGGATTTTCTCTGATTTCAAAGAAGGTGTGGAACATAAGAAAGGCAGAAAATGTCACCCATTACTATAAATTCTAACAGATATTTTGACAGTAATTCCCAAAAACCCATTCATATTATCAGATGCCTAATAATGGATACTGTAATTACATTTTATGCTCAAGGATTAGTGGGCCATAAAATTTGCTGATAATGTGACTGCTGATCATAGGATAAATGAAAGGTGACAGATATGCTAACATTTGCTAAAATTCTATGCTATAATTATTTATTTAGCCATGTAAAGGATGATATCCAGTTGTTTATCAAATGTTATTTTCCAAAGTTTTACTTTTTCAGCTGAAGTATGATATACTTATTCTCAAATATGAGATAGTATTTTTAAAGGAACACTTGTTAAAATATTTTCTAGGTGGAAATAAGATGAGAAGGTGAAAAAGCCCTTTTATTCAATCTTCATCTGAACAGCACTCACATTGCAATGAAAACTGCTGAAAAATTGAAATTGTCAGAGACGTAGTTCTGGAATGTAGATATGCCTTTCACTGGTCTGCTGAATAATCAGATTTAAGATTATAGTGCTTTAATAACATACATTATACACAGATAGTAAATTATATTAAATGGATAAAAGCAAAATTCTTCCATTTTTTATGGCACTCTACTCCTGTGAATATATTAAATAAGTGAATATTGATTAGATGATGTCTCAGGATTCCATTAGCTATGAAGATGCAGGCACAAAAAGGTGGATGGAATTTAATACTTATTTGAGGATTGGAAATACGATCTGTGAAAGATTGATTGAATGAACTCTAGGTTCCAGAAAATACTTCTTCCGGCATGATACAGAAATACACAGAGATTTCTGCCATGATGAGGAATATGTAGCATGTCATGTTGTGTATTAATTCTCTGTGTATCTCAGAAATTGCAACGTGACATTTTTTTCTTAGACTTAGTAGATAGCAAAAATGGGAAAAATCCCATGTTTCTCAATAAAGCGCTCTGAAATTGAGACACTTTGAGGTAAACTTTGCCTCTCTGGACTAAACCTTCCACATTTTGTGTCCTGTGAGAGTTTGGGGTGAAGAGTCCCAGCATACTCTGGCTTTCATTGTAGAAAGCCCCCTGAGTGGGCATGGAGAAAAGTGGGAGTGGTGGGGATGCCACAAGTGGTTCATTGATTGATACAGTCAGCATGGGAGCCATGGGCTGCAGGGCATGCCACAAGATACATCATCAGAGGCTTAGGAGAACCCTGTTCCATGGTGTCTGACTGGCTTCTCAAGGGAAAAACACTGACAGCTCTTTGCAGTACGGGTACAACTTTTCTAGGAGGGTAAATTACTGTACAGAGCTCTCTGTGCACAGAGCTCTGCACAGAGCTCACCACGGTGACTTCTGAGCCACTGAGCAAAAAACAGAATGCAAAGACATGGCCCAGATGCCTGCAGTTAAAAGGCTGGAGCAATTCCTGATGCCGTTTGGGCATTCAGGGCTTAGCCACCTCCCAAGTCGGAGACCTTGCCCAGGAGGGAGGTTGGATGTGGCTGTGCTGCCCTGCAGTTAAAACAACCAAATAATGTGGCCATGCCTAGAGCATGGCAATTCATGTCAAAGAACAGACCTTGGCACAATGTTACTAGGAGAAAGTTAAAAATTTTGGATTTCAGGGGCCTTTGCTGAGTTCTGAAGCTTTCTCTTTCCTAAGACAAGCGCTTAAGGAGCCCAGTACAAACATACTTACAGCCATGTGCTGGAGCCTGTTGGCTGTGTCTGGTCTAAAAGCTTGTTGGTCCTTCCTTGTGTGGATGTAAAACACTTTTCTTCTAGCATCACCCATAGCAGAATAAGCCCTCTTCCCTTCTTCACAGTCATTTCTAAACCCTTCTTGAAGTTATTTGTTTCCCAGGGTACACCTCTCAGTTCCATGCTACTGATTGCTTTCTTGTTCCAAGCTTTTGGAGCTTGAACTTGGTTTTCTTAAAACGTATTTTTAATGGTCCACCTTATAAATGTCTTCCATGACTTACGCTTGTTACTGTTTTTTCAACATGTAGAATAGTTGGCTATTTTCTAATACTCACATCTGAGAGATTTCTTTTGAAATACTGTTATTAGTTTATGATTTTTCACTGATCACTGCTTCCTGAAATCTGTCAGATAGTTTGCAACTGTTGTCAATAAGGATTTTGCAGTGCTCATGATACTCTTTTTCCAATAGAAGCAAGGTGCCTATTTTTGCTTTCATCTGTCCCAATATTTTTTGAGGTTGTTTGTCATTTTCAAGCACATTTGCAGAAAGATAAATATCCTAAAGATAAATATGTTTCATAAAAGTAGATATGTGTAGGAAAATATTACTATAGTTCAAATATCACTCTCAATAATTTCTGAATCTATTGGATAGTTTCTGTACTTACAGATGACAGAATGTTTGTCATCTTGAAACACCCTGCAGCAAGAAATAATAGCCCTGTGTTGATATATGAAGAGTAAACAGAAAATCTAAGTGTAATACTGTTGAACAGTCAATTAACCAAGAGAGACACAATTCCCTGGAAAGCCAGGTTTTGTTAGCTCTCAGAACTACTTGTTTAATCAGATTGTCATGTGATTCTAAGGCAAATACCTTAAAAACCTCTGCTACACATCCTTTATCAAACAAATTTGTAGTACCAAAAAATGAGATTAGTTTGACCAGACTGTTTTAACATCTTGAAATTATTTCCATATCTCTTGCTATGGACTCAATCTTTTACCAGTTTTTCTGTTACTGGGTACAGGCTGACTCAATGCTGAAAGCCTTATCAGCCAATACACTAACCTTTTTTGAACATTGACTTAACATTAGCACTGTTTGGTCTTCCTGAATTTCCTTAGTAATTTGATATTTATTAAAAATTAACCCAACCCATTTGTTCTCTAATGTCCACACCTCAGAGGCACTCAGTTAAACATCCTTCTTTACTAGGGATGGGCTGGGAAGTGCTTCTTTGACTTCTTATGAAATTAGATATTTATTGAGTTCTTCTGCCTTTTCTACATCATTATTTAAACATCTCCTTGATTATATGTCTTATTAATGAGACCAGTGTCAAAGTGCTTCCTGAATTATTCATGGTAGTTTGTGGTGATGAAACTGTGGAATATAGCAGAAGATGAATGATTTTTTGGTTATGATATCCTCATACCATTAAGAGATTTAAGTTTTAGTCCTACAAGGTTTGCAGTGTGACATTATCGAACTAAAACCCTTTTGTGTCATACGACCACTTCCTTCTGCAGCTGCTACTGAAGAATTTAAAGCATTGCCTGTTTTCCTTGGTCTGTTTTCCCTGCTTCCTTCATGGAAGTCTTAATTCAGTAAGACTTTCTATTCTCAGTTCTCAACCTCCCTCCTTCCTAAAGGCGATCATGATCCACTGTTCTCTCATATCAAAAGACAATGAAAGATAGTCTCAGACATGCCCCAAGATCTCTTGCACCTTTGACCTTGCTTTTTCTCCTTGCTTCGCTTCATGTCTCAGTTAATCAAACATGTGGTGTACAACCCTTAAACTGAATTACCATTTATCAGCTTTCATGTATGCAGGCCTGACCTCCCTGTGCTGTGGCCTCTACCCTTTTCTGCACTGGAACTTTTCTTACATGGTCTTCTGTGATCTCTTCTTGTGCTGTGGACATTTCCTCCATCACCGCATTCTATTTTCCTTGGCTGCCATTGCTATCTCACAATGGAAACACCCTTTTCTTAATTTTTCAACTTTTTAAGTTTCAGCTTTTATCCGTAGCTTCTCTTGCTAAATTTTTTTCTTTTTCGTAAATAATTTATTAGTTAAGCAAATCAGGAACTTTCAGGAGCTTAACCACATCAATTGCTATTTTATTCTGTTTTCCTGGTAATCTTAATCATACTCCATTCACCTGATAATATTTGTATCTTTCTTGCATTGCAAATAATCTCAATGATCATTAAAATTTCTGTTGCTAGCTTCGTGCAAGAAATAAAAAGGTTCACTGATAATCCAGCAGGTCAGATTTGATGATAATTTGAGCTAGTGAGGATATTTCTGTGAGCAAGACAAGGCCCATTGGTAGCAGTGCTTGAGCACTGTCTCTGGATGAGTGGTTTTGGATGACAGCAAAATGGGCTATCTCTGTGTTCAGGTTCATAAAGAAGCCCTTCCTCTCCTACTCTTTCTGGACATGATTGCAATCAGGTGCATCCACAATCAGCTGCTTTATCCAGGTGTTACTACTAAAGATCATCAGCAAGTTTTTATTCTTCATGGCCAGCATGTACCTGGCCTTAGTGCAAACAGGTCACCACTGCTATTTTTGAGGCTTCCTGAATTTACATTCTGTTCCTTTTTTGCTCTATCCACTAGTGTTTTTCAATTCTTTGACTTCAGGATGGTTTCAGAGAGAAAACTCTATTCACCATTTGAACCACAAACTAGAGACAGCTTATCCCTGCTATGACAGTTTAAAGATAACTTACTGGCACGTGAAGAATTTCTCCAGGAAAGTACACCAGAGCTGCACTCGAGCGCTGTGTGTAGTTCAAGCCTGTGGAATACAAATGCTCTAGAGTGGGCAAAGAATTCACAGTTTGTGTTTTTGCAACGTGCCCTACTCAGCACTCACAGCACATAGGCTTTTTCTCCCCACTCCACTTTTCAAAAGTGTAATTTAACACAGACAAGGAGACGATCTCAAGGAGAAATCCCAGGTTCTGAGTAGAGCTATCATGGATCAGCTGCAATCAATGAGACTCAGACATAATAAAAAAGCTGTTATAATAGATGACTTAAAAAAACTGGAAGACTTACATAGGGGCAGATCTGGGAATGACACTAGGATCCAGACCAGGGAATGTGTGTACTTGAAATACATCCACAATTCATCAAGGCCATCTATCCTATTTATTACTACCTTTAATTTCATATAGTGTAAATACAAATGTATTTGGGAATAATTTTCTGGGCTTTGTCCAATACATCTACTGCTACAAGAAACAGAATACTTCTGGAGTGTTGCTTAGTTTCAGTTAAGAGCAGTGAATATAAAGTGACTTTTCAAAATTAATTTTCTGTCTTATACTTCCAGCTACATCCTTCTGATCTCA
Source organism: Pachycephala philippinensis (assembly GCA_013397055.1). Lineage (NCBI taxonomy): Eukaryota > Metazoa > Chordata > Aves > Passeriformes > Pachycephala > Pachycephala philippinensis. The sequence goes on from VWZT01013261.1 coordinate 1,069,129, forward strand.
TATGTTCAAAATGATAGGCAGAGAGAGGAAAAAACCACTCAACATTCAATCCTGACTGTTTCCTAAGCAGACTTTTGCAATCTTTACAATGATTATAGAATGATTTTCATAGCCTGAGCAGGACTTTTTATATAATTGATTTCAGTGAGTGGGTACATCAGTCATTGCTGGGGTTTATGCCTTTGCTGTAAAAGCACTGGCCAGGTTTTAAGAGCATGTCATCTAAAATAATGTGCAATGGTGATAGGTGCCAAATTGTTCAGGCAGTAGCTATAGCCAGTCTTCCTCATTTTGACTGCTCACTGGGAGGGGGTTCCAGAGGTCTGGTATTTCTTGCTTGGATAATATTAGGCTTAAAATGTTCTGACTTAAATATTCTGGGAACAGTCAAGATCTGAAAGAAAAAATGAGGCATAATAATCATGCGTCCACTAAGGAAAACCCATGCCAGCAGAAAAACTGAGAAGTCTGGAGAAGGGTGGAGTATGTAAGGGACATTCTGCCATTATCAATTCCCCCATTATTTATTTAGGATTAGTCTCTTCTTTCTTGATCACAAAAGGTAATTCCTGAAATAATGCCTCAGTCCTAAACTCTGGATGCTCTATTGAGCTCAGTAAAAACCAGATTCATCTGAATAACTTAAAACAAGAAGTCCTTTCCTTTCTCCACAATAATTTTTCCACAGGCAGTAACAGATAGGAAAGAGAGTATAGTGTTCATTACTGGCATATGGATATTTTTCAGATCCTTGTATTTCCTTACTTGTAGGGCTCATCCACTCCCGATGATGTGTGTTCCTCTCCACAGTAATGGTTTTGAAGCTATCATTAAATAAATTAATAAGATAAAGGGTATGAGAATGTAAAAACCAAGTTTCAAAGCATACAAATCATCTAGACTTCACATGGGATGCCTCACACAACTCTCAGACACAGATGTTGAATGAAATTGATTATGACAGTCCTCTCTACATCTAAAGATCAAGACAAAAGGCAAGGCTGAGGCTTGAAATTCAGAATATATACTTTATTCCTCAAATACTATGAGCAGCCCTCCCTACCCATCCTGTGATAATAACAGCTTTTTCCCTGTGCCTCCATAGCATTCATGCAGTACAGATATCTTTACAAAGTGTTTACAAAATAACCCACCAATACATTATTTAACAGGACATATGGAAAAACTCTTTTTTTCTTTTTTTAATGAATGTATTAGGACTCCCATTCCACTTAACCAATAACGTATTGCCTACTCTTCTGAATTGCTCTCCCCATTATCATGCTGTTGGAGTATTGGTTTTGGAGGAAGATGTGATCTCCTCTGTGCTAGCTCTGAACCTGTCTTAGTATTGAATGCCACAGTTTTCTGGGTATGTGACCAGTTGAAAAACCCTGTGATTCTCCCTAGAAACTTTCTTATAAAAGTGCTTAAATTTACTCCTGCAGTTCTATTGCAGAGTGCTACAGTCTGGATGATATTTGTCACAGTGGTATCCAAATGCTCTTTTAGTTAATGTCAGCTATGTAAATGCATACTCCATTTAACCCAGTAAATGTGCTCTCCACTCTGTTATGGAAACTGCTTTGTATTTAACCTAAACTTCTTGTTCTAAGACATATAAAGCCAAAGTCAGTCCTCCAGAACAGTTGTTGGCACTAATACCTCATTGGTAACAACAATGTAAAGAGGAAAATTAGTTCCTATTTGTCCCAGCCTATAAATGGCAGGCTTCTTTATTACCCTGACATTATACTTTTTGCCTTTGCTTTCCACATGGGTATCAATGAAGACCACATGCCTTGGAGACACAAGGTGAAATATCTTTTGCCTCTGATATTTTTGGCTTCTCCTTCCTCAGGGAAAATCCTGGCCATACCCACGACAACCAAAAAGTTTAATTTCACTGACTGTAAGTTATATTTCCTATCCCATCCAGCATGATCCCCCATGATAAGACCTAATTGCAAACTTCCAGCAGTTTTCTGGCCAGTACCAAACTGATCAAGCACTGTGCTCTTGTACTTTATCCTGTTCCAGCAGTGCACAGACATCAACTTGTGCACCAGAGCAATCACTATTTGTTTGGAATTGGGACAAGGTTTCACTAGCAGTTTCAGGATAGTCTGATTCTTCAACTGGGGTATCTGCTTCCACTGCTGATATCCAAAATGGGATAGCCCTAGTCTCTAACTCATAGCTGGGACAATTCTGTGAATTACAAAGCTGTAGCCAGTCTAGACTCTTAGGAGGTACACTTTCTCATATGCCATGTGAAATGAAGAGTTTTGCTCTCAAGAACACACGCATTCATTATCTCCATTATCCTTTAGGCAGTGCTTTCTATATTGCAAAATCATTAGCACACAAACAGCACAGCAACCTGATCCCAAGACATAGCCTAGCTGCCAATTCTAAAGCACTCTGTGCAATAACACAGCATGGTATAATAACCTTTCCTGAAATTTATTTTAAGAAATGTCCTTTGTTTTCTGTAGTTCTGTCACTCATAAAGAAAAAAAACCCAAAACAACAAAAGAAAACTCAGAAGTGATCACAATGTCAGTGAGAGTGAAAAGCCCAGATTAATTATTGCTATTGTCAGGAGTAAGCTGTTGTTGAACAACAACCACGACTGCCCTTTTTAAGCCTCTTGACTCATTCTTGAAATTGTGTCCCAAAGGAGTGTAACAGAGAGCAAGTCTGACTGCAGAGTGTGCAAACATGCAGTTGTGGGAACAAAACTCAGAGCTCAGCACAGTCCCTGAAATCAATGTGGTTGCACCAGAGTAGCTGAGAGCAGAATGTACTGTTAAATGTTGGAAGTTCTGCCATGAGTCAGGCAAAGAAGAAATACATAGCACACACAAAATGTGACACAACTAATTGGAACTAGCCATTTTATGTGAGGAAATCTTCTGTGTTCTGGAAAAAATAAAGCTGAATTTTAAAATAATCTGACTGTTGTACAAGGCATTTATGGAACAGTTTGTTAAAAGCTATTCTTATTTTATTGTAATTGGTTTGCTTTTATTATAGCAGGAGCCAGAAGCTGCAGCAAGGGCTGAACAAAAGTTGGAATTTCCATCCACTTTGGGACAAGAAGTGAAAATATCAACATGTACCATGGAACAAAATGTTCTGAAAAACATGGATTCAGAAGCAATTTAACATCCGATCTTTTCCTAGCTGAGCAGAAAATCTGCAGGTGTCTGCAATGCTTTGGTGCCTGGTGGGGTTTGGAGGTTGAATTGCCTGAAGTGTCCTGTCCTGGGTGGGTAAGACAGCAGGCTCATTGCAGCTGTGGGGCTGACGGTGAGAGGAGAGCAAGTGCTGTATCCATGCAGAGAGAGTCCAACCCGGGAGTTCACCACCACAGGGACAGATGAGGCTAAAACTACAAACCCAGTTGTAAAATACAGTGTTGTTACGAAACCAGGTTTGTACTGAACCGAGTTAAAACACAGTATCTTGGCTCAAAGAAAAGCCTCAGAGCCATCTGGGAGATGTGGGAGAACGTTTTACTTTTTTTGTGGCTGTTTTACTTTTTTGTCCAATGGTGGCCTGATGGTATTAGGGGCTGCACAAAGCTAATTAGACAAGACAGCATATTTTTAGGTGAATTAGGTATTCCTGTCTCCATTTCACGAACCTGGCACTGATGCACCATTAGGAGACATTTCTTCCTCTCTCACAGTGCTCTGTCTACACTAATAAACTGAACAGGCTCAGGCTAGGCTACCCCAGCTTACTTTTGCCAGCATCACCTAACTCTGTGTCTGGCCATGGCTCGGGAGACTCATCCCAGTAAGCAGTATGGATAAGATCTCCCTGTTTTGTGTGAGAAAAAAAAACGTGGGGTCCATAAACAGGCAGACCTCACCACACCTCTCATCCTCTGGGTCCTGTCTGTGATCAATTCCACGCCCTCGCATGGCAAGACAAATATGTGCCCATGTGGTACTTACGATGGACAGCGGGGCTGGGTGGTAGGAATCCTTGTTTTTTGCAACATCAGTTTTAGTCCAAACCTGTCCACGAGTTCTCTTCAGCAGGCAAATCCTCACTGCTTGTACAGGGACATGAGAAGGGGAGGAGCAGGAGCTGATGAGGGCGAGGGGGCAGGGAAAGAGTGGGACTGCAGTATTGTCTTAAAATATTCGTGAATAGTAATAGCCACACCCAACTTTAGGTATTTACCCAACTAAGTTTCTTGAGCTGTCATTGCTGGCGTTCCACCCTGCCTGTCATGAGCAGAAGCAGATATCTCATGTGAGCACAGAGCACACTCAAATGAGTGCAGGGCTACAATGTTCTCAGTTCTGGGACTTTGCTAAGTGCCCGTGGTCAGGCTGGAGGAGCAATTTTTAGGTGGCTTGTTGCAACAAAAGGCCTGTGGGAGAGCAGTAAGGTGGTCCAAAATGCCTGATGCTGGCACAAATGATTTAACTATAAGAACGTATTTCTCTTCTGATAGAGGTTTTCTTTATTAATGCAGTCATTTCTATGAATATTTTATAATTGGACCAGGTACCTGGAAATTAATATGAAGTATTGAAGTTACAGAGCAGAGTATGCATGTACTTATGAATTGAAAGGAGAAATTCTAGGTGAAAAATGCTTTACTGAACGTTAAACCTTCCTCTAGTGAAAATTAAAGGGTTGCTTAGGACTGCCTACTTTTGCTATCAAAAGGTACATCAGATGTTGAAGTGCAATTAAAATCCAGTGGGGCCAATTTTGCAGCTAATAAAAATTTGCATAACTCGAGTTCATTGGAGCAATTTTGATTTTCAGCACCTGAGGATCTGCCTCTTAGTTTTAATTATTTTTTCAAGTGTTCCTCTGCTGTGGCAGAAAGAGAGAAGAGGCAGAATGAAGTCAGCATGAAAGAGGAGAGATGTATGTCTCTATTACCTTACAAAAGCAAAGGTAGCCATAGGGGAAATGGAAGCTTTAATCCAGACTAATACTAATAGATGTAGGAATGTATGCTTTCTGTTTTGTTTTGCTTGGGTGTTATTTTGGTTTGTGTTTTACGTAAAAAGGATGAAAATACCCTTCAGAAGTTAATCTTGAACAGTCTGCTAAACAGGCACTTTTATCTGTGTAGAAATAGATGTTTGTGAGATAGGCTTATTGAGAAAATTACAAAAGGCTTATTTCTCACTGAATGAAAGGATGGCTCTTCCTTCAGTTATCGTTATTGTAGTTTGGTGCCTTCCATTTTAAAAGTAAATATAGCTCTCAGTAAATTGACCTGCCCTTTAACATAAGGGTCCTCCTTGGGGTCACATAAATGCAGTAAACTGTGTAAGAGGATGTACCTGAGGGACAGGGAGGGTACATACAGTACTTGTTACATGTGGTCCTTAATTTGTACTCATCCATCTGTAATAAATTTCTATAGAGGAAATGCAGTCTTAAAATCTGTACTTTAGTCATCGAGCACTTGCTAAATAATTCTTTTGTGTTACTTTATCGGTAGCCAAGGACAATATTTGATGTGATCAAATGACAGCTGCACTGACTGTATTTTCTCTCCTTTCCAACATGGTTGTGCAAAACAGCTTTGATACAGAACACACTGATGAACTGTTAGAGAGGGCTTGGCACAGCTTGCACTAATTTAAGACAATATTTTAATAATTGTTGGCTGCATCTGCAGAGCAAAAATGTGTCCTATATAAAAATCAAAACAGATCATTTGGAGTCATGGGGAAGTTACTCTTATCCTAAAAATTTTCCAAGGCTGACAATATCAGAAAACGTAGCTGCCCCCTTGCCTGGCTCTGTCCTTGTCCCAGCCAGATGGCAGGCATCCCTCTGCAGGACTGCCAGGGCTGGGAATGCTTCTTCCCACCCAAGCCCAGGGAGTGGGGAAAGAAAGACAAAGCAGACTGAAGGAGAGCACAGGGGTGCTTTGGAGACCGCAGAACAGCTGCTCGTGCCCTTTGCTATCCATAAAGAAGCAACTACTGAAAACGCTGAGTGTAATTAATAGTACACAGGGAAATCTTCAGTGGGATTTTGTAGGCAAGTGAGGTTTGTTCCTGACCATAATAGTTGCTGCCTCCGATCTGCACCCCCACTGCATTCAGCAGGGGTGTGTGGGGAACGGGGGTGTAGCAAAGGAAGAAAATGGTTATTTTGAAAACATTTCAAATCTTTATTATCTGCATAATCATTTGATCATTCAGAGAAAACAATAAACCTTTTACTAGAACCGGAGTCCTAAAGCTAATCACAGAGAGTAAACAAAGGGGAATGAGAAAGAGAGGGGGGAAAAAAAAAAGCAAGTCTCTACCTGCTACTACCATCTAGTGGTAAAAAAAAGAAATAAAGGACGTTTTTGCAAGAACACTGTGGGAGGGAGGAGGCTGGTGAATAGAATTGAGAAATCAGAGAATTGTTATCTGTCAGCCACTTTCTTCCCCCCAAAAGGAAACACACACATAATCTGCTGCACCCACCCCTTGCTCCTGTCATGAAAAGTAAGCACAAAGCCAGAGCCGTAAATAGAAAGGATCAGGCAGGGAAACATATTTATCTTGACCTCAGAATTCACATCTTTGCTTGATATGCAGATATGATTTAAGGTCTTCCACCCACGGCCATCTTTGCATTCATATATATGTGCAGTAGCTAGCAAAAGAGAACCTGAGTTTTCGCAGTTAACTACAGGAAAATACAAGGCCGTGTACATAAACTGAGAGCTGCTCCTCTCCTGGTGGCTGTGCGTGGTGGAGGTAGTGAGTGAGTTTACTGTGATGGCCTCAGCTGTCCTCACACTCCCTGCTGCCAGCCAGGGGCAGCCCTGCCACCCTGCCCATGGCATGCTCTCCCCTCCTGGCCTGATTGCCCTCTGACCTGGCACCTCAGGGAGCAGACCAGGTGCTCTGCTGGTGCTCCTCAGTGGGGGCTGGGTGCTTCCTCATGGGGGACGAGTGGGACCCCACCAGCACCTTACCTTCAGCAGCACCTTTGAAGGATCTCCTTTGAAGCTGCCAGTCTGCCAGGCAAACTTGTACCTCCCAGGAAAACGAGTTTACCGGTCTGAAATGCAGGGCTAAGAAATCATGTACTCTATTTAGGACAAGTACAGCGAGGGGAAATAATAGCAGACTTTACAGCTGCCTTGCACACCTTTTTGGCTTCGAGCTGTTCCCTTCAGCTCAAAATGAGCTGCTTCTCAAGGTGATGCACATCTCTTCACAAGCCAGTGGGAAGGTCTCTCAGTTCTTCCAAGCTGCTTCTGTCCCCATTGCAGCCTGCTTTCTCTCTATCATTGATAGCCCTAATGCATTTTAGCTGGTGGGAATCTCAACAGAATATTCAATAGTAGACTTTTGTGTCTATCCATGTATAATGCAAAGGAGTTTTAGAAGTAAGGTATACAAAACAAGAACACTATAGCTATTTGTTTTTAAGACAATAATTAGTGGGCAGGATTAATTATTTTTTCTACTCTGGAAGACACAAAAAAAATTGTCATTGTAACCCAGTGACTTGGGCTGAAGTCTGCTGCTTCTCTCCTATATTTCAATAGGGTTCCTGATGCTTATGTATGAATCTTGGCAGCTTCCTGCAACCTTCAGTAGTTATTCCATCAAGGCATCAGCTTCAGTGTCAGGTGTAATTGGAATTATGCCTACCATACCTGCAGCCGCTGGCATGTTGTGTGTCCTCAGATCGCCCCTTCCTTCTGCCTGGACCAGGACAGCTCCCACACTGCTGTAGCTCACTGCAATAAATGCATCTACAAACTGTGCCTTTTCCTTCTAGACACCTCTGAGTGCAATCAGAAGTTTATGTACCTCAGTTCAGAGCACATTGGTACTGTTTGGGCAAAACTGATTTCAACCTTAAATTCAATGCCTAAAATTAGAGCAGCTGAGTGCTGTAACTTATATTACCCCCTCCAAGTGGAAAAAAAACTGAACAGGAAACAACCAACAAGAATAAATCCTGAGAGACATATTTATTTTAAACTTACTGTTTCAAACTTAAAGTTGATGCCTAAAATAAGTCAAGCAACCACTAAAGTGCTTCTCTCCACTGAATGTAGCAGAAAGTGAGAGTGAACAACTGGAGAGCAAGATATAAAACTAAAGCTGCTGAAGTTCAGCATTAGGTGGATGGGAGTTTTCACTCCTGTTGGGACATTGGAAAACAGGGAGAACTGGGCAGGGGAGAAGTTCCCTATTGCTCCCTTTTGAGGTTCCCTTGTGAAGAAAGCAGCAGTTACCCAAAAACTGATTCTAGAAGAAGAACTTAAGGTATAAAATGCTGCTCTGAAAACAGCACCATAGGCAGATTGGATGTCCTTTCACACTCAGATAGGAGATCACTGGAAGGCTCGTCAATGGTTTATCACTGAGATAGGTCCTGGTCCTTCTACCAGTAGCATCAAATTCCACCAAGTCAAGAGGACAAATGTCCCATGTCCCAGGTGGCACTTGAGCATTATTTTTTTGCAAACAAGCTGTAGCAGTGACAATGATAAATAATTCATGATCTGTCTCCTTTACATCTCTCTGGCTGCATATCCTACAGTCATTTAATAGAATGATGCTGTCTCACATTTATTCAAGTATCTATTGCTGAAGGATCTGAGAAAATAGAAAAATAATTATTCTTCATCAGGATGCAGTTGCATTTATAGAAACATTTGTTATATTTATAGAAGTGTTATCTACCTAAACACTTACTCATGTAAGTGTGTATGCCGAGAGATTCTGTGGTATTTATAGTTAAAGGAAATAAGAAACCTGAAATAAAAATGACATGCATGTTTGTCTGATAATCATTTAGTTCTGATAAAAGTTGCTTTTGCCATTGCATTTATTTAATTAATCCATTTATACATATATTAATTTCAAGACAATTTAGATATTCTTTCACTTGCTAGATGGGTACATTTTGTATCATCCTTTGTACTGGTAATTGTATATTGTTCTTCTCATTAAACACCTAGAAGTGTGTTCCTCCTTCATGAGACAGCCACAAAGACCTTCTTTCTGACCAAAATGTGTCGATTTGATTTTCAACCTCCCACACAGAATTAAAACAAAACCAGTGAATATTACTGAGATCCCCTAATTATTCTGATTAGACAGTTGACATCCTGATGATTCAGTTAAGAGGGACTTTTATACTTTATTTGCAAGAATATTAAGCCTGCATGTCAGGATTTAGTCCTATGATGATGGCATGTTTCTATTTCTCTTTTCCCCTAATGAATACATGACACGTTTTTATTACACAGCTGGGAGCACAGTGGGGCAGCCATGGGACACTGGAGAGACTGTGTGTGATATGGTGGGAGTCCATAGTGCGGGGAGAAGCTCTTGTTCTTGAGGTGAGCAGGTGTGAGGTGCTACTTGGCCACTTGCAAGACAAATCCATGTGAAGTAAGATTTCCTTAGCTCCCCTGTTTATGTACCGACTTCCTTTCTTTTATGCTCAACTTCTGCTGTTATTTTTTCTACTTTTCCTGCTCTGCTATAGGTCACAGAGACCTAGCTACCTACCCAGCCTATAATATTTTCTGCAAAGGATGTGCTTTTGTTGTTTTTCATAACTTCATTACAGAAGGAAACTCCATGTATCCCGGGTTATTGTTATAATTTGTTTTCATGATCATCATTTTCTAATGTGAAAAGCTATTGAAAGTAAATGTATGCTGCAGCTTTGTTATTATATTCCATTTACCAAGAGTATTTTTTCTTGTGTGTAAATGCTTTGTGTCACCTTTAGTTTTCTTCGTGTTTATTTGAACTCCCCGTTTCTTGTTTGCTGCATAAAAATAATTTATTACCCTCTTCTCTGTAGTTTCTAGATACTCAAGAAGTGCAATGTCATGTGCAAACTGCATACGTATTTCTCATTTATTCTCTGTAATCTTACTGCAGTGCAGCTTTCTGAAAACTTCCACCAGGCATGTAGAGAAAAAGGGGGTGGATAGCATTGCACTAGAAAATTTCCTTCTCTTCTTTCCCTTGCTCTTAAAAAGTAGTTACCTCATGCTCTATGATAATTGTTACTATGAGGAGATAAGTGCTACTTTAGCCCCAAATTGATGAGCTTCACGTGGCAATTACTTGGTGGAATTTCATTGCCTATGGTATGCAGGTCAGATTAGATGATTCTTCTGGCATTAAAATTTATGAACCTATAAATTTCTGTTTCTCACTTGTTCTCGTAATGCTTCCTAACATTTCCAATGAGTAACAGCCCTCTCATCTATCAAATACTCAAAGCTTAGGTAAATTATCCTGCATGACCTTCAATGCTTTTCTGTCATTTTAAGTCTGGTCTTCCAGATGTTGTGCCCCTAAAGCTCTAAGTAGGTTAGGAATTATGAGTGCCTAGGGATGCTGGATGAGGGTTTGATATACTGCTTTAGTGTAAAAAATCAGGTGGTTTGTCCTAGCCATAGGTTGCTTGCCTTGTAAAATCCTTTTTAACTAGCTAGCTTACAGGAGTAAGATATTTATAACTCAGAGGGAACGTTTTTTGTGTGTGTGTGTGGATACATTATGATGATAGGAACTTATATTGATGTGTTTAGGAATTTATTATGGTTGTTTTTAACCAACCCCCTCTCTGTGGACCCAGTTGTGAGCTCTCTCCTGCCACCCAGGGTCTCTCTGATCGTGTGTTTGTACCCAAGACTCGGTTCTGATGCAGCACAGCAGCATAACCTCCACACAGACAAGTCTGCAAGAGCTTTGAGAAAGTCTGTATGGAGATAAGAAAGGCAAAATTACTGGCAGAAGTAGGATTGTTTAGATAAGATCAGAAGTAGCTGGTGTGTTCAAGAGGAAAAACATCAGCGTGGAGAGGTATGAAAAAGTAACAGAAAAATTTTAGAAGTCTGATTGTGCTGGTTGGGGCTGCTGGCTGTGAATGATCAGCTCACCAGGTAAAAATGGTCTGTTCCATCAGGAGCTGGTGCACATGGATAAATAACCCTGTGACAAGGAAGACCTGCTCTGTGGAGATGCAGAGGCCAGCCCTGCCCCTCCCTGCTCATGCCTGCTGGGCCAGCCAAAGCACTTGGGGTACTTTGTTAGGGGTGGGGAGCACATCTGTGCTTAGCCTTACAGCTGGTTATATACTGCCTACCTGCTTCTCTCTGTTTGCCATTGAATAATTGCTCTATGTTTTAAAGTTGTTTTTTTCATCTTGTTGCATAATCCCTTGTGCCACAGTATCAGGATGCTGGAACAAATGAACTCAGGAGAGAATCAGTAATAAGCTCCTTAAACACCAAGTTCAAAACCCCCTAGTATTTTGCAAAATTTACATTTCTTTTAAAGTAAAAGAAATTTTTAAAACCTTCATTCTAATTTTCCCTTTTGTCATGATCTTAATAATGTTCCTGTCCCTGCTTTCTGCTGCTTCTGTTGTGTGTGTTGTATCACTAAGTTATTTGAAACTGTTTGTAATGATTTATCTTTTTCCTTCAGGAAGAAGACTTCTCCTATAGTGAAAGCTTTAAGTTAGAAGCAGGTTTTACATACAGGTTTGTGAGATCCTGATGCCGCATGAGCTGAAATCTTCAGAAAAACCATTGCATTGTTGCTGCAAAAGGTGTTTGGACTACAAGGCTAGATCCTGGCAGATGACAGACATGTTTCTAAGTGGCAAGCACAAGTTCAAGTTGCCCTGATTAGGCAGCTGAAGATTCCTCAGCAGGGAAGGAGAGTATCTCCTAGCGAAAGAAAACTTTCAGAAATCAGATGGGTGCCCTTTGCAGCCTGCCCAACAATTGTAAGTGCTCCTAAAGACCCCTTCATTATGGGCTGGAGGAAATTAAAGCTTCAAAATCACTGAGAAAGCCTGTGTGAGAGGGCTGAAGGAGGGAGTTTTGGGTTCAGAGTGGCACTTGGTCACGTAATGCTTGGAGAGACCAAGCTACAGCTGCCATTAGGTGATACAGTCTGTAACTGGTTGCTTGGCAGAGCAGGCAACCTCAGCATCAGAGCTGCCTTATCAAAAGGAATTTTCTAATGAGTGATCTGTATAGAAATTTTGAAGGAGGGAAACAAAGAAACATAAGAAGCAGATCCTGAAATAGGCTTGTAATTCAGAAAACACTTTCCTTCCAAATTTGTGTGAGAGGAGATTGGAAAACACCTTTAGAGCATATTTAATACATATTAGGATAAATCAGCTTTGTTAAATGAAAATCGTGTAGTGACTGATGGATGAGGGCTGTTATAATCATTTACAAAGACAGACCTACACAACCAGCAGCATAAAGACATGGAAGGCAACAAGAGCCAAGATTTTCTCATGGGAGGAAAATTGATGCCAGAGAAATATGGCATTTATATGGGCACATGGGTTATTAGTTTTTGATTAAATTTCATTGTTGAATCAGTAACTCTACTGTTTGCTAATGAAGGATCATTTTCAGCAAACATTTTTATTAACATTTATGTTTAATGTTGCAGCCTTTTGATAATAGTGACTACTAAGAAGTTATGAAAGGATTTAAAATCTTGCTATTTTAGAAGTATTGGATCCTCTGTATTCATTTTAATGTTCAAGTTTTTAAAAATTTCTTCCTCTAAACACAAGAGCTAAGAACTTGCCTCCCTCAAACTCTTATTTAATTGCTTCAGCCAAAGAGTTTAGGAACTTCAGGAAAAACACAATTATCTGTGAGCCAAATAAAAATGGCACAGCTGACAACAGTGATTATCTCCTTAAACCATGTACGAGGAAAGATCTCACTGTACGTTTGAAGAGTAAAATACCCAGAAGGAGTTAGGCTTTAAATAAGTGAAACAACCAAATGGTTGAAGAAAGGAAGATATTTTCACAGTGTCTCAGCTGTGGATTCCTGACAGATTCCTCCAGGGAGACTTTATCAAATAAAACGCAGATATCAGTTGTTTTGCAGTTAGGAGGAAGAGAGTTTGCACCACGTATCAGCTGAGACATAAACCAAATATCTCTCTGATAAACTTTGCTTTCTGGGCAAAACTAAATCTGTTTCTGAATGTAGTAAGCAGGAAAACATTTGGCATCTCCTCCAGAGTAAGAATGGGATTCTTAGGTTATTGAAGCTAAGAGGAAGATGGTTGCAAGATGCTTTTAAAATCAACTAATTTCTGTGGGTATTCTAAATGAGATTGTGTCTTTCATTAGTCACAGCTTTCGTAGTGTATTCCCATATTCTTCTGATGTCTTAAACAAGGCAATAGGTCCTGTGTAAGAATCTAGTAGTCCAGGTCATAACCCAAACAGAAAGTGAGATGAAAAAATGAGAGAAAACAGTAAAAGCATTTGTTTCTGGTTCGCTTTTTTTAAAGCAGACAAAACGAATGAAAGGTTTTCCACCTTAATAGTTAAATCTGTACTTCAGCTACAGCATTCTTTTACTTGGAAAGCAAAAGGAACATTAACAGGTTTTGAGGATGGCTTTCTTTGAACCAGTCAAATGAAAATACTGTCCCTCATGTGAGGCTGATATGGTATTTACCTGATGAGCTAAAATGTTTAATTTCATTTTGTCCCTCAGGGAACTTCTGTCCTAACAGATTCCCTTTTAATTTTTTTTTTTTTTAACTTTAGATTTTTTTTTTTTTCACTTGGTATCTATTCTTTTACCAGTTGGTAAAAAAAGAACAGATAAATTGGTGTTGCTGGAAAATAAAAATAAAAAGAAAGGTATAGGTAATTAGATTTGTATACATATAGAAACTAATTTGCAGAAGAAATAAAACTCTTACTTTAGAACCTGATAATTTTAATGTATTTTTAATCTACTTTCTACAGAATTACAGTTTTTTTCAACAGGTACAAAAAAAAGCCTTTGGGAAAATTTTCTAAATGTATCTTCAGAATTTTTTTCTTCACATACAATCTTGCTGCTTGTTCTTACAAATCTGGGTTCACCATTATCTCTCTAACACATGATAATGAACCCCTGCTTCCTTCCTATACCTATAAAGGTGGGACCTTTTCCTATGCTGTACTAACTCAGTAAGGGACATTGCATAACATTCTTATTCATTGCTTTTTTCTGTATGTGCTTTAAAGCAGGATAAAAAAATAGCAATAACAGAATTACTATTTGTCCCAAAGATGATCTGTGGAAATTTTCTTTGTGACTTTGTGATCTGGTAACTTTTAGTTACTCCTGACTTTATAGTAATTTCTACTATTATCTCTCCTAAGTTTTTTTGTTTGTTTGATTTGGATTTCACTTTTCCTTTAACAATATCCTTATGGCAGAGAACCCCTCATGGGTCAAATTCCATTTTCAGAGTAAATGGTGGGATATTCAACCGACTAAAGTAAGTGCAATTTGAAAGCACTGTTCATTGGTCTTTACCAGACCTTGATTTTATGTTTTACTTGTTGACCACACTGTTGCTTTGGGGCCTCAAAGCAATCTGTGCCAAGACTTAAAACTATATTTTCCCATCTATTCTTCATTCTGCTAAAAATTACTGGTTTTTCAGTTGTAAACAAAGGGTGATTTATTTTTGTGGCTAGAAGGAATGGAATTAGCCCATTGTAAATTCAAGGTAATCTGTTTTTCCATTACTAGCTTTAGTTCAACAGCTAATGAAGGCAGAAGCCAGTACATTAGAGAATTATTGTAAGGTGACATTTTAATGAGAACATAACTTTTGGGGAACTGAAAAAGGATATACAGCCACAACCCCACTAAGACATTGAAGGCTAGCCTGACTTTCTTTCATCTGAGGCAAATAACTGCCAGAATGGTTTTACTTAAAAGTGCCTCAGACAGGCTGTACTTGCTCTGCATAAAGAGCAGGGCAGCCCAATTCATTAAACAGAAAATAAAGGGTGCCTCCGTTCAGGCCAGGCATGGCTGCCACACAGCATTTCAAGTCTTGAGAAAAACACTCTTTACTTGAGGCTGGACCTCAAGTATGATGTTTCTTATGACCAATTTGCTATTAATGATTCATTAAGAGCATTTCATTTCACCCATATACCCCTGGGTGAAAAAAAAAAACAACAAACTTTTTATGCATGCATCCAGACACAAATGTACATAGATACATCTTTCCTACTTAGAAATGTGCTATGTGCATAAACCTTGCACATATCCACTTACTATATCTTATTTATTCTGCAGTTGGATTTCCCTTCAATTTGTGACATTAAATACCACACTGCTTAAATAAAATGTCTCCATTTCTTTATTTCCAGCCTATGGTTTGACAGTGTCCTTCTTCATCTTATGTGCTTTTGAAAGTCTTCTATAATTTGTATTTTTTCTTTTTACAGTTCTCTTTTGCTGTCAAAGCTTGCCACGTTTCTGTAATAAACCTCTATTATAAAAGCACACGCACATGTTGGTAAGCATAGAAAACAGGGCTCAAAGAGAGGAGCTTTTGCTCCTCCAGAGCAGTGTAAAACAGATTGTGGGGCAGTACCCATGGAGAAGGTGTGCCTGTGTCCCTTGGGTGCCAGGGGGATGTTGCTGTGAGCCTGGGAAGACAGTGCTGTCTGCTGTCCTATTTCTCCAGGCAGCAGTGGCCTCGGTCAGCAATGCCCTGCTGGAGCTGGGAAGCATCACCATGTCCATTCTAAGCCAAGGGTAGAAAAACCCAAAATCAAGGGCTAAAAAGTAAGTTCCAAATATTGGTCAAAATATTTACCTTGCTATATTTATATGTGTGAGGCTTCCTGGCTGGTGAAATCTGGAAATCCATGCAGGCTGGCACTGGAACCCCATCAGGTCCTTCCTCGCGGCCAGCTCTGGCACAGCCAGCCTTGCTGCAGACGTGAGGGTGGAGCTGCAAGCAGAAACCTCAAAGGGAATAGTTATGCTTGAGTGGTGGTGGGCTTGAGACCCCGCTCAGTGACCCTGCATGTAATGGGGAGATTTCTGCTGAGATTAGTGAAAAACATGTCCCTTTGAAGGATGTTTGCAATAGTTGTAGTGTTTCAACAGCCATAATTAGGCCAGGACCTCTGTGACAAATTGGAGCTAAATCTGCAAGAACATTTTAAAATGTCTGAATGAAAGCTAGAACAAACAAAAAGAGTAACCTTCAAGTGATGAAAATTAAGTTTAGAAAGACTTGTTGACCCAAATGTGTCTTATTTTAAACAGCAGTGCTAATCTTACGGTTTACAATTATAAGAAAGAAGAACACGTGCAAATGTCTTTGTGAACATTATATTCAAATGTGAGTAATTGAAGAAATAAGAACATTCTGTCCCTCAGAGGAACTGCATGAGCTTTATAATATTTGCTCAGATTTAGATAACATAGCAAACTGAATGCAGCTCACATTGCAGTCACTGAGAAGCATTATTTTCAAAATCAAAAGGGCAATTATGAATGAAGAAAAGAGTAAAATTACACAGTGCCATTTTATTGTACTAGCAAAACAGAATCAATGAACCAAAGTCAGAATTTAAGATATCTGGATAGCTGTTATTTAGGTTTGCTGGTTATTTCCAAGGGTGGCTGACAGACACAGAGTTCCATAAGTGCTCTTGAAATGCTGAGGATGAGAAAGCTTGTTGGGGCAAGAGAAAAAATTTCCATTTGAATTTTAATTAATAATGTGCCAGTATAACTGGAAAAATCCATGTGTAGTCTTGAAATTCCTGTTACTTTTTGGAGAGTGTTGGGACTCAGCCATGAGATCCTTTAGGTGAAATTTCACACTCTGTAAGAAACTACAGAACAAAATAAGCTGTGACTGTGAAAGCTGGTCTTGGACATAAATGAATGAAGGAAAATCAAATCAGGAAACCCAAACTGACAGAGTTGACCTTGTGGGACCCCCCCCCACAAGAGGCTTTATCAAGGAGGCTACTGTCACTGTAATTAAAGGGGTTAAAAATGCAGCTAATATTTGGAACAAAGGAAAGGAATGAGTGTAGTTTTTTTGAGATACTGGAGATTTCCCTTCTCATCTAAGGTTAAAAAAAGTGGTTGTGAGCATAAAACCTACAGCAGCCTGATTGTTTACAGTCTCTGAGGAGAATAAAGATCAGTCTCCAACAGAAGATTGTAGTTGCACTCAGAAGGGTTTAACAACCTGCTGCTCCCAGGATGTGAGATGTCCAGGAGACATCAAGACTTGGTCCAAAGATCAAATCCATTAAAAAACTTTCTCAAAATGCACACATTTCTACATATGCAAATAAGTGAAAATGTGGAAAAATTAGAATCAATATGGATGAGGAAAAATAGAGTTAATAAACGACTATTCAAAGCTTAGGTGAAATTCTATTTGGCTGTTAATGAAAAGGAGTGATGTTTTGCAAAGATGTGATTTTCAGCCTAAAAAAGTCGAGAAATAGTATCTGAAGCAGCACTTCTCTTTGGTATATCTTGTAGTTCAATTTTCAAGAAAAATTTATGAAGCTTGAAGTGTCTTTTGACTTTCCTCTTTCCTGAGCAACATCACTCATCAGCTACGTACTATAAGGAATCATGAGAAAAGTTCTTCATGGATTGCAGTGAAGCACTGGCTATAATAAAACTGAGGAACTTCCTGACCAAGGAGCATTTAAGAATGACCAGAAAAATGAGGCAAGTAACAGCAACCAGATGCATTACTCTTTTCACTTCCATCTGCGTGTCCCTCACACTAACATGGCTAGGGATAATCTTGAGTACTTCACAGAGCAGCTGTGTTGGGATACCCCTGCAGACTAGATGTTGCTCTGAGGTGAGGGAAAGAAGTAGCTTTGCACTGCTGCTGTTCTGCCCATGGGAGATACAGGAAGTCAGGGCCCAAGGGATGACTCTCCTCGACAGAGCTGATGCTTTGTGGCTGTGTGACAGTCATTTCAACAAAGGTCACAAATTTCAAAGTTGAAAATTCAAAGCTAAAAAGAAATGCTGCAAGGAAGGATTCTTTACCTTCGGCTTTGTCCCCTTTCCAGCTGCTAGTACTGTATTTTTACTCCATCTCTGCATGATTCAGGCATCTATCTGATGTTGGGAGGGGCTTGACTTATGTCTTATCCCCTATATCTTTTTCTCAGGAAGTTTCATGTGCTGATTTAAGCACTTTGCTCTGTTGTCATTATCTAAAGGGAGAGCTAACTGAGCTCAAAGTAATTGGTTCCTTATGAAAAAGGAGAAAATGAAGACTTTACAAGAGAACATGTTGTTGCTGCTTACATAATAGCTGCCATCTTGGGCTAAAGCAACTTTGCAAAATTTTCCCAAACAAAATGTAGTGTCATTTCATATCAGCACTTACATCTCCTTGTGGCTTTAGGGGAGATATAAAAAACCTTGGACTATTTGCTTCATTCTCAGCCTTTCAGCTGATGCATAGCACTGTAAAACTATCTGACAAGACAAGTTATCGTGTCACTCAGTTTATGGCGAGGATATGATAACTTTATACCCATGCAGAATTACATTTCTTACCTGAATACAAAGATGAAAAGGTAGGTAATGAAACCAAAGATATCAGTAAAATCCAGCTGACATAATCACTCCATGCAAGAAAGTCTTTTGAAGCAAAGCTCTGTGGCAGAACCTGTATCTATACAAGTGATGCAACCCAAGAGGAATGGATTTGAAAAGACTAGGAGCTGAGGCTGTGGACTGGGTGTTTATCTGCATTTCAAGAGGCCTTCCCTTGCCTGGCTCTAAGCTTCCTGCTTGGACTGAGCACCCAAGAGTGGCTGGTATGCCTTGGGTGCTTCCCTGAAAGGCATCTGACAATGCACACATCCAATGACTGCACTCATCTCCATGATGTCACCTGAGGTACTGCAGGTGGGGACAACTGGGAGACTTTCAAAACTGCACACCCTCCACAGACTAAAATTCTGCTATAGATGCAGCCGGCACAGAGTGATCTGAAAAAAGTTTTGCAGTTCTATTGTTTTGAGTCACTGGACACAGGTGGACTTTTAATTGTTTTTGTGCTGTTGATGAGTGGCTTGCTGTTGTTTTTTCCCTCCTTCTACGCCCCATCTCCCCCCTTTTTTTCTCTCTCCTTTAAAATCTTCTAGAATGAATAAGTAAAGCAAGATAATTCTGTGAGACGAATTACCATGCTATGAACAGGGAATTATTCTTCAGGCAAGAGATGTATTACTGTTTGCATATTTCCAATGGAATGAGAATAGATTTGTTTCACTGCATCTATTGATGATTGAGTGGTTTGGTTCAGAGAATCTCTTCATGCAAAAATGCTTTCCAATGAACTATGAGATGAGACTGGCTAAGGAATAAGTGCCTATATTTTCTACTTCATCTTCTTCTTTATTGTTTAAAAAAAAGAGGATGGGGTACCAGAGCTTCCAATTGCATACATGTCTTATCTTTATTGGGCCAACCTTCTGGCATATTTTTAAAAAATCAGAAATAAATATAAGACACTTTTCAAATTGAAAGTGTCAGTGTTTGTTATGCTGCTGCCCATTGTGATATTTTTGGCCATCTGAATCACGTAAACATGGATAGGATAGAAGGATCCAGACTGAAATTGCCATCATAGATGCAACAGATGGCTATGGGAACATTGAATAAACTCCGATTTGTTGCTGATTGCAAAACGGAAACCTGTCAACAACAGCAGATTCTGATCATCTCTCCAAGTCTGAAGACCAATTGGAGACTACTTTCAGACTGGACAGATTAATTTGAACCCCTCAGAATGAGTCTGCACAAAACCAGTAACTCTTCAGGGTACAAGATCCAAATCATCCGTATTTCAAAGATTCAGGATGTTGAAATGATGTTACCTAATTGAGGCTGCATATCCCTTATGTATTTGTTTGCAAGTCCAGCTCTGGAGGCACTGACACTGGCTGCCTTTTAAAGACAGATTAATCACAAATCATGCGACTGTTGCATGCTGCAGATGGATTGTTCCTGATGAACGTTTCTACTGCAAAGTCTGGACCAGGATTTGGAGGTGAGTGAGTGTTATGTTGCTGCACTACAAAACCTGGGGAACAGTGGGGTTTGGGACCCTTCCTGCTCCATCTGGGCTCTGTAGCTCTACACAAAGGTTTGTATTCTGTATGGTCACTCCGTTAAATTGAAAACCTGCCTCCTTCTTGAAAATCAAAATACTTACAAATTTCTAACCACCACCACCACACAGATATACAATTATAAAGTTAAATACACACTTGCATACAAGAATATGCCCCAGGTCATTTGTAATTGCTGGAAAAACTCGTCTGATTTAAAAAAAAACATTTGTAATCCACCCCCAAAATGACAGCTATTTACTCTTCCTATCATAAAAGCTATTGGCTAAATTGGCTCAATGTAATGGTCTCAACAAAGAGGCAGAATATATTTTAAGCATGTATTGAGCATGTTATACATAAATACAGTTAACCTTAAGGTGGTCTTTGCAGGTCATGAATGAGGCAGTCTATGTAAATAAGGAGCTGAAAGTTCATAGGATTTGGATCTTGACGTTAGGAAAGAAGTCATGGTGTGGTAGTAAAATGCAGCTTTTGACTCAAGCTTTTCTGTAACAAAATATATGCATATGTTGTTTGAAAATGGAGTTACTATGGTAATTTGTTATTTACCAGAGAGGAGTAATTGAACAATTTTTTTTTCCTAACTGGTTTATGAACAAGTCACACCTGTTCCTGAGTGGGTTTAAATTACTCACCCTTCTTTTATATGCCAAACTTTTCATGTTCAATTGCTTTGCTGTTTCAGATTCTATACACTCCTTCCACTGATGACTGATGCCACTTCTCATTTGCAGAAGTAATTTTTTTTCTATCTGACATCTCAAAGGATAAAAAAAAAATAAATATTTGGAACCTCTGTCTATCAATTAACAAAAAACCTATGCATCGATCATGTCTTCGTATGTATATAAAATGTATATATCTAGGTGGATGTACACACACATCTGTATTTTACTGAAACTCGGGTAAGCACGACTCTCTTTAAGATTGCAGAGATTTAATATTCATCAGCTTTACCTCTGCTCGTGCCAAAAGAATTCCCTGAACAGATGAGAAATTGGATCCATGGAAGAGAGTGTATAAAAAGAAATTTTTTCCAAAATTAATTGATTTCCAACTTTGCACAGTGTGGTGTGCACTAAGCCAGCTGCAGAAAAACACAGAGCGGTAAATGTCATACCTACTGAGTTATAACAGCTAGAAAGCTTACTCTGCCCTTTAGTTCATATGGAAATTTCAGGTGGGGTGTTGGTTTTTTCTTGTGGGGTGGGATGTGGGTTGTTAAGCTCACACACAAAAATAAGTTACAAAAATCAGTTTACTTTGTAAAACATCGGGAGGTTATAAGAGTCCATAAGTATCCCTGGACAAACCCTTGCCAGAAGGGAGGAATGAGATCAGCAAATCATGGGCATATTATGATTTGATCCTACCACATACTCAATTAGATCAAAGCTTATGAGCTCCAAATGCCCATTTTTAATTTTATAGTAATGCCTCAGGCCAAAGAAATGGGTGCCATGGCAGACGTGTTCTGTGATGATAACTGAGACATTTAAGACTCAAAATATTCATGATTTTTAGGGCTATAATGTCAGCTTTAAGGATTTTTAATTAACACCTTCTGCATGCATTAAATGCGCTCCTTTCACCAACAAAGATTTTTTTTCCTCTTGAATTCTCTGAAAAGAGTTTTGCTTCAGGTCTTTTATCACTATCAAGAAATAATAGCAACCACCACATTAAAAAGAAATTACCCTACAAAATGAAAGATTTGCTTGGCTGAGAACATGAGACAATACGTACAGTTGTGGGGTAGCTCTTACTATTAATTATATCGCTGCATTCTTCAGAGGAGGAAACAAGATGTTTTTGTCAAGATGCTGGGGAATTGTAGGAGCTATGGTGAGGTTATGGTAAAGGGCTGGACAAATGCAGAACTGTCTCCAGAGAGACTACAAGCAACTTCAGTCCTATGCATTTAAATGCCAGGTGCATTCAAGGCAGATGTTGTACCTGCATGCACAGAAATCATCACTCCTGACTGGCACTGTCCTGGATCTCTCATGAATCCATGGGCAGCAGAGGTGTGGTTCCCCTCCGAGCCTGCTGGCCTGTGCCACAGAGCACCCCACAGACCACTGGTGGGTTACTGTGAGCCTCCTCTTCCAGGCAAGGTGTGAAGGTGTGTCAGGGAGCAGTTTTGCTGCAACCGTCCTGGTTTTTGTCAATGGATTAGAGAAATGTGCAAACAAATCCATTGCTTGTTTGTGCACCAAACTGCTCTGGTACACAGGGCACCTCACTGCTGAAAGGCTATCAGCCTCCAGAGGATGTACCAGCTTTTCCAAGGAAAGGCAATATTCTCTGTAAACCGTAAGAAGGATTAACTGATTGCCAAGAATCCTTCTTGTTTTTCCCAATGATGCCTTACATTTTAACTTTTATATTTTTCAAATTCTGTATTCCTAGTGTGTAACTCTAAAGTGTCCTGTAGCCTGTGAGCTGCTGTTCTCTCATGCTAAGATAGACATAGCAAAGCCTCTCTAAACTTACTCTCCAAGGACACCCAGACCATCCTAGGCCCAAAATGTGTAAACCAGCATCTTGAGAAGTGGGGCAAGCTGAGGGGAAATTACATCATTAGCTAAAGTTTAATTGGTGAAATTGAGTTGATATGCAAATGGACCAAACCTATAAAAGTGTGAAGAACTCGTGACTCGTCGTCCATCTTGGGTGTAGCCTTTGGCCTGCCCAGGGTGTACCTCTGAAGGCCCTTCAAATAAATATCCGCCTTTATTCCCTTACTCCTGTCTAGTCTCTGTTTCTAGGTTGGCCTTTTTACACCTCACCAACCTCCACTTCCCCAGCTTCCCCTACTCTTTCTTTCACATATGGTACTTTCCTCTTTGGTCCGAATCCTCTTCTTACCTGCTTCTTTGCTTCTCAGCTCAAAAAAGTGGGACAGCCCATGATGTCTCCTCATTCATGGTATTTGAACCTCTTTTTCTCTAACTCCTTTGGAGCACAGCCCTTCTCTTCCTGCTTTTCTTGATCACATAACCATGGAAAATGGCTTTCTCAGCCCCTCCTTTCTTCTCTCCTCACTCCTGCTCTGCCTTCTCCCTCTACTTCATCACAGAAATGTCAGGTTTTATGTGCTCTTTATGGGACTCCAAAGGGGTCTGACATGAGTAATCAAGTCCAAAATTTCAGGCTGTACTTTGTACATGTCACACTTTTCAGTAATGACCTTCCCAAAATCCTCCTCCCTGTCCACAGCTGAGGAAGATCCAGTATTTTGCCAGTGTGGCTTGGGGATGATTTGGATGATTTGATTCTACCAACACATTAGCGTGTTGGTAGAATCAAAAATCTGACAAAAACCTTAACAATTCTGGACAAAGTGTTACTGATTAATCATGTAGATTACCTCTTATTACTTTGTGTGTGCTACTGAATTCTGCTGTAGCCTCTGCAGGTGTCTCAGGAGCATTACCGTGCTAGGTATTAAAGGAAAGATGTGTTACAGTTTTGCAGGATTCATATGGATTCGGTGTCAATCCTTTGCACACCAAATTGCAAGGTTGAGATTCTGCAGGCCTATCATCCTATTCCTGCATGATGTGTCAGCAGAGAGACCTGTGATATCTACCTCTGTGCAGGATCAGCTGGTGTTAAGGAAGACTCTTTATCTGTAGCTCTGGAGAATCTCTCCCTGTTTATAACACTATGATCTTGGTGACTAGACAGAAATTAAAAAAAAAAAAATAAGGAAATCTTTGCTTCCAGCTGGAATTTGCAACTTGAGATGGATAAGTTGGCATGGCTCCTCCTCCTGGGCACAGGGAGTGCTCAGCAGCAAGAGGACACTGGAGCAATGTTGAAGGGTTATGTTTCATGCAACGCTGGGTGCTCCACTTAGGCCCACAGAAGCACTTCATCAGTATCAGCTCTCTCCAACCTTTGAAAGAAACAGTCTTCAGTCTTTCCGCCTTTATTCTTTATTTTAAAACAGCTGTTCTCCTCAGAGGCTTTTAGCTCCTTACAAAACACTTCTGAACTTTTTACCCCCTAGGTCGTGTCCTTTGAGTAGCCAATACCTCTTTCCACCTCAAATGCCCTTAACAGTGGGATTTGTGGAAGGCTTTGTCTAATGGCATCCTTCTGGAATGGCTCAGAATCAGCCTGAGTCTTTCAGGTACCTTTCCCTCTGGGAACTATTAATCTATTTATATCCTGAAAGGCTGGGCTTTGTACCTTTGTTTTTGATGGTACTCTTCAAGCTGACAAATATGAATTCTGAAAAGCCCCAAAAATCTCAGAATTAAAAGAAATCCAAACAAGTCTGGCAAGGCAGATTAAAACACTCATGCCTTTTAATACCTACAAGAGCTGTTGTCATCATATCCCCTAGCTGCACAATGCAGGCCCATGACACACACTTGTCCTCTGACTGAGCTAGAATGTTTTTCAAAGATTTCCACACTTCATTTAATAACTTCAGGTGATGGCAAATCTAGCACATTGCTTCATGGGTTATTCCTGTATTTCCATGTTTGCAGTTCTCATCATCATAGGTGCAAACAATGACAAGGTAAGAGATGCCACTATCATAAATATTCTTCCTCTGCTGCCCCTTACAAATGCAATGATGGAATCGTTATGAGGACTATATTTCCGGATTCAAGCCCTCACTTAGTTACTGACTTACTGAAAAACAAAGTGTAGGGCTGTTTCTTCAAAAGAGTTTTCCGAGTGTGAAGTGAGTTTCATCCTAACTTTGTAGTAGCACACATTTAACCCAAAGGTTGAATTCAGAGGCAGCCCATCTCAGAGATGTGGGTGTTTTGGAAAAACCTTTTTTCTTTGTTCCTCTTCCATCCTGTTCCAAGCCCAAGAAAGCACTGACACAGTTACAGGTTCAAAGTGTAGGCTCACTCGTGTCCCCTCTGTGCTGGACAAGTGGTGCAGGAGGACCTGAGCCCATGTGAGCTGCCTGTGAGGGGAGCAGGGCTGGCAGCCAGCCCTGGACAAGCCACTGGTGGGGCACAGAGAGGGCAGCAGCAAGTGCAGCACTCCAGCTTGGGCTCCTCAACCTGCTTACTGAGCCGGAGCTGGAGGCTGGTGAGGAAAGCTGGTGCCTCAGACAGCTGATGACCTCTCTGCTCCCCACTGTTGGTCCCCCACCTGCTCTGTGGTGCCTTTGTTAGCCAGCATGACTAATGCTGCAATTACACGCCAGGATTTATCCGCACTGCGAACTGACAGCTGACAATGTGAATTTCTCTCTCTAAAATCCTTTTGTGCTGGCACTTTGCAGGCAATATACTGGAATTTGTTTTTTCTGTCTGGGTACTTACCATGTATGCTTTCGTTAGTCTAAATCAAAATGTTAGACACAGACAAAGACTATAAATTCCTCCTAGTTTTGTACAAATTTGCCAGATGTCAGTGTGAGTCCATCTTGGCCAATAATGCTTTTAACATTTACTTTGGTCCTAGATATACCAGCTTCCAGCAGAGACTTAAAACAGCCTTGACCATTCCATTTGGCCTATATAACATTCAACCCGCAGTTTCATTTCCATGCTGCCTTCTGAAGTCCTTTTTTAAACTGCTGCTTAGTGTTAATGTGCATTTATATATTGACTGGCTTTTATTGACGGAAGAAATCAGTATTTTTAAAAATGTATTATTTGAAAAAAAAAAGTGAAACCGTATCTGGAGAAAAACATGTGTTTCACAGCAAGTTATTCTATGGAGTCATTGTGTAGCACACCCGGCACCGTTAAAGGGCTTTCATTAGCGCAGAAGTCACTTGCTTCTGATGTGAATGGGAGTTTTATTATTGACTCCAGTGGAGCCAGGTTTTCAACCATCATTTTAAGGCTTTTATTATAGGAAAAGGTTTATTGAGTGATTTTACAGTCTTGAGGGAAGAAAATCTGTCCAGTTTCCTGCCTTATTTTTACACCCATGGCTCAGAAGAGAGATGCAGACAAAATCTATAAAAACCAAATTTCTTTTATAGACAATGGAAAATTTACTGGGTTGAATTTATCTTGGTTGTGTTTGATCAGCTGTTCCTATGACTCTACATCCACTGTCTGTGCATAGTGGGCACATGGCCAGCCTGCTGTAATTGAACTGCACCAGTAGAAAATGCAGAGGAGAGAGACTATTTTTCTTGAAATAGCACTACACAATGTCATATTTAAATCCCCCCACATGTTACTTTACAGGCAACACACAGTTACAGCAAAGTGGCTGATGTCTTCCAGCTAATTTTTTGACTAACCTGAACACAGGGGGAACAAGCTTCAAGTCATTCAGTTAATGTGTTGCTTGGATGAAAGAGACTATGAAAGGAACAGGGAGTAAAATATTCAGTGAACTTGTGCTATGCAAAAGGAGGGAAGAGGGCAGATGGAGGAAAAAGTACAGAATGAACACAGCAGAAGAAAGGCATTCAGAAAAAGGACTAATGAAATATTAAATGCCCATAAATAGTCAGTGAAACCTGTGTTGTGTAGGGCAGCATTACTATTATGCTAACTCTTGAATTAAGACACATCTGCAAAGAATTCACCAAAAGCCGATGTATAGTTCTTCTCTCATTCGCTCATAAATTCATCTCATTAGATGATTTTAGAAATGACTGGTTATGTCAGTTTTGAGGAAGCTGCATAAAACATAAAATATACCTTACATGTGCTGATACCTTGTGCCAAGTATCCTGCTGTCTTTTCCTCTGGACACTGGCTTATGAGGTGTGTTACCTGATGACTGAGATATGACACAGGCTAGATAAATATATAAGATCACTAATTTTTTCTCCTGGATATGGATTTAAGTGATGCAGAATAACTTGCTGGATCCTGCAAGTCCTTCCTAGTAATTTTTGCTATAGGTGCTGACACAACACAGCTATTGTTGGACTGCTGTATTCAATATGCCTGCCTGGACGAAAAATAATTTTCTAGCTTTACATTTTTGACAGATTTATAATGGATGCTTATATGAATTGCCTTATTTTCCTACACATTCAATTAATGTTTTTTGGGTATAATCTATATTTCCAGCTCTGGGATACAGACCCTGCTGGAATGAAGTTCTACCTCCAAGTCTGAAAAATGAAGGGAGAAAAAAGACTCCAGGTGGAGAAGGATTTTTTTTTTCCTTTTGAGCTTGCAGGAACTCCATAAATATGAGGAATTACATTAGGTTTCTATAATGACTTCTGTATTTTCACTCATGGAGGCAAATTTTTGAAGTCATAGACCAGTGCATCCAGGACAACTGATCTTAGCAAGGAAGAACGGGAGATTTCCATAGCAGTGCCAGGATACTCACTCCTTGTGCAGGTTGGCAGCAGGTGCCAGTCCCCAGGATCTGCTGGGAGATGTGTGTGCATGAGAGGCCACAGAAAATATGCCAGAGAAGCACAGCTGAGCAGAGAGCCAAAGGGTTGATGGACACAGCTTCCCACACTGCCCAGAGAGAACTGTGAGCATCAGCATTTCGTTTTGCCTCTTGCTCTGCAGCAGTGCAGGTGCTCAGGTAACCCCTGCCTGCTGTGCAGGCAGAGTTCATGGCCTGCAGCCCAGATGTCATCTCCAAAGGAACAAATGTTTTGGGAAATGCGTGACTCTGTAAGCATGGCATTGTGAGATTTACCCTGCCAATGATCCCACTGAATGCCAGCTGGAATAGCTCCTCTTGAACATAAGACATGAAACAATGGCTGCCAGAGCCTCGTAGCAGGCATTTAATTTTGCTTGGCTTCCTTCAGGATGGAAGAAGCCTTCTTTTTTATAAATTACTCAGTAGGCCCATCAGAAATTATTTTCTTCTTGAGAAATTGCTCTGAGGACATTGTTTATAAGCTGCTGACCTTTAAATGGCCTTCTTGTTCCATTACCACAGTTCCTGGGTATTTAAAGCTCCAGGTCACTTTCACTTTTAATTGTGCTTTATTATTCTCCATTGTTGCAGAATGTTTCAGTCAATTTAACTAGAAGGGAGTCTTATACTCTTCCCTTAATGGCTTGAATTTGGGTCATAACAAAATGAACAATTATCCTTGCCTATTTTATTAATCTTAGTCTTGTCTCATTTATTTTTAAGTTTCAGTGGACCTTCTTTAAAGGCAGCTATAAGCAGAGTTTATTGCAGGTTAGCAGGTTAGAGACTGTTCTCTGCTGCTAGGGGTGAAAATATGATGAGGAAGAAGTAAGAGATGGGGAGAGTTTAATGCTGGTAGGATTTTGAAATAATTGCATGGTTCATATATTTTGTTTCAGAGTAAAATGAAAATTAATAAAGCAGTGGCTTTATCTGACATTTAATCCTGACTGTACATAGAAGCTTGTTGAGCAAAGCATCAGCTTGCTTTCCTTTCCTTCCAAGATTTACTAATTAGAATTTAGTGGTAAAGTACTAAAGCTTACTATAGATGAAATCTTGCATCTTCCAATTAACAAATGTGATTATGAAACACATAAAACACATGATGGTAACTTCAAATGCTGTTTCTGTAATACTCTGGCAGAATTTTAAGATGCCAATCAGCTTACTAGCCGTGAGCTTTCAACATGGGAAGAGGCTTGAGTTTATTTTTAATTACAATTCTTCTCATTTTCTCCCACTCCATCCTAATTCTGCCTTTCTCTTCTTAAACATTTTTGCTCAATTTCTTCCCCCACTCTATCTTTACTCAGATTCTATGTCCTTCTAATACATTGTTCCCCATGTTAATTTGAAATATTCTCTTGTTTCATTTGCAAAATAGTTTCTTTTTCAAGCAATATGAAAATTGCACAAAGGGATTTGACACTAGGGGAAAAATTACATGCCTGAAATTCCCCAAAGTCCACAGTTTCAATCTAAGCACACCTGTCTAGATATCACTGAACTCTGAGGTACATGAGTCATCCTTTGGAAGTTCCTCTTTATGACAAAATTTTCTCCAGTCTCAGCAATTTTTGGTTAGTTGACGCCTTAGTCCCATGACAGCCCTGAAAATAAGAATCTTTTTCCCTGCTAACTCTAAGGTCCCGAATTCAATCAGCATTCTCCAAAACCATACGGTACATGATGTAAATATTTCATTCCTTGTTAAATGCAGTTGTTATTAAAATCCCTTTAATACACAGTTACAGGCTCAGTGCTTGAGCATAGTAGGTAAATGCCAGGAGGTGCCTGTGAAGTAGGAGATCTGACTCCTTCCTCAGCATCAGTAGTTTAACACCTTTATCACTTGTGTCCTACAGGAGCACCCAAGCCAACAGAGAAAAAGGATCAGGAGAAAAAATTGTGTTCCCAGAAGTGTTTGTGAATTGTTCCTGAGGACTTGAATATGGGACCTGGAGTCCCATCTTTTCTCCCTCCTATTCCTTTTCTTTCCCCTTCCTGAAGAGAAACTTCACCAGGTTCCAACTCATGCTCCCTCTCTGACCTCATTCCTGTGCGCAGTGAGGAGATGCTCCTGCAGGATGTGGTCCCTCCTCCTCCATCTCTGCCATCAGCAGGTTTTATTAAGGAAATTAACTTGGAGAAGAAGAGGGAAGCAAAGGAAAGAAGTGACTCCAGGTGTGTGTGAGGGTGTGTGTACCTGGAGCTTACTCTGATATAGCATCAGGCCAAGGCTGCAGCAGGCACTGAGCTCTGGGCACTGGGTCCCACAGTTGTGCCTGAGGCAATCTCCAAGACCTGGGATGCAGGCAGAGGAAGGCCCATGCCCTGGGTTAAGGGTGTCAGCTGTAATCCAACACTCTCAGCTCATTTATGCCATTGCTTGGCCTTTGTGCTGCTGACCAATTCCCACATGAAGAAATGCTGACGTAATGGGGGTAGTTTTGGTGTCCGGTGGTGGTCTAAAAAATGCCAAAGTGAGGTTTTTTGCGGAAATAATATTTTTTACCAAGTCAGCTAGCAAGTTTGGAAAAATATGACATTGTTTTGTGTGCACAAGCATCCCTGGAACAACAGTAGCAAATTGCAAAGCTCCTTTTATGGTGAGGACCATGCAGAATTTACCTGCAACACAGTCTAGTCCAACTGATGAAGTTACTGAATCTTGTAAGTGGTGGTGGCATTCACCTCACTTAGTGGTAAACATCTATTGTACTTGTTAATGTCTGAGATAAGTCTCTGTGGAAGTCCTATAGAATTGATGGAAAACCAGTTCTAGCCACCAGATTTAATTTAATTTCTCTGTAGAGATTTCTATTTCCTTCATGATTGATGAAGAGAATGGAGGCAACTAAGTCACATTAGATCCTATTCTTAGATGCCTACCTTTGTTCCAACAATTCTCTGCTGATGTGTTTCAATTGCAGGAGGATCATGTGTTGGTTGACAAGCTGAACTTTTGGTATTTAGGCCAGATGACATATTTTGCCAGGAGTCAGACAAGGATTGAGGGGCTCAAGTCTAATCCTGAAATGCTTAATATCTCCTGCTCTCACTAAGCGGAGTTAAAAACATTGATTTCATTCAAGAAGCACTAGTTAACAGCAAATTCATGATCCAAAGGAAGCTCTCGTGAGCAATTTGCATATTCTAATTTGATCATATGGTATCTCATGCTGGAAATAGGTTAATGCTTTACATTCATAAACTTCAAAGAGACCAGTAGTAGCAGAAGAATTATTTGACCATTTTGTGTTGAGAGATATGTTAGCTGAACAGAAACATGACTGGATGCCAATATTAGGATCACCAAAGTTGCCAGACTCTATCCAGATACTGGAGTGTGAAGATTTGTACTAAGGAAGATGGGAAACCATTGCAGGCAATTACATATTGTATAAACTTGTGTGGCGTGGTAGTTCCTGTCTAATCACAGGAATTTTGCTAACTGCTGCCCTGAAACATGAGGATTCACAGCTAAGGTAATGTTTATTTTGTATTTGATTTAGCTATGTACATCCTCATGCTCTCTTGCCAACATCAGATACATTTCTGGTCCTCGTAAGTTATTGGTCTCATTGATTACATCTATGCTGGTAAATGAAACAGGTGCACACCCATCTTCTGCCTGAGGGTAAAGGATGTGGCGCATCTCATGTTGCTGTAAGGCCAGGAAATGAGCTCCAGGACTGATGGTACCAGCTGGGTTGTATTCACGCTGCCACTCTGCAGCAAAGTGTGTCTACCATACTGTGTCTTGGCCCACATGGAGGTTCTAGGACATAAGAATAACTTTTCTATGGTTTCTTTTTTTCTTTCCTTTTTTTTTTCCTTTTTTTTTTGTAGTCAAAATATCTGAGATAATGTCAGCAAAATGTCAGATCTGTGGGAGTGACATTTTCACAACATGAAACTGAGGATTCATATCTCATGGCCTGGAATGCATCTGGGAATATCGGATCCTTTGAGGATATCACTGGAAGGCAGAAAGAAACAAACTGGTGTATTGTCCATACAAGAACAGTTGCCCAAAGAGAACTTCTCCCAAATATGGCTTTGCAAGAAAGCAAATTGGAGCTGCTGAGAAAGGCATAACCAACTTTTCCCACCCGCTTGTTCCCAACTTTACCGTCTCCCCTTCAGTGGTGCAAGGATATGGGTGATGGGGGTTAAGGTCAGTTCATCACACGTTGTTCCTGCTTCTTCATGGAGTTCCTCCCACAGGAGATAGCTCTCCATGAACTTCTCCAATGTGAGTCCATCTCACAGGCAACAGTTCTCTGTGCTGCAACATGGATCACTCTTCCACGGGTGCAGTCCTTCAGGCACAGCCAGCTCCAGCGTGGGTCTCCCATGGGGTCACAGGTCCTACCAGGAAACCTGCTCCAGCATGGGCTCCTCTCTCCACGGGTCTGCAGGTTGCTGCCAGGAGCCTGCTCCAGCATGGACTTCCCACAGGGTCACAGCCATCCACCTCTCAGACATCCACCTGCTCTGGCATGGCTCCATGGGCTGCAGGGGAATCTCCTTTCTGGTACCTGGAGCACCTCCTCCGCCTCCTTCTGCCCTGGCCTTGGTATCTGCATGGCTGTTTCTTCCACATATTCTCACTTTGCTCTCCTCTATCTCCAATTACATTTGCCCAGTAACTTCTTCTTTTCCTTCCTAAATATGTTATCACAGAGCCTTTACTATCATTACCCAGCCTTGACCAGCGGAGGGTCTGTCCTGGAGCCAGCTGGCAGTGGCTCTGCTGGACATGGAGGAAGCTTCTGGAAGCTGCTCACAGAAGCCACCCCTGTACTCCCCTTTGCTACCAAAATCCGGCCACATAAACACAATACACTATATAAAAGTCTTTCCAGCTTCCTGATTGCTTCCATTACCTGCAATTATTTTAAGAAATCAGATAACCAGAGATGAGCCTAGAACACCTATTTTGGTCATTCAATGATTTGTATTAATTTTGTGAACTACCTCAAACTAAGAAAAACCTCCCAGATTTTGGCTACCCCAAAGTAGGTGTCTAGCCTCGGGGCAAAGCATGAATTCCAGTTTTCATTGACATGAACACAGGCACTCCTGTGTTACTTGGGATGTTTAGTGCCACTGGAAACCAGGCCACTTTTGTTTGTATGCTCCCTTGCAGTTTGGAATGTCTACCTTGGGAATTCCAGATTGGGAAATACAGACCCAAAGTCGTTTGGCTTTTGAACCATCCCCAACCTTATATTTTTTGTGAAACAGTAACCCCCAGTATCATTGCTCTATGCACCCTTTCCAATGCTTTTTCAGTAAATCTTGTGAAATATCCATAGAAAATGGGATGATAGCTGTTACAGTACATTGCAGTGTTGGACTAAGGCGTATCTGTGATGGACCTGACAAAAACCCCAACACCCTTTCAGGGACATTCTTCCCTTAGAGCTTCTTAAGTACTTAAATGAGTTTATCTTCTAAAATTTATGCCTTTTTTTTAAAAAAAAAATTTGTAAATCCCTTACACATTGTCCCATCATTTGGTGTGGTTGCACTTGCAGCTTATATTAAACAAAGTATTTTTCTTTAGGAAACTGGGAAGAAATACCTGTCAAGGCTCTATGACTGATATCACAGTGAAAAATACCAGATATTGTGTGCTCCAGAAAACAGTT
Source organism: Pachycephala philippinensis (assembly GCA_013397055.1). Taxonomy (NCBI): domain Eukaryota; kingdom Metazoa; phylum Chordata; class Aves; order Passeriformes; genus Pachycephala; species Pachycephala philippinensis. Next base: position 1,102,128 of record VWZT01013261.1, read on the forward strand.
AATCTGTGGTTCTGAATCGTAATTGTTAATAAAGGCAATCTATTCACCTGTTCAGCATAATCGATGGCACCACGGGTGCTACATAGTCAAGTTGCTGTTGCCTGGGGGAAAAGAAATATGTTTTCCCCTTTCCTCCTTTACTGGTTTATGGTTGTTGTATCTTTAGTCAAGATTGAATTGTAAGTGCCTCAGAACACAGTCCAAGATCCAAGAACTGTTCTTGTGACGTAGATAGGATACTTGTTTCTTAAAAATGAATAAACTCCTAATCTATTTTTGAATAATAAATCTTGATTTGCATTAATTTTTGTTAAAATTTGCATTTGCAAAGTCGTCTTGCAGTGAAAATCCTTTCTAAAAATACTTTAAAGGGGGAAGAAAGTAATAAGTATTGCAAGAATAATGAGAATAATCAAATTAAGAGTATCTTAAAATAAAAGTAATTTAATAATTACTTTAAGAATTATGCCATGATTAGGAAGGGAGAGGAAAGTGTGAAAGCAGAAAAGTCCCAAATATTCTGTGACCTGGGACTTCCCAGTGTACATAGTAATTCATCCCATGGGGATCACATAAAACATTCAAAAAGTGAAAGGTAATGATGGGAAGAACAGCATAAAAAATTAGTGTAACTTCTGGCCCCACGGTAAATTCTCCCAAACAGCGTGGTGAGGTTTCAGAAAGAGCTGGGCAAGTCAGTCCAGTTTCAGACAAGAATGCAGTAACACATAGCAAAAAAAATCTCCTTTGCCTTACATTAATTCTGTCGTTTTGGTGATCTCAAATGAGGTGGGAAAAGTTGACAAGAGCTGGACAGAAGTTTTATGGGAAAGCATTTTCCAGTGAAAAATGCATTCTGCCAACACAGAAATATTTTATGGTAGAAAAGCTACTGGTTTCTTCCTTGTTCTCACTTAATTGCTCATATAGCTTTTACAAAAGCAGCCCTATGTAATGGTTCCTGTGTGTAAAGCACAGAATCAATGCTGTGTTTTAGTGTCTCCTGAAATTACCTTATCACGTTATTTTCCTTTCAGTTTTACCTGTGATGTGAGATGATATTCTTTGCATAACGCAGTGGCAGTGCATCAGAGCAGTGTTTATAATCTGTGAAGATCCTTGGTTGTCTAATCTGAGCTAAAGACTTCCAGCTCCCAGGTAATAAAATGTTCACAGAATTTAATTGACCCATGTCTGATCCCTTATTGAACCAGTGGTGGCCCAGGGCTTGTAGCTGAGCTTAAGATACAATTATGTGTATTCAAGCTATGTCACTTTACAACCCATCTAAGCATCTTATTTCAGATCCAGCCATATGGAATGATGATGCCAAGGCTGTATAACCTACTTACTGCAATTTTGAGGACTCGGATGGCATTGTAATTGTCCCAAAGCCCTCAAGAACCATGAATTATTTGCATTTCTTCGGGGAGTTGTTTTCCTGCAGGACAAATAGCAGTTGGCAGAGGAGTAAGCCTCCAAGACTAATTTAATTCGGAAGCATACATTTAGATACAAATAAATATGCTTCAATATGAAACATAGCTGTATATCTTTAGGTGCAATGGTACTAGGAAAACCTGTGTTTTCAGAAATTCTTTTGAAGTACATGATTAAATACTAATGAGGGAAATAAAAAAGGATCACCTCATCCTTATAATATGAATGATATGACTTTATTTTTGTCTATACCTCTTACCAGATAATGTGATACTACAAAACTACTATTTCCTACTATTTCCTCATGTGAATCAGAAATAAAAGATACGGAATGCTGTGTTTCAATGAGATGCTGATTTTTTGCCCTTTGATTAATTAAATCATTTTGAAGACATGAGGTGTGCTTTTGCTTATTTCCCAAACATCTTCTACAGCTAGTAGGCTCTCAGAGGTCTGGTTGTTTCTTTCTTCAAAAATGTGATGTATTTTGCATTGAAAATCCAATTTCTTGCTAAGAAACCTTCACAAGAGCAGCCAGTATTTAACTCTAGCTGTATTTGCTTGGTCTTTTGAGGTTATCTCAGGCATATAATAAGCATTACCAGCCCATCCATTAATAAACGATTGTGAGACCAAGACAGCAGAAATGCTTTGCCCATCAGAGCATATTACAGACCTCATACTGAGGTCTGACTGCAATGCCTTGTCTTTTTTGAAAGCCACATCAAAATGAAAGACAAATCAGTGCTTGAAGCTCAGAAAGAAAAGTGTTTTGATATGTAAAATACTATAGAAAATAGGTAGGCATCTTGACCAGCATATCTGTCACTCCAGAAATTTCTCTTTCATTTTAAGTCTTATGTGGGTGTTGGTTTGTTTTGCTTGTTTTGTTTTGTTGTTTGTTGTTGTTGTTTTTGTTTTGGTATGTGTGTCGTTTTTCGTTTGTTTCAGTGGTTTTTTGGGTGTTTTTTTTTTTTTTTTGTTTTTTTTTTTTTTTTTTTTTTTTTTTTTTTTTTTTTTTTTTGGTTTTTTTGGGGTTTTTTTTTTTTTTTTTTTTTTTTTTTTTTTTGTTTTGTTTTGTTTTGTTTTGTTTTGTTTTGTTTTTTTGTTGGTTGGTTTTTTTGATGGGGAGAGGGGTTGGGTAGGTATTTGTTTCAGCTTATAAATCTAATTACAATGACATCATGCTGCTTCCACAATAACTTTCAGCTTTCTTGAGAACTGATCATTGTTACTATAGAGAGGCAATACTGACTTTGTTGTTTCAGTTTTGATTGTAACAGGCTTTGTTAAACTCATGCTGTAGCACAAGGTAAGTTCCAGGTTCTGATATAATCTCCTTTTTGCCAGGACAGCTTTTTAGAAATACATTGTTTGTCTTAAAATATAGTAGTTTTTGTTCTCAGCAATGATGTGCCTGAAAATCCTGAATCCATTGTTCTTCGCTGTTCTCTATACAAATTCATTAAAGTGTGATGCTGGTATATTGACACTTCCAGATTAATTTTCAAAATTTTGCCCCAAAGCATTTTGCAGAATGAAGTTACATAAGGCATATAAGAGTGACTTAATTACTTTGCTGAGATATGTTTATTTTCATGGTTAAAAGCATGTGTTAACTTATGCTTGTGTTTAGTCAATACTAGAAGCTGTAATTCTGAAACGAAGAGTGTATTTTCAGCACCATATTTTGATGTTTTTCAAATGAAAATAAGTAAAATTCTTCTCTTCAGGTCTATTTTTCCTCAATCCATCAGTGAAAGAAATACCTTTGCATTGCTCCCTTAGCTTAGGTTGTTTCCTCTTCTGAAAGCTCACCGCCAGTTTGGTACAAAAAAAGTCCTGCAACTGTTTCTCTAAAACCTCTAACTGACTCAGATCCACTTTCTTTTGTATCTGCTATCTTTTACTATTGGATAATTAAATTAATTAATGGATAAACAAAGAAAGCAAATTTACATCTATTTTACAAAAAAAAAAATCTTCATCAGAAAAATAAACATTTAAAAACCTACCACAGATTCTATTTTGGGGTATAATTAACTAAATTATAGAGAAAGAAGTTTGGCCTTTCTCTTTAATTTTCCACTTTACGTGGTGTTTCCTTTATTGAGAAAGGCATTTATATGAAGTGGCCAGCCTGGAGATCGCTGTGCGCAAATATTGGTACATCCTCTTATTAAAGTTCATTAGGAAGTAGAAAGGAGGACTCTGAGGACAGGAAGTGTTATAAACCATTTTGTTGCTTCTGGATTATGTCCTGCATAACATTGTTTATGTCTTGACTGCAATGCTGACATTTTGTGAATGCTGTCTCATTTAAAAATACAAATGTGATTACCTTGAATAGGTTGCTTGGAGTGCACTGTAACAAGATTTCCCCCTTTTGTATTATGAGATGCTTCTGAAACAGGTATAATATTTTCTTCCCCTGGCTCAGGACTCGTTTCCCAGGCCAAGTAAACGGAGTAGCTGGTGAAAAAGCCATTGGAGTCAGGGAGGGCAGAACCCAGCTTATCAGGACAGGCATCCTGCAGCCTGCTGTGCATGGTAGAGAGACTTCAATGGTCTCATCACTGCTGTCTCCAGCCTAAAACTTCTGACATCTTCATCACACCCAGGATTTTTAGTGTGAAACCAAGGCAGAGTAAGTCAGGCTATGCAGTGAGAGAGGAAACCTGAAGCAGTGTAATTCATAATGAAACTGATTTCCCTAAATGCAAGGCTAATTCTTTATCAGCAGCTTTGTTGATTAAAAAGATAAATAAATTCTCCCCTTCGGTTGGTTGTTAATGGTTATGAGAGCCTGATGCATTCTGTGCATATTCAGAGAAGGCACAGGACAATAAACTTTTAACTTGGACACAAACCCCATGGGATGTTAGAGCCTTGAACAACAAAGGACTAAACATACGGAGGGTAAATACCAGACACTAATTTGATTAGAAAATCAATACATAGAACAGTATCCTTGCACTTCAGCCAATTAAGACAATAATCAACAAAAGTCCCTGGACTGCTTACGCATGTTACGTTAGACCTTTATTGGATAAAGGCCAGAGCCAGGAACCAGAACTCCCTTCTCTCACCTGAGTGCCCTAAATTTGAGGCTTTGGGGCCACAGTCTGTTCCAGATCTTTCTGGCTTGTGAAAATTCCTCTTTGTGTTGAAGAGCAGTTGCCACAAGAAGAATCTCTCCCCCGCCTCCAAATACCCCAAACCTCTGCTGCTTTAGTGCACTCCTTTACACACATTCCATGAAATCCAGCAGGCAGCACAGTGTGGGGTCAGGATCTCAGACCCCTGGTAGGTGCATTCTCTGCCTGCCAGGGTCACTATGTGGAGTTCTCATCTGCCTTTGCTCTTTTAAAATAAGTGAGCCCCATTCATGCGAGTGCCTCTCCCTACCAGGAACATCTGCACTCTGAGCAGAGGTATTTTGTAGTGGTCTGGCTGGCCTCCTTAATTCCCACAAAAGGGTGGGAGATATTTTATAGTGACTTTCTTATTGAGAGCCTTTAGGTCAGGGATCACACAGAGAGATTCTCTTTGGTTCAGTTTTACCTTCTCTACTAACTACAAAGAGATGGATCAAATATGGATGCCCCTGCTGAGAGTCAGATTCCAAATCTGTGTACTGCAATCCCCAGTTTGAGTACCAGAAGAGAATGGGCTGGATTTTGCCCAATGTTTTATCTTTTTTCTTTAAACTCCATACATTTTTCCCTGCCTGAACCATTGGAAGATCTAGTGCCCATCCTGATTTTTTTTTTTTTCAGAATCCAGGTTCATTATGTGAGTGCAAATACTGTGTGACTCCTTTCTTTCTGCTTAAAGACTCTCACTCCCTATCCTGTGAGTAAGCAGAGTCTAGGATTCTTTCCTTGCAAACTGTATTTCAGTCATTCAAGATTTTTATAATCTGAATGCATACTGGGTATATGGATAATGTAATTAGATATTAAATTTCAGTTCATGTTCTCCATTTCCTTAATGTGATTGGATAGCCTCTTTTTCCTGATTTAAAATACTGGTTCTGGATGTCAGGCTCCTAAAAAAATGTTTGATTGGTAACTGCAGAATGGTGGATCAAATCAATGATACGAAACCGAGTGTTCATTTTACACATTAGCTGAGAGCTGTATTCGTCTGACCTCATTCACGCTCAGTTTTATGCTGCTGCCCTTTTGCTGCAGTAATGGAGTTATTCCAGACTTACATGGCTGTGCAGGGAAGAGCATCAAGAGGATGAAAGAATGGCTTCGTGCAGCTCTGGCTGTGGATGTGTGCATGGGGACAGGGTGGATGCTGCTGCACCCCTGTGTGTCTGTCCCCTGGGAGGTGACAGACACCTGAGGCCACAGTGAAATCCCTAGACAAGAGCCCCCAGTGTACTCCTGAGCAGGGAGCTCCTCTGGGAGCCCTGGGCTGAGGGGAGTGGGAGGAAGAAGAGGATCCTCATAGCTCTTTGCCTGGTGTTTTCCTAATTTAGAGGTTTTCCTTGACCTATTTTACACCATCAAAGTACCATAAAAAGGCCCTTAAAATGAGACTAAAGCACAAACACTTGAGGCTTTTGGGAGAGACATACTTTATGTGAAGGATATTTTCCTTCCATTTTGTGCTGCACTAAGTCTTTGGATTAATAGTGTTCATTTTAGCGGTAGTCATTGTACACCCAGAACAGCAACTGTGGTGCAGTTGTCGTTCAAAAATTTAGACCTGGCTGAAACTAAATTGATTTGGTCTCAGCCTGAGTTTCCTCTACCTGGCCTCAGGCATGGATGGAGCTAGATGAGCTCCTTGCTTGTTGTAGTTCAATACGATTAATTTAATTAAATGAATTCCGTAAAGAATCTTGATGTTTCTTGACTGTGAGCTTTATTTTACTCAATACATCTCTTCCACTATTTAGGTTTTTATCACCTTAGAAGCAGCACCAGAATTAGGCGTTCAATTACCCCAGCTGATGTTGCAGGGCTCATTTATGTATCGATGACTAGCTGGTCCTTTTCAGCTGTTTGATGTGTGCACTGAGGGTGATGATAACATTGCTGAATCGAATGTGTGCGCATGTTGGAGATGTTGTTAGTGTTTGGTGTCAGTGAGAAATGTGATGGTACTGGGAAATCCCTTAAGGCTGGTCCTTTGTGGGCCAAGAACTGGTTGCTTACTGTGTTACTTGTTTGTCTGCTGTGATGGAAGACATTTGGAGAACTCTAAATCCACCCTAACGCACCTCTTGTGGAGGAGTTGCCATTATGTTATCTCAGATAATATTTGTATAGGGCTGATAGCATCCTGTGTGCCTCCAGGAGTAAAGACAAAGTCTGCGCCTCGAAGAGGTGGCAAATTAACGTTTCCACAGAGCTCAGCAGCCTTGTGGATTGTAAATTCCAAGGACAGCCCTTAAAAAAAAGCAATAAGGTGGTGCAGGGAAATGTATCAAACGGCGTACAGCAAAACTACAGGGTAGCAGCCACCAAGCTTGTGATTTTTCAGTTCTGCTCTTTCTCTATCGATTTTTTAGATTATTTTCTGCTGCTTTAATTTTAGATATTTAGCATACATCACATCCGAGGATAAAACCATAGCAGTAGATTGTGGAAGGCAGGGCCAGGTAGAAGTTTCTTGCAGGCAAATTAGCATAAAGAGATGAAAAAAACCCCAACCATTGCTACCTCCTTCCTTAGATATAGTATTTAAGTTTATTAAACTTATTTTAACAGAAATTTGTCAAGAATTTGCTGTTATTTAAAAATATTTAGACTTACGCTAAATGGTGTCAGAAAACACTCTTCTGATTTTCAGAACCTTCCATTTCTAGGTAGAAGAGTCTTTACCATGAGTTTTTTTTATCTGGGACCTCAGGCAGACCTCCTGGTCTGTATTTCCCTGCAAGGCTCTAGTAAAATTTTCATTGTTTTTTCAGTACTTTTCCTCTGTCTCTGTGCTGTGTGCCCAGGCTTCCCTACCTGCACGTGAGCAGTTTCATGGGCGTGTGCATGGCCCTTCTGCTGCCTGACTGCTTCATAACCATGGGGCAACTCATTCTGGATCTCACTCAACTTGGCCACCCAAGAACTGGGTATCTGATCCGAGAGACAGATCTCTCTGTGGCCAATGGAGTGAGATGGCAAGGAAGGAAGCTGGCACAGGATAGTATGCTACATCTGAAGAGACATGTCTGAGGTGGGTTAAAGAAATATTTGTCTGTGGAAGAGTTTGTCTCTTTCTACTCTGCTTTGGAAGAGTCTTATTTTTACATGACTAAAGTTACATGAGATCAGTTGCATTTTTGTTAATTTTATTTTCTTAGACGGCAAATTCTTCATGAGGGAAGTAGTGCTTTCTAGCCACTGGGGTAGTAACTAGTATAATGGTTTCTAATTTCAGATGAAACCTATACAAGTTTGTAATAAAATAACATTATTTTTACTGTTTTCTGTTCTTTCATTATCGATTCTTTAATATTTTCAACAGCTTTTCAATGTGGCTTTTAAAATATTTTGTTTCTGTGGGGTACGTAACGTAAACACTTACAAAATGAACAGCCATTGTTTTGGGGAATATTTCAAGTGTTTGAAACAACTTACATGTTCAGTGTAATGCTCAGATAACTGAATTAGAAATACTTGATGGATTCCTAAGGCTGTAATTTATTCCAGGTGTTTTATGTACAACAATGCCAGCTGCAGAGTGTTCATATCCACCTGTATGCCTTTTATTGGAAGAAATGTTGTATCACATTTACAAAATTGGACAGCTCCAAACAGTAAATTTACATGGGAGGGTGTCTCTAGGTATTGCTGGAGAAAGAACACCATAGTCCCTTATTTTCCCCTACTTTTCTTCTTTTCTCTTCCCCTGCTGGAGGATCCTGCTGTGAAGTCTTTATTCTCTTTTTGGAAAATAATGGAAGCTCTTCTTCTCTCCCTGGTACTGTAACACTGTTTGGGCCTGAGATTGTTGCTTTGCTGTTTCCAACGCTGCAGAATACAACAATATCAGAACAGCTCAGGCTGGAAATTACCTCCAAGGATCATCTGGTTCTGCCTTTCATGGGAAAGGAATCCTAGATGACATTATCTAGCACCCTGTCCAATCTCATCTTAAAAACTTCCAGTGGTGGGGACTCTACCACATACCTGAGGAGGTTGTTCCAGTGACTGATTGTTCTGACTGTAAAAAATTTCTTTATTATTTCAAGATGAAATCTTTCCCAGTACAACTTATACCAATTGTCTCTTGTTTTCCCCATCTGGCTCCTTGTGGAAAGAGAGCCTGTCACCTTTGCAGCTGCCCTTTAAGTACTGAGATGCTGTGATGAGGTCCCCACTGAGCCTTCTCTTCTTCACAAATAAATGATCTCACTCCTTCAGTCTTTCCTCATATAGCAGATTCTTCAGCCTTTTAATCATCTTCGTGGCACTCCTGTGGACCTTCTCCAGTCTGTCTGCATCTTTCTTGAGTTGTGGGGACCAGACCTGGCCACAGGACTCTGGATGCAGCCTGACAAGCACTGAATATTGTAGAATGATCATAGCTCTGTACTTCTAGTGATGCCCCTGCAAATGCAACCCAGGAGCTGATTTTCCTTTACTGCTACCATGGCTCTCTGCAGATTCATGCTCAGCTTTTTGTTTGCCAGGACCCCCAGCATCTTGCAGAAAGGTGCTCCCCAGGCACACAGATCCTGCACTGTGCTCTGTGGTTACTTTGTCCCAGGTGCAGGACTTTAACTTGTGTTTGTTCATACAGTTCCTGCCAGCCCCCTTTCCCAGGTCCCTCTGACTCTCTCCTCTGATATGTTTGCCTTTCCTCCCAGCTGAGTGCCCTCAGCAAACTTGGTGAGAGTGCAGCAAACTGCCCAAAGGCTCCTTTCTGTTCTGTCTGAATTTTCAACTTCTTGCTGCTTTTAGATTCCATATACTTTCTAACATACAGATGTCTCCACAGAGACTTTGCCTCCTCTGTTCACCAGTGCAGAATCTTCCATTAAGAGTTGATGGCTCGGACAGAGCAGGGCACTCTGGCTGTCTTGGGAGCCTCCTGGAGTTACAGCTGCAGCACTTGCACTCTGTGTGCAACAAAGAGGGCTGAATGCAGGTGCTGATCATTATTGAAATTTTATTTCTGTACCATATGTCATCATTAACTAAACAAAAAAATATTAAATTTTCTTCTTTTCAAGTAGAAGAGGATACTTACTCCTTATGAAGCTGTTCATCCATTCCAAATGTTTCTCTTTTTCACGTGGCTGTGATTCTTCCTTCCATCTGATCTTCCTGATCCTCAAGAATATGCAACAGATAGTCACAGGAGCAGACACCGTTCTTAATGATTTTTCTCCTTCTCTATCCTCTGACATTTTCCTTTCCAGTGGAGCCCAATATGATGTTTAATATTCTCTTTTTTCTTCCTTAACCTTCAATCCTTGCTTTTCACATTCCTGTCTGCCACCCGTGTAGCAGCATTACACTGTGAATAAAAGTTTTTTTATGCAAATACAAACCCACTGAACTATTTAGTTTCAGATGCTATGATGCAGGCTGTATACTATTACTGAATGACGTGTTCTGAAAATCAATCGAATGTGCTTATTTTTTTCTGTTTAATATCATTTGAGAATTTCTTCAATCAAGAGGAAACATACACACAAATAAAAGTGAGGAGAGATTCTGAACACAAATAAAAATATACATCTATACAGTAATCAGGTCTGTTAAATGTAAACATAATATATAAATGATCAGACTTAATAAACAGGATAGCTGTGCATTTTTTTAGTACATAAGTTGTACTGACATTCAGCCATAAGGAATTTAGTTCTCCCATGTTATTACCCCTTTATTTATTGCGAAGTGCTGTTGGGGCTGGTTTGTGGTTATAGCAGGTGAAGGGCAGAATAACTCCAGAAAACAGGCTGCTGGGGAGACAGGTTCAGACACTTTCCACCTGTGCCTGTTCAGGAAACAGAAACTCCAGGTAGCCCTTGGGAAATGCATGATATAGGTCACTTGAGTACATTCCAAAGGAAAAATCAGAAACTGAGTGCAGTGTCTTAATATATGGAGCCTTTATAACTCTTATACACACGAAGGTAATCTACTGGGGAAGGGAAGGGAAGGGAAGGGAAGGGGCTGCTGACCTAAGAGGTGGAAAGCGATGGGAAACTTGTCTTCAGCATTCAGGGAGGCAGAATTTTTTTACTGCCTAGAATAACTGAGCTTGAGGACGTCACACAATGGCTGTTGAAATTAAAGTCCATATTGACTAATTGCATCATAATGCTTTTATAGTAGTATTTATATACCACCAATTCTCTACACAAGACTGAAGAGAATGTTCACCTTCAGCTTTCTGTGTTTTCATGATAGCAACATTTATAGTACCATGTCCGTGTTTGCTGGGGGGCTGTGAAAGCTGCCAGCCTACCCCCTTCTCCTTGAGGCTGTCCATCTCTTGATGTCTCTTGATGCCTGTGCAGCAGCTGGGGCATGTGAGGCAGGCTCAAACCTTGCTGTCGCTGTTTTTCTCAACGCTGGCCATCTGCAGGGGGATCTAACGATTTGGAAGTCCATCCTTCTACCAGACTCAGTGGGAGGATTCGAGATGAGACCTGATGTTCAGCTGATGTGCTAAGCCCCAAGTATATTTTTTCTAGGAGAATCTCACTCTCAATGATCGTTAAATCCATCTGTTGATCAATTGGGGTTTCTATCCCACTGCTCCTTGGCAGCTCAGATACATTGTGAATGACTGGTTTAGACAGCCAGGGCAGAACAAATTGTTCTAATTGCATGCAAACATTTTACTTTTAAATTTCTGCCTGTGCAAGCATATCCTAGAGCTAATCTTAGGAATAACACCTATTTGATTATTTTCCTAATTATATTCAGTTTACTGCATGTTAGAAGAGCGGCTTCAACCAGTATTTCATTTGGGTAATGACTGGGCTCTCACCGTCCCTCGCACACAAGGTGTTTTGGAGGCTGCTTTATGGTGTGTGCTTCAGGCTGCCTTCCCTAGCATCATCTGTGGAGTCAGCCTCATTTAGCATCTCTGCCAGGTGCTGTCAGGCCTGCCCCAGGACAGGGAAGAGATAGCAGTGAGCTGAGCAAGGCTCTTTCCCAGTTATGCGCTTTTCCCTGGGGAGTGCAGGGAATAGAGAGAGGACAGGCAGCAAGAAGACCAAGGCATCGGCTCCTGTTTTTCTCAGTTGACTCACTGAGGGACCTTCCCAGCCCCCGGGGGCCCAGCGCCTCGCTGCTCCCAGGAGAGCTGTCCTTACCCGGTTACCACGCCAGGCAGTGTGCCTATCTCACCCCTGGATTTTTAAACAATGTTATTTCGAGTCTCCTCAAGACCAGTTCGGTGCTCTCTCAGGAATACCTCACATGGCTGTACAGGAAAAAATGGAAATACCTTTCCATTCAGAAAGATGTGAGCTGACAGCTGTAAGGAAATGTATTAAGCCTTTCCAGGAACAGTCCCTCCCCCTTTGTTTCCAGTGAATATATTACTGGCAGGGAGGTAGAATATCTTTCAAATGTGTTGAAAAAAAAAATAGCTTCCTTAAGGAGCTGTGACATTTTTGAAAAGCCAGAGCTCTGACACCCTTTAGAGCAGTAAGTTCTGGAAAACCTGAAGCTGCCCCTGTCTCTATACCTTCATGGTTGCACAGCACTCTAGTGGGAGAGTTGCTTCCTCTGATTTGAGTATAAATTTATAATAAAGAGAATCATAGAATCACAGAAACTCTTAAGAACTTTTCCCTTAACTCCAAAGAATCAGATATCACACAACAACTTTATGAGGACTGGCTCATAAAAGTGATGTTTGGGGCTAGAGAGGTGGTCAGCAGAAACAGCCATCTCCTGGGATGGCTCCTGAGGCATGCTAGTGGCAGGGGGAAACCCAGAGGGATCCCTCCTCCACTCTTTTAAAGTTTACATGCTGCATAGTCTTAAGTCACTGAGCTTCCTGGGTGCGTACTGAGATGTAGAAGTACCACCAAATAAAGTAATACAGCCTTGAAGAATATAGAGTAAAACCGCTGATAGAGCTTTGACTATAGAGCTGTGAGGAATTGTATGGTAATCATAAACCACAGCTTTAAAAAATATTGCGTACACCAGATGTAGCAATTCATGTGGTTGAACCACATATGAAGAAATTCTATATTCATTATTGTGGAGCTCAAAGAACACTAAATGTGGAATATTTTATTTTCAAGCAAAGTTTTTTGTCCTGTAAAATCTTGCTTATTTAATATACTGCAAAATTTTGATTAGTATAAAACCTCAAAGGTCAAAAAATGCCATATGTCATACTTAAATCTCCTCAAACTATTGAAACCCAAAGGTCACGGTTAGGTTTCCTCCCTGTTTTACAAAGGGCTTCTCTTCTGGGCAACAGAAGTCATTCCTTTCCTAAATGTTAATTTGTGAATCTAGGTTTGATTCCGTGCTTTCCATGGATTATCTACCTTCTAATTCAGCAGCAATATGAAATTTGAGCCCTTCTTCACCGGGAACACGGGGACAATTTACTGGAGTGAAGGGAAAGCGCTGGGCTCTATATTCAGTTGCACTCTAAGTTGCAGCTCTCCCACACATTAATGGAGTCATTGGTACTTGCCAGCACATCTGGAATAGATCCTCTCTGGTTACAGACCTGCAGTAATTAATATCAGAGCACACCACCTGGAATAAATGCGTAGGCTGCTTCTTTAAGCAGGGGATGTGTAGACTGCAAAGTGTCTTGGTGTATGGGATGTAAACTGGCTCCTAAATGTCTGTCTTTCACCAAAGAATGACTCTAAATGACTTACTGGGATTAGATTAATCCTGCCTCTGTCTTTTCAGACCAAGTTTTCTAGGGCTAGACTCCTGCAGGAAGTTTATAGTCTGCTTTCTTAAGCAGTAGAGCATTCCCAATACAGATATCCTTCCCCATGGAAAAGGCCAAGAATTAAAGTCCAGGAAGACAAGTGCTGTTCATGGGCAGGAAAAAGAACACAGGAAAAAAAATGTTTTTGAGGTGTTCAGATACTGAGTATAGTCAACTTATGTACTCGGATAATAAATTCAGTGTGCTTTTTAAATAGAATAATCTTCCTAGGAAAAAAATAATTCTGCTAATATAAGAATTCTTTACAGGAAAATGTTGAGGTTTTTTGCAAATATTTAGTAGGAAGAAATCAGATATTTTGCTTCAAAGACTTTTTTGGCATTAATTTTTTTGTGTCAATAATACATTATATTTATGCTTATTTCATTATTATTCAAATACTGATATGAAACAAAATAAATCTGAACACCACGATTGAAATACAGCACCCTGAATGTCTCTGAGCTTTTTGGAGCTCCCGAACTGAGTTTCTTTTTTTGAGAAGCCTGAATTTTCTGTGAGACTCCAACAACCCTTTAGTTTTGAGGAAGAGTTTAAAGCAGCTTAGTTGGCAGAACTGTGTGTGAGTAACAAGTCCTTGTTATCCTAACTCATTATATTATCTGGTTGCCCCCTTCTCAGAGGGTGGTCCTGGCTGGTGCTGCTGGCAAGCTGCAGTCCATGCAGCTGCACACCCATTTCCTGCTAACCAGCAGTTTTTTTCTCTAAGGATAAAGCATATATAGGTGAACAGAACTATGCAAACACGGGTGCATGCTATAACAGTAAATGCCTTGTTGATTACTTAAATTAAGACCAATTTCAGAACACAGATGCTTAGTAATAACAAGTCTTCCTTAGGTATTGTTTCTAACACGTTGTGAAACCTGCTCAAGGAGTTTTTTGTCATATCTGCTAGTTAGATATTGAGCATGTGATAGAGCAGTTATATGTAGAACAATGAGAAATTTTGTTAAAAATATCGGAATTTCACAATGAAATTTTTTCTAATAGAGGAGGGCTTTGAGCTTGACTGGCAGGGATTTATCAATGTATAGGTTTCTGCAAGGAAAAAAACCCCAATGTCTTTTGTATTTGGCAGTAGGGATGTTTAGGATATATGACTACTTCCAAGACATAGACCGGAGTAATGATCTAAGGATTATTAATTTCCAGTATAAAAATGAGCTTTATACAGTAGAGAAGAAAAGAGCAGGTGGTTTGGGGGATTTCCTTTTGTCAAAAGCTGGCATCTAATCACAGTTGCATAGATTCATAAAACACCAGAATGGAGGACCACCAAGTTGGATATAATTTAGCCACTGGATTCCCACTGGATATCACTTTGGATAAGTCCCATCTACTTCAGAATCATCGCTATGGCCTCGGTAAGGAGAGGTTTTGCCTTATAGATACCTGCTGAATTCCTTAGAGAACACAGTGGGAATGTGGATGTGATGGTCTGATTGACAGACTCCATTTGAATCCTGAAAGGTATTCAACAGATTCTCTCACAAAAAAAAAAACAAACCAAAAAAAACCAAAAAAAAAACCACACAAAAAACCCCAAAAAAACCCAAAAAACACCAAACAAACAACCCCAAACTCAAACTTTTAAGAAAACTGAGTAATGGAATAAAGAGATAGTCCTTTTATTGCTGGTTAGTTCTTTGAAATGGAAAGTTTGGGTAAATAGTTGGAGGAATGAGGGTGGTGGAGGAAGGTCACCAGTGGATTACTACTGATGTCTGAGTGGGCACAGGGGCTGTTCAACATATTCACAAACCACCTGGAGGAAGGTGTGAACAATGCCAAGACAAAGGGTGCTGATGATGCAAAATTATTCATAGCAAGGACTAACAACAAAGGCGAGGGTTGAATGTGAAGACGGACAGAAAGAATTTATGAGACTGAGTAGCTGGAGAATAAAATGGCAGGTGAAATTCATTGTAGAAATATGAAAGAAATGTACAGATGGAAAAATTCTAACTTTGCATACAAAATTATGGCCTTTTATCTGACCATTACCTCTCAAGAGTAAGATCTTGAGGTTATAATAAATATTTCCATGAAAATGTCAGTCTCAGTGCTCAGTAGCAGTTGGAAGCAGATGTAAATGTTAAGGATCATTAGAAAAAAATAGAGAACAATAACAGAAAATGTTATAAAGCTATTGTATGAATTTATTTGCTCACATCCTAAGTGTTGTATAAAACACAGGTACCTTAATTTTCAAAAGGAAATGTTAAAGCTGAAAAACATTCTGTGAAGGGCAACAAAAATTATCACAGTATTGAATAACTCCCATGTAAGCACCAACTAAGTCAACCAGGACTCTTCAGTGCTGGGAAGCAAGCCCCTACAGGAGAGGATAAAACGGAGGCATGAAACATCAAAAGTGATGTGAAGGTGATAGTGGTTGATACATTCACCATCTCTTCCAATACAAGCATAGAGGAATTTAACAGAGACTGTACAAGAAGGTTGAAAACAAAGAAAAAAAGGATATATTTCACCCAGTGGGCAGTCAGCCTATAAACAAAGTCCCTGAGGCTATTGTGCTGAAAAGTAGAAAGGTGAAAATGCTGGGGGATACTGCAAGTCATATTTTTTGCCTTAATATTTTCAATCCTTATCTCTGGTTCTGTGAATTTCCCCCTTATATTTACAAAGGCTAAAATCTCTTCCCTATCTAGATGGCAACATAAGGACTGGTGGCAGCAACACTTCCAAACCTGGGAAAATTGTCATCACTGGTAAAAAGTCTCAATAAGTATTTCTTTTTCCTTGTTGCCGCAAAAGACATCTAAAGATTAACAAAACAGCTGCTGTTGTTCTCTCATTTACATCATCGAATATTTGCTCTGCATACTATGGAAAAAATAAGACACAGGCTTTTCCAAGACACTTTAATGGCTGATAATAATAAGGGGAGAAGTTAAAATGGCAGCAAAAGAGTATGCGAGTTTGAAGTTTGTGATCACAGGAAACTCTGTGTGACCACAAAGAGGTGCCACCTTATCAAGGAGGATCTTCAACCTACTCCTGATGCTTGATTTGTGACTGCACAAGGAGACAAACTTTTTTCCCTATGTTAGATCAGTGATTTGCAGTCCAGAGATGGCTACAACTCTGTTGTTGCTGCTGGAAGCTGATGTATTCCTTCACCCATGGCCTTTAAGGACAATTGAGTATTTCAGAGCCTGAAGGACGACGCTTTTTCTCTGGCAGGCACCTTCATCCCAGGTTATAAAGTGTTATTGAACTGTCTAGAAGGTTCATATATATTTCATCTTCCTTCTGATTACACAGTATGGAGACCTCCAAAGACCTGGAGCAAGAAGAAACCAACTGGGTGCTTCTGTTTTTACAGATCTGACCATTAGCATTGCAAAATATAGAAGGTGCTGCAGCAAAGTAGGATTGAGAGGACAGTCTTACAGATCTGTGGGGAAGAGTAAAGAGGGTGGAAAAACAACAAAAAAAAGAAATTATTGAAAAGCTTTGGGATTGTGGTATCGCCTAAGTTTTGTAAAGTCGAGGAAAACTTTTTCTCCTAAATATGATCAAGCATTCTCAAAGGCAAAGCATTGATGTCTGCAGATCTCAAAAAGACCAATGCAGAGACAAAAGTGTAGGTGAGAAAGATGCTAGAGGAATGAAAGGAAGCATCAGACTTTTGAGAGGCTTTTTGTGTGTGGTTTTTTTTTTTTTTTTTTTTTTTTTTTTTTTTTTAGATTTTAAACATATGTATCTATTGGAAGGTTTTGGTACATTTCCAATAGTTTGGTAATGCTTCCTGTTTATTGTTAATAATGGAATATTGGGTTAATAGACTTTTTTCTGCTTGCTTATGAACCTCATCCCTTCCAGAAAAACACCCACAGCTTAGTTTGACTGACCCTCTCCATATCTCTGAGTCTCTGAGGATCTCTCTAAATCAAAAACAGCTTCAGGAATTATCTCCATGTAGTGCAGTCAGCAATGACATAAGGAAGCAAGGATTTTAGCTAAGGTACTTAGGAGCCTTGCAGTCTTATAAGATTAATGAGAGCTTGAATGGACATATATACATTGTTCTAAGTAATTATGCTTATCAGCATTTGGAAAAACAAATGAGATGGAAGTTAGTGCATGCCTGTAAAGTATTAGTGTTATTAGGTATGATATCTTAGCAATTAAAATATAAGTTTTTCTAAACTCAGGTTTTTAACTAACAACAGGACATATGTTCTTCCTTTATGTGAAATACCGTGGAGAAAAGCTTAGGTCTATATTTAATGTCCAACAGAAGGGATGAGTTGGCTTGTTGAAGGGAAATTGCATTAAGTGTAGAAACCCAACAAAAACATCAATTGCAGTGTTAGCCCTTATGCACTCAGCTTGAGGTTGTTCACCAATCATGTGGGAACAATTATCTTTATGGATTATTGATTATATTCAACCCTCAGGCAGCTGTGGGCCTCCTAAGGCATTTTGTGGTTGCAAGAAGGGTAAATTTTGTTGGCTCTTTCAAGAGCCTTCCTGAATAATTTGAGAATGTATTAATCAACCTCTGGGGGCAGTTACCACTACTAATCACACTAGATGGATAATTTGATTAATTGCAGATTCTTCAGGACATAAATAGGTACAGTAATGAGATTAGGTAAACTAAAAATATAAGATACTGAGACAAAGGCCTAATTAATTTATATATAAGGAAAGTAAATTGTAAATATGCTGGGACTGGTTGTTGGAAACAGCCAGGGATTGCCAGAGGGAAGGAAATGATGGCATGTTTTTCTCCTCATGACTGCCTTAGTGGAGCATACCAACTGCAGAGTTTCTTCAGTTGTTTCTGAACAAAAGAGGTCTTATTATTTCCAGTGATGAACTGATGCAAACTAACAGGATTTAAAGCAAACCCCACCAAGGTCAAGGGAAACCCTTCTGTTTTGTATGCTACTGTACTGATATAAGACTCTCTTTAACTGTGAGAAGTTTGGCTCTTGTTTTACAGGCAATTCTTGAGTTTCCAGTTTGCTGTTAGGTTTTTAAGGGTTTTCTCACACTATTTTAGGGAAATAATATTCTCTGCCTACTGATATACAGCTATTCTTTTTGTAGCATGTCCATTGTGAATATTTAGCATTGGGTTTCTTTCTGTCTACCATATGCAATTTTTTCCTTTAGTCTTCTCTTTTTGTTTGTTGGTTTGGTTTTTTGTTTGTTTGTTTTACTTGTTCGTTGTTTGGTTTTGTTTTGCTCTCACAGCAATTTATGCTACTCCAGTCTAGTCCAGAGGAGACAGGATTTAAAACCTCAGTTCCAACAAGTCCTTCCAGGAGAGCTCTGTGGGACAAGACTGCCTAGGAACCCGAGGAAAAAGATGTCATCTCACATCCTTGGCAGCTTACTGTCAATGGAAAATTCCCTCCCATTTTTCAAATTGGTGACTTCCACTTTATCCTCAAAAGAGTGTCATGATACATGTGCTACTGTTTGGAAATGGGCCTGGCTGGGTTTCACTGGTGATACAGATCTCACTGCAAGTCACCAAATGAATTAGAAATAATGAAGATTGTACTGTGGATTAAGTTGTGCCCTTCAAGAAACCCTGTCTACCTGCAGGTTGGACACATGTATCTCTCAATTTCTGCTATTTATGATAAAAATATCTTTATCTTACCCTGCAAACACAAACAGTATGAGTCATATTTTAACTCAGTGCCTTGTACACCTCAGAAGAAAAGCAATACTTCAAAAATATGTGGTTTGGGTTATGGAGCCAACAAGCCCTCGGTAAGCTATAGGAATCCAGGTCTCTTTCTCTGTGATAACTCCTGCAGGTGATATATTTACACCATAAAAAAGCAAAAGTGCATTGACAAAATTTGCATGCCATCATACAGTTGTGTTACCAAGTACAGGCCTAACAATTAGCAGAATAAAACTGGAGGATAATGAATAACAATAAAGCTGGATTTAGACCTAGATTCTCAGGTTTTTTTAACACAACTAATTTTGGCTGAACATGTTTTTATTAGAGAAGAGCATATCTCGCATATTGGATTTCATCATTCCTATCTCAGAGAAATTCATATCTGAAACACATATCTGTGATTCATTCTTAATTACAGTTACAGAAGATGTAAGCTGAATCCTTAATGTTGTATAAGGTGTATGATTAAAAATATGTGTTTATGTGCAACCAGCTTAATACTCCTGATATGTTACATCTTGAACCAGAACCTCACACAGTGTGTATGAAACCTTATCCATGAGACAAATGTGTCCAGTGTATTTATGTTCCTGTAATTTCCAAGCATTTGAAATTGGATTTACTTTGTATTTTTAAGAAAGAAAGAATGGCAAGTTCCTATCTGGGGTAGCTCTATACATTTGCTGAATATTTATAGAATCATAGAACCATCAAGTTTGGAAAAGCCCTCTAAGACCACTGAGTCCAGCTGTTAACTCAGCACTGCTGAGTCCTCCAATGAACCATGTCCCTCAGGGACACATCTGCATGTCTTTTAAATATCTCCAGGGATGATGGTTCTACCATTTCCCTGGGCAGCCTCTTCCAATGCATGACCATCCTTTTGGTGGAGAAATGTTTGCTAATATGCAATCTAAACCTTGCCTGGTGCAACTTAAGGCCATTTCCTCTCATCATTTCACTTGTTACCTGGGAGAGGAGACCAAACCCCACCTCACTAAAACCTCCTTTCAGGTAGCTACAGAGAGCAATAAGGTTTCTCCTGAGTGTCATTTTTTCTTATTTTCTTTTGTTCTCTGGGAAACTTCCCCAAACTTGTGTGCGTGAGGAGTACCTGGGCCTTTTTGTCTGACTGTTGTCCATATGTCACAGCAGTGAAATTCCTAGAAGGTACTAAATTCCTTGAGGTATATTAAAGTGAGGGGAGGCAGTTTATGCTTATGTTGCCATCACTCGTATCAATATAGAAGGAGGAAGAGGGCAATAAATAATAATGGTGTAAGTACTTTTGATCATGCTTTCATTAAAGTCTCAATAGAATTAGGGAAGGTGCTGCCCTGGGGCCTCTTGGCTGGCACAGACAGAGCTGCAAAGTGGCAGGGATTGCAGATCCAGCTGGATATCATGGCTGAGCCTGAGCTGTAAGTGCCTCCCAGGGCCACGGACTGGCACAGGTGTCGATGTCAGTCATGTGCAAGTGGATGTCACTTGAGGAGCAGATGCTGAAAGAGAATTTTAGAGGAGGACTGCCAATCTGGAGATCAAGTGGCATCATGGAAATCTTATGACTACCCTGCATCACAATGAGCTGAAACTCATCCCAAGGTCAGGACGGCTAGTGGAAGGTTTGTGTAGCTCAGCATCTCGTGTCCAGAAGTAGTTAATATTTTCTGTCCAGAGGAGAGTGTAAAAGCAGGGCATGTGTGCAGGGTGCTTCTTCAGAGATGTGTCACACTGGGGCTTGCTTAAACCAGGGGTGGATATTCCTCTACACTGCAAGCTGCAAAGCAAAGAAGAAAAGTGTTACTGTGGGGGAGTAAAAGAAAGAAAAGTGTGCCTATATTGAGCAAACCACAACTCTGCAGGCAGCCTGAGGTGTTCTGTGGCTGGAGAGATTTTTAAAACTGGGTTTTTCATGTATCTTCTGTATGCAATTTCCTAAATTAATTGATACTTTTCTCCATAAGGATTGTACTGCCTATGTTTGCCGTCTGAGAAGCTGTGCACCTGTCAGACCTTCTGCTTGTTATCTAGTATGTGTTCCCAGACTCCTTTCTTTTGCAGATCTAGATTTGAACTCATAAGAAGATGAAGCATGCTCCCTTATCTATTTTTTCTTCTCGCTGTACAAGTCAGGCTGTTAGCATGTGTGGGGGCAGTGCATCTCAATTGCATCCTGCCGTGGCCCTGATAAATTCAGCAGAGTGTGGCAGCAAAGTGCTTGGCAGACCTCTAAGATAAGTAAGATAAATGCTGTGCACTTTTCCAGTGAAGATCTTCATACAAATGTGAAGTCACTCAGGCTGTGATTCGGGCCTCCTCCTCAGAGAACTGCTGTATTTTCCCATCTGCTGCATGAGGGCAAGAATTATTTGTGAAACTTGAGAGTTTGGGGAAGGGAGATAGTAGATCGCATAATGCCTATTGTAAAAGCAATTAGAGTATTACTAAAAGACATTATTGTTACAAGTGGGGGGAAACCTGGCTTGATCTATCTCTTGTAAGGATACGAGCTCTTTAGAGAAGTCTTGAGCCAGCTTCAAGCAGTGTAAGTCTCATTTTGACTCAAACCCTCTGCAGAAAGACCCGTGCAAGTGTTGGACCTGCACTGTTATGTCAGGACAAGGAAAAAAGTGAAATCAGCAGCTGGCATACAGATCCTTCTTCACCAAATATTGCTGTTTATACCTACCAAGTTCCTGGTTTTTAAATTATTCAAGGAGGGAACAAAGCAAAAAAAGATCCTTTTGGTTTTTTCTAGGTCATATATGAGAGTGGACTTGCCCTGGCTGTGGGATGTCCGCCCAGACATCAGCCCAGGGAAATACATTGCTACCAGGGCTGAGACTGGTGGGAACCTTAAGCCAAGAGTTAGTGTCTTAAATTTTGACAGTATAACTCAGTACTGAGTTGTGGATGCCTGCAAGCCTGGGCTGGTATCAGCTGTACCAGTAAAAGTGAAGCTGGTATTTATAGATAGGACAAGTCTGTGATTGCCCCAGTTTACACAGCATGGCAGAAAAAGTGATTGTCATGCTTGCCTGCTGCTTCCTGACCCATCCTGTTCCATGCTATGTATTTATGCTATGCTACCCTCTCTGGGCTGTGCTGTGCTCTCTGTGCTGTGCTGTGACATGATGTCTGTGCTTGAGACACTCCTCCCACCCCAAGGTACTGTGAATGAGACTCTGTGATTTCCTGAATCGCAGTCGTAGGGCAGCAGGGAGAAGGCAAAGACCTGATCTCTTCAATCCACTGTACCACAGCAGGTAGACAATTTAATTCTCTGAGGCTGACAGTATTTTCACAGACACTAAGTTTTACATGAGGAGGTGAAGAAAATTAATTAAACTGAACCAGAGCATTGAAGACGGGCAGGAGATACATTATTTTGTGTTTGTTACATCTGCTCAGGCTGTGTTTTAAACAAATCATGCCCTCTTTGCCAGATAAATTTTCAGTAAATACTTTATCTAGTGGTCTGTGTAATTTTAACTTTTCATTTTGTAACACACATTACAATATAACAGAATTATAACAGTGCCTCAGTGAAAAGATGCCAACTTCTTATTGCAGTGGTTTGAGCTCCAATTCATTTGAATGAAATAAAGCATTTCAAAATTATAAATGATTGCTGTCCTTCAACTAAGAAATCAGTAATACTCATGATTCTCCTCTTTTACTATTGAACTTACTGAAACACAAGGTAAAGTACGTTGGTAAACCTATAACATAAAGGCCATAAAACTGTCATTTTTCTGGTACTATAGAAAGTACCTGCAGAATATGAACAAATACCTGCCTTTTCCAGCTGCGCTTTAATTTTGCTGGCGTGTTATTATGCTATCCTGTGTGCTAGCTCTTGACACATTCCAGAAACAATGGCATAGTGTGACAGGGTTTGCTTTTCTTATACTTACTAAGAGAAATACAACCTCTAGTCACTCCCTGAGTTGCACAGACATTTCCCAGGCTTTTTTTTCAAAGAAGAAACTGTCAGAAGCACACAAAGCCTGTTGTTGAGTCATTTATTATATTTGAACTGTGGCTGAGTCTGGAGCCCCTAGCTGAGATCAAGACTCCATCAATCTAGACAGTGTATAGCCATGCTGTAGAAGGCAATTTTTACCCAATGATTGGGCAGAGTGGGCAGAAAATACAGTGCTACAGGGGCATGCTATACCTCCACTATCAGCTAACCCTGCTGTCCCATTTGCATCCTTCATACTTGTCCTTTGAGTGGGAGAAGGAATTAGGCTTTCTCAGCTGTAGCCCCAAAAGCAATTCACCATGTCTTCTGGTACAAACCAATAGGTTATGTGCCCAACAGGGCTGCTTGGGTGGATCAGGAATGGTTTGTGGTGTTTATAACAAGGACAAATAGGAAAAGTACCATCTTTCATTATGTGTTAAGGTTGTGCCCGAGTAATTATGTTGAGGAAATTGTATTATAATGGAGTTAACTCATAAAGACTTCTTCACTGTACAAGATCACATCAGTTTTTACCCACTGTGTTTGCCTTTTGAAGGTGTGTTCCTACAGCTGTAATCCAATTTGCCATACGAGAGCTGTGAAATAGAAGCCTTTAGTTCAATTTTTGATAGGTCTGATGTTTTTCTTGGAGATGTGTAAGTTGCGAACTTTCACAGCTGGATTTGACCTAAATCTGTGAAGGTCAGAGACAGCCCTTTGGAGTTTTCACTTCAAACTATGTATTTCACCAGCTGTGGTATAACACACTTCATCCTATAAAAGAAAAAAGACAATGAACGAAATATTTTAACTAGTGAAGTCTGACCTTGATAGGTCATTTAGCAGAAAAAAAAAATCTCGAAAAGAAACCATGCACTAAAACACTGTGGTAAGACATATGCAAAATAATAAATCTTTAAAAAATTCCCACCAATAACAGGGAAATTCTTCATGATTGCTAGGCTTTGCCTGTGTCCAAGCTGATAAAAAGTCAATGGACATGCAGTTGTGCTTTACTGCATATCATCTAAAAAGCGATTTTCCTTGAATTTGCAGGAAAGTTTCATATTTGATTGATTACATGGCTTTTTGCTTTCATTTTACCTGTACAGATTGATGACTACCATATTATACATTTAGAACCTGAGCAAATAAACTAATTTTTCTGTCATCCTATTTATGGGGCACCTTCAAGGGATATTTACATTCTTCGTATAATGTTTACATTCTGATACATTTGGTTATGACAAATGGTTTTCCTTCAGGTTGTTTACTCTGTTGTGTGGCTTGGCAAAGGTGATTTCACTAAACAAGGAGTAATTTTGTTTGTTTGCCCCAGGTTGGTTTGTTTGCCAGTCAAAAGTATGCTTCACATGAAACAACAGGTGCTGTCTCATGGAGCATGCCCAATAATTGACCAGTTAGAGGTGAAAAACTATACCAGAATTGACATAATGGCTACTTTTTATTCTTTTCCACTCAGTTTGAGTTAATTGCCTTAGTGTAAGTTGTACTGTGTCTGCACTGCTGCAAGGAAACACCCTGACCTGTAAGCACCTCTTTTCCTGACGTGCTGTGTGATCTTGTTTGTTGGGGTGGAGCAGCACAGCAGAATACAGATGCCTCCATAGGTAGGAGGTAAGTCAGGGAAGGACATATTTCTGAACACCCCACTAGAAATAATCTGTTCCATCCATCACCCAAGAACTTCTAGGAATCTAAAGCTTCATACTTAAATTTCCCAAAGATGAATGAAAGGTGTAATTACTCACCTAGGGTTGAAAGCTAAAGTCAAGCAGATAAATCAGAAGGTTGCAAGTCAGGTAATGCAATAGTTTCAAGTCAAGTAGTAGCTTTAAACTGAGGAAGGGTAGGTTTAGATTAGATATGAGGAAAAAAATCTCTGTTGTGAGGGTCATGAAGCAGTGGAACAGGTTGCCCAGAGCAGCTGTGGATGCCCCATCCCTGGAAGTGTTTAAGGCCAGGTTGGATGTGGCTTTGAGCAACCTGCTCTAGTGAAAGATGTCCCTGCCCATGGCAGTGGGGTTGGAACTAATTGATCTTTAAGATCCCTTCCAACCCAAACCACTTTATGATTGTGAAATTTTGGGATGTCCCAGGTTTTGCTGGTGACTGTCGGACATGCTCTGAAAATGCAGACTGGAGCAAACAGCTGAGGTTAGGCAGAGGGTTCCAAACCAACCTGGGCACTGTGTTTGCAGATAGGACACCAGGGAATCTGATCGGCTCTCACTAACAGCTGACTCAAGTCCAAATGATCTTTATGGAGGCGTTTTCTGGGGATGAAAAGAAGCAACTGTGCTACAGACATGGCTAGGGCAACCCCGGTAAGTTTTAATAGGTAGGACTAAGTGTATAACCTGGGACTTAGGATTTTGTGTGTTTGTCTGTGGTTCACTTCTTGTTTTCTGTTTTTCTTTTGATTTTGATTTTTCTTTTGAAGAGTTTGATTTACTCTTGCTTTTTTTGTTTGTTTTGGTTTTTTGTTTGTGGGGGTTTTGTTGTTTTTATTCACTTTTTTTTTTTTTTTTTTTAAGGTGAGAAGCTCACTCAGGGAATATGAGAAGCAGCTAGTGAGAGGGGCATTTTACCCTATCAATGATGAGCATTCATCATCAATACTTTTTTTGTTTGTAGATAGTGCACCATCTTCAAGGTGGGAGAAAAGAGGCAGAGGTCCTTAGCAAGCCCTATTGCTTCCCTGAAGATCCACAGCTACTGCAGGGTCAGACCCCTGAGCCTGACTTGCTCTGAGAAGTGCCTGTATTTTTTCACCAAGTCTCTTCTGAGAGTCAGAATGGTGGAGTAGGAATTACAGTCTCCTTCGCCTGTTTTTGTGACAACCTCACTGGCAGCAAAAGGCTGCATTCTTCCTTGGCAAACCTTCCTCATGGTCCTCTCAAATATTCCTATAACAAGGGTTTCAGCAGTTGATGTTTCAGAGTAAAAAAAGCTTTTATTTTATTTGAAAGAAAGTCTTTGAAATAAATTTCCTTTTGAATGGAGATCAGTATAAATAAGGACCAGAAGCTGAACAACCCTGACTAGTGTATCCCAATTAGCACTGGATTATTATTCTGCCAGGGTGCCAGCCTAAAAGTAGCTGGCTGCTTTGTAACACAGCTGGGCAACTCACTAATTGTTTTTATTAATGAAGAAAGCTTCCCTTCCTCAGCTGTTTCTTAATGAAATTGTGAGTTCTTCCTTGGTTAGCAAATCAAATCAGACTGCATTTGCACACATTTGTGTGACCAACAGATTGCAATTTGGATAAGAACAACATCTAAGTTTCAAATGCAGCTCATGGATAATTAATGCCCATTCAATGGTCATAATTAAATTTACTGACACATGAAATACTATATCTGACTGAGAGAGATTTGTTAGGTTAGGAATACTGGATCTGATACAGAAAGAGAAATATTAGGACATAAACTTTGGCATCAACTTGGAATGTATTTATCTTGAAAATATTACATAATTTTATAGTTCAAATAACTATTTCAAGAGCTCTTTATGGAATGATGTGATGTAGTTTGTAATAAGTGTGTGACACCAAAGTGCTACAAAGAGACTGTTATTTCTTGCCCCAGTCACTTGATGCAGGTGATAGTTTTGTGAGATTAATACTCCTGTCACATAACACTTGCTTCTGTCTAGTGTTATATCTTCCCCTTTATTGTACCTGTGAATCAAATGCAAATAAAATTATGGTGCCAACTAAATTTGACAAGAATAAAATAGCATCCTTAGTCAATTTTGTGATGCATCTGAAAGGCCAACAGGGATTATTTTTTTTCCGATTTTACTCATCCTATTTAGTGATGGAATAAACAGCCATTCCCTGACAAGGTCCTGGGCTGGATAGGGCTGGTGCAGGCAGCAATCTCCTGCTCTGTTCTCTTGGCTGCTATTTCAGTTCTGTGCTGATGCAAGCGTACTGCAGCAAACTTGCAGAAGCTGAACAAAGAGTGTGGGTCCGTTTGTGGCTTCTAAAATTTTCTTGCAGTAACAGAGGGGGCTGTGAACTGTGCACTAACCTGAGACTGTTGGTCCCCAAAGTGCACGCTTTGAAAGCCATGCTAACTGGGACACTGGGTCAGTCATGAGAGTGCTGAAAATCAAAAGAAACTTTCCAAACGTAAGTAAGAGTTTGAAACATAGTATGTAGGATCTTATCGTGTGTGATTATAGTGCTAGTCCTGGAGTAAGAGGAATTGTGGAAGGCTTTATCCATCACTCGTCCCATAACCTACTGCCCCACTTACATATGCCCATAGGATGTGCTCCCCAAGCTGGTGCAGTTCTCAGATTACAGCATGGACCACCTTGCTGCAGCATTCTGTCAACCCTGAGTCTTCACAAAGCTCTCTCACTGACACTCCTTCCCTTTCACCTTTTCTGTCAAAATTGTTAGCATAGTGTCTCCTCCGGAGTGCTGGAGAAGCAACTGTCTATGAGGAGATATTCATAAAGGAGAACAAATACTGAAAAGGCATTGAGAAGACAGGGAGAAGAGTGAATTATTGGAGGTTGCTCTAGGGCCAGAGTGTGAGGTCCTTCATTTTCCGACAAGAAGGTGTCTTGTCATTTCAGTCCAGGATGCCTGTAACAAGAGTAATTGTTGGGTATTTTTTTCAAGGGCTGTATTCCTTGAGAAGTGCAGTTATCTTGTGACAACTTATGTGAGATTTTAAACAAGAAAGATTTTGAGCAGAAAAACTCCCAGGAGGAAGTATTGTTACCTTCCCTCTCCCTTATTTCTTACCCACGAGGATGAGAACACTGTGAGGTGAGAGGAGACCCAGGTTCAATGCAACACTTCCATCCTCTTTGGGGATATAATGTTGGACTTCAATTAAAATGACTGGGAGGCTCACATGGACAGAGCAGTTTTAGCAGGCAGAAGTGATAAACCAGGAGTATATTGCAGAGTGAGGAGCTGAGGAAGGTAAGATGCTGATAGTGCTGTTTTCTTTCTGCTGAGAGGGTAATCTAGTTGTGACTATTCAGTGCACGTCTGCCTACATCCACGTCAAACAACTGTGCCCCAACTGTTCCCATTCCCAGGAGTTAAAGACCATTTAGCTGTTTGTAAGCCTGCCCCATCAGTTCTCTGGTTTTTTAACCTCCATTCTGGAAAAAACTTCAAAGCTCAGCAAAGAATAGCTGTTAGCAGCCAGTGACTTGTTCTTGGTGATAACTCGGGAAATGAAGTCACCAAATCAGCCAAGAAACTGCTTTTCTATGGGCTGAACTCTAATTAATGAGGTAGGAGAGAAATAAAAAGTCACCCATGTCCAGATGGAGATCCTGAGAACTAGTATGTCCTGGGTCCTCATGAGGAAGTTCTGGAAGATGCTGGAGGGCAAGATAGCTAAGACTTCTCTGTACTGATTTCAATATTTTTAGCCACAGGTTTGTCTGTCTCTTGCAGTATAACCATGATTTAGATGAGTTTGGACCTTGTAGACACATCAGTGGATAGTTTGCCTTTACCCTCATGTGTTTCTGCAGATGTCAGTTCTAACAGGCTTTTAAAAAAAAAGTAGATGATGGTTGCTGCAGCAAAAGAGGGAGAGAAGTATTCAGCACCGATCCCAGGCTAGCCAGAGGCGTCATCCTTTTGGAGAGGTGCTATCCTTTTGGAGAGACCCAGACATCATCCAAGACCAGGGAAGGCAACCACTCTGACCCGAGCCTTGTGTGCCCAGGGGATACAAGAGCAAATAACATTTCTAAAGCAGAGTTCATTTCTAAAGCACAGCAGTACTAAGTGAGGCTATGCAAAAATATTATGCAAGTTTTCAACATTTACAAAACAAAGCAATATTTCTCAAGCAGAATCTCTCCCCTCAATTGATGCATGAAGTGAGGAATTTTCGATGCACCACTCTTTCCTAGCGTACAGTAAATAAAATGTCAGTGGCTGCTAGAAAAGACTGAAAAAAAATCTCTTAAAATAGTTACCTAACCTGCACCTTTTCCTTTCAGCTGCTATAATTTCTCTGCCACTCAGCAGCCCAGAGAGCAATGCTCAGCATGTTTTACAAGCACTTCATGTAACTTGCAGAGAGGAATAAAAAGGTCATCTTTCTAATGCTGTGTAATCCTGCACACTATTAAGTACTAAAGGTACTTCTCTTTTGAACCAATAGTACTGAAAAAAACAAGAATGGGAGTCATGAGCATTTAAAAAGGGTTCTGTTGGGCATGTATGTGATCAAAGCCAGGAGCAGTCCTTTGTTGAGACAGACACACGATACATTTTCAAGTTGTAGGATTTGTGTAGTCTTGCCTATGTTATAGCATATATCCTCAGCTGTGTCCAGTGGAGCTATGCAATGGATTTGCCTTCATGTCTGCTGTGTGTATTGATTATCTGAGCAAATGATGCTAAAGCAGCTAAGCCATGTTTACCCAAACTGAAAGGATAATTGGCCAGATCCATCCCTGATGTAACTGTTCTAATCAGTGCAGTTCTGTCAAGGACAAATTTGTCTCGCAAGAAGGAGAATTCCCCACGACATGCCTGTTAAACCAAAGCAGTGGCCAAAAATAAATTGGGAAAAATAAGGCAGCTCTCCAATAAAAAGCACATCTTATCCAAGTTTGTGCTTCCCTGAAAGGATCCAGAAAGATGCTGTTGGAGAACAACTTCCTGTGGCAGGGTGCTGCTGCAGGGCTCTTGTGCCCAGTCCTTGCCCAAGTGGTTGTGCTGCAGAGACTGCTCTGATCAGGCACCCAAAAAGGCCTGACCTGGGTCTCCTCCCTGACACTTCTCCATCATGGGGTGGGCACAGGCAGGTGCAGAGGGGAAGCTGGTGGAGACCTCCTTGTCTCTTCCACAGCTGTACTTCTCAGTAAAACAGGAGCACACATCTGGGCTGATAGACCCAACAGGCTTCTGCTCACCACGCCTGTGTCTAGTGCCACTTAGAGCGGATGTGAATGAGAGACAGCTTGTTAGAGCGGTCGAAACAGAGCCCGTTTATTTATCAGCATAAACATCCCCGGGGGGCTGGATTAAATGTTTGCATGCTGGGGAAAACAGATTGTGCCAGCAGAAAGGATGAGTCAGTCCTAAAGAGAGATGCATCTCGCATTCAGCTTCTGTGCCTGCCAAACTGCCCTGCACCCTATTACTGGGGAAGCTTGAGCCTGGAGTGTGATTTTCTAGTACTAGTGGATATTTTTAGTCAGGTTCTCACTGACATCCTCTCTTAAATGCTAGCCATTAATGCAGTGCACATTGTGTTTGTGTCATTTTGTCCTTAGAGTTTTCTCGATGGATGGATTGTTCTGTAATGCAGGTAACCCTAATGAATAAATAAATGTCAACTCGATATTTCATAAAGTAAAACACTATAGCTATTCTCAGTAACACGCTGAAGTAATTTCACCTTTACAGGAATTCTGGTCTCAATTTCAGTGTTTTCAAATCTAGCCAATATAAATCTGAATGAACAATTCATTGTGAATAATTTATACAGCAGATTTGACCCACTTTTCCGTTTGCAAATTACTATAATTCCTCTGTAATGGTTGTGTTTTCCCCTCCAGTTTTTTCCCTACAAACCTAGATTGAGGCCAAGCAAGGCTATCTAAAATAAACGGTTATTTAACTCTACCTACTGCTTGCTTCCAGGCTATGGATGCAACACTTCTGTGAGAAAATATGATATGGAAAATATAATTTGATTATTTAAATTTTGTATTATTCCTCTTTGAGGAAAAATCATAGAAATAATTGGTTGTTTGCCGAGAGTTTTATGCAACTGTCACTGCACATTATAGAATATTATCTTGTGATTGGTCATCTCTGCATGACTATCGTTGCTAATTAGTTAATAAAGTTAATTTTGTAAGGAAGCTCTTAAAAAAATCAGTAACATGCATAGAAATTTCAGTTTTAACTGCAGAATAATGTATTTGCCTCCTCTTCCCAAGTCTTTGTCTTTGTGCCTCAGTTGTAGACAAATTCTGGCTTTCTTCCTGATTGATGCAATACAGACGTGGCAAACACATTTATCTGTGTCTCTTCAGAAGGCTTTAAATTCTTCTTTTTCCTGATATAATTTAAACAATGAAATTGTATTTTCACAGTATTTGTCACGAACTATGATTTTTCCTCTTTCCGTTTTTGATTGATTATTTTTGCACCTGAGTGCTGTCCTGAGAAGATGAGGAGCTCTTGAGTGTTCTACTCTGTATACTGTTCAGGAAAGGAGTTTCTAACTGTGCATGGGAGAATGAAACCACGTGCACCTTTAATAATCCCAGTGGTTCTGATACAGAGAGTTGTTTTATCTGTCAAACAGCTCTTCTGAAATCTTTTGGCTCTTCAATTTGTTCTTTTGTTTGCTTTTTAGAATACAGTGTGGCAGCCTATATTTCAGCCTCAATAAAGTGCGGAATTAAGCACTCATGGTTTAAAAGGATTCTTATCCCTTTATAAAGATAGATAGCTTGGTCATGGAAAGCAGAATATAGCTTCCAAAAGAAATGGGAACTATGTACAAATGAGGCAGTAAAAATAAATGACACATTACATTCACTAGCCAAGCAAGATGTTACAGTCTCAATAAGGCTAAGATGCTGACTTCACAGGACCTTGTGAGCAGAGCTTCTGTAGGCAGAAGCAATTTACAATTATTGGTACATTAATGACAGTATGTGATAAGTGAATTACTGGGACGTTGGTAAATGCTATTCTCATTAAAAGTCAATCTATTTTTGGCACTAAACCCATAGTTTTCAGAGATGCCTACATATTGAGCCATTAAAAAAATGTCAGTCTGAGCTATCATCTGGCAAGGAGAGTCTCAACTGAGAGTGCAACCTTACTTTAGTAGGTTCTGTAGAATAAATGTTTTTTAAGCCACTGGAAAATCATACATATGTAAGATACTGGAAGACACCTTTCTATTAATGTCCTGCAGAAAGGCTGAAGAAGTAGGTTAATGATTTTTGAGTTACAGGTTCAAGCTGTTGAAGTGCAGCTAATTTTGAAAAATGTAGTGCCCTGGCAAGAGGGCTTGGGGCATTTTTTATTTCAGGTGTTGGAAAGATAGTACTAGAATCTCTTCATGATCTAACTTGCTCCATCATGGAGTGGATTTGCCTTTTAGGTGTTATCCCCATGGTGTTGATTACTTGTATATCTGAGAAGGACATAGGCTTCCATTTTGTTTAGGTGACCCTGGTGATGGTTGCTGGAGGAAGTATTTCTGAAGACAGAACCTACAGAAGGGGTCTCCTCTAAAAAATACTGAGCTAGCGAAAATGTGGGATAAATGGGGGAGAAATAACCATGAATAGCAATGGCTAACATTCACTCCTCACATAAAGCTGAAGAACTAGGCATGCACTCCTAAATTTTTTGTAGTTTTAGACGATTGTAAGTGTGGAATGTTACTGTACTTCTTAAGGGGTCTGGTCAAGGAAGCCCAATAGGCAAGTAGACCACAGAGTTTTTGAAGATTGTACTTGAACAAGGATTCTAACACGGGCTGACCCTTGGAAAGCACTCTCTGATCAATGATGGATCAAAGTATATTCTCTTTGACTTCTTGCTTGTGCAAGCACCTGCCAGCAAAGATTTGTCTCAGCAATTTGACTGGAGTGCTAAGACTCTCTGAAATATGAAGGGTCCCTGGGAAATGTGAATAGGGACACTAAGATACTCACATCCCAGAAAAGGGATTTCTGACTGGGGAAAAGACCAGCGGGACATGCAAAACAACAGGAAAGAAGACATTGCTGAGTCAGCTGAGAGGTTCCATTTATTTTATTGTGTCTATTTTGTTCTTAGTCATCAAGGTCCACAGATAAACATAATTAGCCTCTTTCAGCCTCAGTCTCGTTTCCTCTGACTTTTAAATAGCTATGGACTGTGATAATAACCCTGCTTCCTTACTGATTATTTAATATTAGCATGTTTTCTTGTTAGGTAGCTCTTGGGACACATAACATTTTTGGGTTAAGACCCTTTCTGATTCCCAGATTTTTCTGAACTAAGGTCAGACGTGACTGGAGGGAAGTTGTTAAAGCAGTAGTGTGGTACAATAAGGCACTGTTGCCTCAGAAGCCTACTGGGAACAGAAATATTTCTGAGAAACTCAGAGGCCCAGGTAAAAGGACAGCAGTATTTGTAAGGCTGTAATCCTGAGGTAATGTGTAAATGCACTGCATTCCTTAGGGATGGGTGCCGTGCCTGTGCTGACAGACTCTAAAAAGAGGCTCTGGTGCTGCTTGAGTTTCAGGGTCTCATCATGAAGCTGATTAGACCTAAAGGCTTCCTCCTTCACTGCATTTGGAAAACATACCCTCAGTGAAGAGCATGCTCATTCAGGGTTTGAGCAAGCTCCTCATGGAGCCTTTTTTTCCTGGAATAATTCTGTCTTCTTGGATTATTCTTCAATCACACTTTGTGCAATAGCCTCACGTTTCTCATTGACATGTTGACATAACTGCAGTAAGCTATCGTGTAAAGAGGTACTGCACACAGATTGAAAGCATTGGATGTCTTGTGAATCTTTAAGAATCTCTTAGGAATGTTAATGAATCCCATTGTTACCCATTCCATCAATGGCCTTTGAGGTTGTTTTTTGTAAGAAAAAGATGAAGTGCAAAATATTTTAGAATGTTTATTGTAAAGTGCTGAAAGTAGAGCCTTAAAATAAGATCGATACTCTTCTCTGTACCACGCAAGTTTAAAAGAGAAAGTGTAGTTTGAACTGCAATTTCAGTTTTCTTAACTTGGGATTCCTATTCGAAGCTCATGTTAAAATAAACTGAATTTTGCTCCACTATGTCCAAAAGAACTACTGTATGTTTACTGATATCCCAATTAATATTTCTAATGTTCATATTACAGAGGAACTAGATTATCCACCACATATTTGTAACACAAAAATGTTGGAAGTTGGAAGATGTTGTTTGTCCTTAAAGCTGTATGTTTTACCCCAAGTAATAAATTAAATTAAAATTTCATTTAGGGTTTTTGAATGGCGTTTCATTCAAATCAAGAAAAAAATGTGGTGTTCTGTATTCGAAAGGTGGTCTTATGTGTTTTTAAGCAACAATCTGATAACCTTGAACTTAAAATAATAGAAAAGTGAATAGGAAGATTAAAAATTCTTCATTCATATAATATATATGAACATATATAAAATTTATAAATATTTTATTTGTACATCTATACATATACATACACTCACAAAAGCACAATATGCTTTATACATGATTAGACTTCAAAGACATATTTCAGTTTGACAACTGAATTGAATAATAGTTTGCATATTGATGAGTAGTCATTCATATTTAAACTTCTTTGAGGAGTTTATAAGTTCATATGGCCCAAGAAGACTTTTCTCACCCCTCTTCATTGGGCAGGAACTTTAACTGCCCATCTGGCTTTTAAATAGGAAACTACTTAAAGTTATTTCTACTTTTTAGAACTTCAGATTTAAAGTACAAGCCTCTGAATGTGCATATATGTTGTCCCATTGGAGCACAACTGGATTTTGTTACCAATCCTCATCTTCCTGCAAGATGTTTCATGCTTGGAAGCTGTCATCTGGAACACACTGGCTGCTCATTAGTATGAGCTGATCTGAACTGTGTGCATGGTTTCAACCCAGTATTCCCTGCCCACACAGAGGTCTCCAAAGTACCCTTGTAATCTCTCCAGCCCTTACACTCTCATCCTTTCCTGCCTTCACATGCACACTGGGCCCTTAGCTGTACACTCTGTGGAAGGCTATTTCTGATGGAAAGCCATCAACAGCCTCTGGTTTTAGACTTCCCCTTGTTCTGGACCTTAAAGAAGTAAGCGACCAGGTGAAAGTCCAGAGAGCACGGGAGAATATGTGATGTACATGGCGGCTTTAGGAGCCCTAACCTCAACTTCTGGCCTGGGTCCAGGAAGATACTCTTAGCTACTGGTGCAGATCTAGCATAAAACTATGTAGGAGTTGTGTGAGGAGAGGAATTAGCAGGGGCTCTGTGTGGCTGTTTGGGAGAGGTTTGGATTGAAACTTCAAATGTAACCTTTTGCTGTTTATTGCCTTTTTTTTTTTTAAGGCCTTTTTTCTTATAAACAAAAAGCTTCATTGAAATGAAATCATTCTAACAAACTGTGGAAGCTCTTCGTCTTCTCTACATCCTCTTACTCACTCTTTTAACTTTTTTCATGGGGGCCAGAACAGGTACGTATGGCCCACAGCAGTAGCCTGGCATGGTCAGCCTGCTGGGCCAGGTTGGTAGAGGTCACTAGTCCAGCCGTGAGCTGTGTGGGGCTA
The DNA here is from genome assembly GCA_013397055.1 of Pachycephala philippinensis. Taxonomy (NCBI): domain Eukaryota; kingdom Metazoa; phylum Chordata; class Aves; order Passeriformes; genus Pachycephala; species Pachycephala philippinensis. The sequence continues at coordinate 1,137,466 of VWZT01013261.1, forward strand.
AGACAGAGCCAGTAGCATAAGCAAGGATGCAAGGACTGGCCACTTGCCTTTCCTCTCTTGCTGTGCTGAAAACAGTATCCAGAACCTGTGGGTTGTACAGCTATTCTGGCAGCACTTGGGATGCCCTCAGTGCCAACACTGAGGGTACATATATTGATGACACAGGTACGTATGTCCCTTCATTAAATTATTGGTGCTGGAGACATTATTCAACTTTTTATGGCTGATATTGTGTGACCTCAGCCAGCAGGAGGTTGGTACTATTGTCTACAGTGTGGTTGGAAAAAAATGGTTGGTGTTTCTTTCCAGTGGTGTTCCAGAGAGTGCCAACCTACACACTTCCAGGTGGTGTAAGCACATTTTCTAGGTTTGGTCACAGTGCTGTGGGGTGGTATTTGGATAACAATAATATGCCTAATGACAAGGTGGTAAGGTGTTCCTGGTGGTTTCTGCCCACAGTAAATGTACGCAGAGGAAGATAACTTACAGGTTTGTCAAAGAAACCATATCATAAAGCCTTGTAATGGTGGCCAAGCAGAGAAAAAGAATGTTCTAGATGATTTCACATACTTGCTTGAATGAAGCACATCCAGCTGATTTCAAAGACAGTTGAAACTTCTCTTCAGTAGCCATCAGCAGATATGTTCCTGATGTACACACATGTGGACGGTTTCATGAAGGGATGTAATTTTAACTCCAGGTAATTGTGGTGGCTTCTTCAGTGTTTCACCAACACCATCTTGAATAATGATAATAGTGGTTAAACTAGCAGCTTTCTATGATCTCTTTCCATATTCTCCTCATGTCCTATAATTTTTCACTATGTCTTCAGATAGTTTTTCTAGGTTAACTCATCAAATTACCTTGTTAATACAGAAAACAAAAAAGTACTTTTGTAAATGATGTGCAATATAAGAAATCATTTGACTTCTTCTAGTGAAAAGAGAAGGTGTGGGAGAGAAAAGGGAAAGTGGATGTCTTGGTACCAGAATGGAAGTTGAAAGGCCTGTGTAATACACCCTGTGCATAACCTCCAATGCTGTCTGGGACTCAAAACCTCACACTGGGCAGGGCAGTGTCTAGAGCTAGTCTGCAAGAAACCAGGAAGAGTGGAGTCAAAACACTTGTCCATGTCCAGATGCCAGAAACTGCAGGAAATGCTGCAGGGTAGCGCCTTTATTCTCTCCGTCTGCAAAACATATCCCTGAACATTTGATACTGCAAGTATTCTTCTGAAGAACCAAATTTCATTCAAGTGGATAACAGATGTGCAACCCAATGCCTTTTATATACCACTTTAGATCCTGATACCCGCTCATGGAGCCAGAGACCTGGACCCACATCCCATCTCACACTGCAGGGTCTTCACCCTGCCTGAAGCTGCAGAAGGCTGGATGAACAAATGTCTTGTTCCTCCTTTTTATTTTCCTTGTTTCAAAAGTAAATGTAGAAAGTGGTGCTCTTCCAAGGTTTTGGTTCTTTCCTGGAATGGTGAGTTTGAACATTCCCAGGATGCAGAGGACTTAGGCCATTCTCTTGATGAGCAGAGACTGTATTTCCTTCTGTACAAGAAGTGAACAATGCTGCCTTGTCTTATATGTCAAGGCAGTCTTATGGCTTATATGACTCAGCAATCATATTTTAAAAGAAAGCACAGTTTTCACAGTAATTTTAGGCTGTAAAAACAATTCTCAACTAAGTGAGTAAGTTAAAAATGCAAGTACATACCTCAAAGAAAAGAGAAGGGCAAGATTTCCAGCACTGATTCTGTATTTTCTTCTGGTTGAACTAGGTGTACTTCATACAATGTGCTGAATTCTGTGAGTCCTTTTTAAAACTGACTATCTTTCTTAGATATCATACAGGAACCTGGATTTTTAACTCATATTTGTGATCCGAATTTTCACTCTTGGGTGCCTGAGTAGCTATAGTGCGGCGCAAAAACAGGACTGAAGACACATTTCCCAGGGGGTAGGTCATCACTGACAACAAATGTAGCCTCATTATCCTTTTCTTACCACGTTTCCCATGGAGGAAACCTAGAGTGAGATTTGCCATAGGGTACTTCAGTATATCTCTTATTTATTCACACTGGGACAGCAAGAAAAAAACAGAACAAAACAAAATTCCTCACTTTCTCCCCTGGTATCACTGCTCTGATGTTGTCTTTATTCTATGACTTTCAAGTGGTTTCCACTGGGACTGACCACAGCAAGAAAGAGAAGAGAAAAACAGGTTTTTTTTACAAATGAAAGACATCTGCTTCATGCTGTCAACTGGTCTGGCATGTGAAAGCTTCACTTTTTTTTCTTCCAGTTGCTGCCTCTACAGCCTCTGCCTCTCACAAAAATGTTCCAGTTCTGGGCATCACGTGGCAAACATTATGTGGTAGCCATAGGCTCCCTGACAAGTTAAATCAGAGAAAATATTCAGTGATTCCAGCTTAATAAAGCAAAGTAGCTTATATTTTGGATAGACTAAAGCAAAGCTGTCAGTATGATTGGGCATCACGGTTTCGCCTCTTCTTGTCTTGGAAAGCAGAACGGCCTCTTTTTGACCAGGAAAGCAAGCTCTGATAGGCTCTGGAACAGGTTTAGGAAATTGCTGCCAACTCTAGAAATTTGAAAGAACCATAGCCAGATTAGTTACTAGAGAAACAAGATCCTTGGGATTCACCATGAGATCCTCTGACCTCCAAATATCTTAAATCATTGAGGTAAATGAGCCTATTGAACAGCTGCAGTGACTCAGTGTGGTGGGTTGACCCTGACTGGATGTCAGATGCCCACTGAAGGCACTCTGTCACTCCCTTCCTAGCTGGACAGGGGAGAGAACATAAAACAAAAGGCTCGTGGGTCAAGACAAGGGCAGGGAGAGGTCACTCAGCAAAAACTGTCATGAGCGAAACAGGTATGACTTGGGAAAATGACTTATTTCCAATCAAATCCAAGTTGGTTAATGAAAAATAAACCAAGTTCTGCCAGTAAACCTACTCCAGCCTGGACTCCTCTCTCCACAGAGTCACGGGTCCTGCCAGGAGCCTGCCCCAGTGTAGACTTCCCGTGGGCTCACAGCCTCATTCATGCATCCACCTGCTTCTGGGTGGGGTCCTCCAAGGGCTGTGTGGATCTCAGCTCCCCTGTAGGCCTCCAGGGGCTGCAGGGGAATCTCAGCTCCTATGCCTGGAGCACCTCTTCCTGCTCTTCCTTTGCTGACCTTGGTGTCTGTAGGGCTGTCCCTCTCACATACTATCACTCCTTTTTCTGGCTGCAGCTGATGTTGTGCAGGTGATTTTTTTCCCCTTCTAAAATCTGTTACCCCAGAGGTGCTACTACCACGGCTGTCGGCCTTGGACTTGAGCAGCAAAGGGTCAGTCTTGGAGCCAGCTGGCATTGCCTCTGTTGGACATGGGGGAAGCTTCTGGCATCTTCTCACAGAAACCACCCCTGCAGCAAAACCTTGCCACACAAACCCGATACTTGCAGTTTTGGTGTGTACAAATACTTTATAGTTAAATCCAACAGGACAGAGTGCCAATGAATCATATCCAGCTTAACACAATCAGACAATTTTATCTATTAAACACACTTTCTTCCCAGCTCAACCAGTAACAGTTAAACTACTAAAGCATTGGCCTGAATGCAGGATCTAAACAGGTGCAACAGGTGAAACACATTATTTTATGGTATTATTAAAATCCTAAATCTAAGTCTATGGAGCCAAGCCTCCCTAGCTGGGCTTTTCCTCCCTTAGTTATTTGCTGCTGAAGGAAAGGAAGGGTTCCAGGACACCGGCCAAAGGTAAAGCTTCAAGTACAATGATCACACCAACTACCAAAAATAGTAATCTAGAGCTGTCATGATAGTAGCATATTTCCTCCCTTGCTTGTTTTAATTCAAACTGGTAGAGTTATAGAACTTGCTGAACTTTGCATAAATTACCAATAGTAATACTCTTTCAAAGTTAATCCCAATATTAATATCCCAGGCAGGGCAAGAAATAATTAAAATGTAGTAAATTCCATATAGAGGTTTCCAATATTGATGTGAAGCACCTTAGTCAATAAAAAAGAACAGTAGTTTTAGTTCATAGAAATGAATATTTAAAAACAATACTATAATGCATTTTCTTTCAGTTGCATTTTTCCCCTTTCAATATTCATTCGTCTTGACAATAATGACATTGTTTTCCCCAACTAATACCTTTCATTTTTCCTTTATAAATGCTGAAATGATGACACATCTCACACATCCCTCCCCCATCACTGGGCAGCAATATATAGCTCCATAAAAAGATCTCAAATGCCTAGCTAGCTCTTTCCACAAAAAGAATACAACTTCAAACCCCTTTATTATGGGCCCAACTCATCTGCCCCTCTTCATGCTGAAGAGATTGTATAAGAAAACCGAGACTCCCCACAGGAGGTGGCAATCGCTGGTACACGTCTGCAGCTGTCAAATAGAGCAGCACTTCAGAGAAAAGCTTTCACACCCTCCAAGATTTTGTTTTCTAATTAGCTTTGATATATAGCCATCTCTGAGCCTGACCCTGTTCATGCACAAGTTACTGTGACATCTCATTACTGTTTACAGGCATCCACAATACAAACACAAAAGCAGCCCAGGGTGAGCTCTCCAAATTCCTCACAGATTGAGGTATTTGGATTCAATAACAAGATTAGTGATTTTAGATTACTAAGGAAGAAGCCAATTAACTAGATGATGCTTGATCTGTCTCCTAGTAGAAAAAAAAAAAAAAGAATGGAGTTTCTTGACCACTTCTTGGAATTTTCTGTGGCTAAAAAGTGGCTATTTTGTAAATAATTGAATTGAATGCGGAGAGATAATGATGCAAACTCAATAGCTGTACTCTTTTAAAAATAAGTAATGGACTGCCTATGAATAAGGCAATGGCACAGCCAAATGCCAGTGTTGGAGAGTTACAGTCAAAGCCAGGCTTTGACATCTGGCCCCTGAGCTTGCCAAGCTTATTTGGTGAGGGATTGCAATGGATGACTATGTTAAAAAAGAGAGAACGAGCTGAGTAGGGATGCAAAACAGCCACCTTTCACTCCCATCTCTTCTCCTCCTCCACCCCCATATGTCACAGTGCTAGTGAAAAGAAGGATACCCTGCCAAATTAACAGTTCAATCCCATGTCTGTGACAACATTTTTGGAACATGAAAGCTGTTCTCAAACCTATGCTTGTATCAAAGTCTAATCTGTGACCTACGAGACAGGATGTGTTTGGAGTGGAGCTCAGAAAACTGTCCTTTACAAGCCCTGCAGAATCAGGTCATCCAAATTCACTGTGATCAAGCTGATTTAAAAATGACATTTTCCACCACTCTGTTATTGCTTGACAGTGTGTGGTGTCAGCAGGTTGCTGGTGAAACTCAGGGTGTTGATGACACTGGACATCATTAATTGCTGATTGAGAACTGCCAGACTTCATCTTGTGGTTCTCTGGTAACTGAAGTTGGCTCTTTTTTATTTCTTTAAGAATATTCTTAATCCTTTGTAAAGGGCTTATGAACTTTAGCAAATAGCTGCCATTTAGAGCCTCTCTACATTTTGATGCTGAGGGAAAACCATCTGAATTAAACGCAGTGATTTTGAAATTGATTATTGAAGTTACATTAATCCCCCAAACCAGCAGAAACTATTATGCAAAAGAAACCTAACCTTCAGTCACTATAATTTTTTTTCCTTTGGACTTTAGAAGTGATTTAAATTAAATTGAATTTAGCCTTCTTTCTTTCTGAATAAGAGTGTCCATATAAAAGGTTTAATCTGGTTTTATGGTTATTTAGATTAGCTTTACTGAGGAAGATGAGAGAAATTACATGGGAAAAGATAAACACAGACTACAGAAAAGCCCTTTAGAGTATGTAAACTGTATCTTTTTACCCAACCCTCATTTTAGCCTTTCTACAGGAACTGCAGATTTAGTGGTCATTTTCTGTAATTAAACTGTCATGGCAATATTGAAATCATTTCAATGTAGGCTTTAATGATAGCAAAATGTGTACATATGCATATTTATCTTTGAAATCAGTGGATTACACAAAAGTATGAGAGTCAGCCACCTATGCTAATGTTCACAAGGTACAGACCTTGAAGTACAAAGCAGGATATGGCACAAGGAGAGGCCTAGTAACACTGTTTATCCATTTCTAGGCTGATAAGAATATAAAGAGTAATTTACTTACTTTTTCAGCTTTCCCCAGGAATTCACGCCTCAATTCCCCTATTGTGGACATCAGTGACTGGCTGTGGACATCTGCAGTGTGGACATATCTGTCTCTCTTCCACAGTTTTTTACAACTTTTTGCAACTTGTCTTTTTTGCAGAAGACAGTTGTAATGGTCTTGTTCCTTACTTGTGGAGAACTATGGAAATCACCGTGTGTAAGTGGCCTCTCCTGCCCAATTATCACTGATGGCCCAGAAATTATGCTTATGCTCCTGCAGAACATGCGTTGATTCCCGTCATACTTCAAACTGCCTGTGGTTTTAAGGGAAGAGAAGGGATAGTGCCATGGTCTGAAGCACCTTCTTTTTTACTCTCCTCTTTTAAAAAGACTGGAACAAAATGCAAGATGTATTTTTTCTCAGAAAACAGGTAGGAATTTTATTAGCTACAAGCAGTGCCTGGAGCCGAAATCAAGTGTGTGCTACCAGTTCAGGCATTGACCCTTCCAATTATGAATCCCAGTTTTCCAGGCTGGTCAATCAGTAACAGACTACTGCAGAAACCCTAAGTGAAGCCTTTCCAGGTGATATCTCTGCCAGACTCAAGTGTAGCTCTGAGATCAATAGGGTGAAAAATTTGGGTAACGGTTCATGTGTTCATTATCTGCATTGTGCAAAGATGCAAGACTTCACACACACTTTTTTCACACAGTGCTCAGTACCCCTGCACTCTTTTCCCCTGAGCAATTTATTAAGCTTGTCTTTGGGTTGCTCTGTGGTGTGTTATTACGTGTAACTATTCATAAGCTGTGTGGGGATTCCCCTCCCTGAAAATTCAGTACTACAGCATTTTGAAGAGCATCCTATTCTCTCTAACAGAGAAAGGGCAAGATTAAGCTCTCCAAGGAGCATTACTGCCAGAAGTCTGGCAGTCTAGCCTGACCCTGTGAGAGCAGTTCAGCTGTGGCAGTAACAGACAGAAGAGGAACTGGACTCAGCACCAAAACTAGAACCATTTGGAGAAAACAGAAGCGTAGTGAAGGTAGGACAGGAAGCAAAGAATCACCTATATAACACTACTCACAGCTTCAGATTTAAAGCATTATTGCATTGCCAACATCACACTTTTATTCTGTCCAAGAACCCAGTCAGTCAGATTCTTTGCAGCAGCTGTTCTCTCCATATCCAGATGTGCTTTTGTGTCACTAGATTGGAAACACCAGGACCCTATTTGAGCTGCATCCATATTTTCCAGAAGACCATGGCTGATGATCAAAGCCTGGGATCAATTTTTTCTGGCCTTCCTGCTGGGGATTTGACTCATCACAATTTAGGCTGGGTCTTGAACAGGACATCATTGTGTAAAATAAGATCAAGGCACAGTTGAGAAGTTCCTGAGTGGTGTTTGTAAAAGTCTCATGATGCTTACTCCCTGCTCAGATTCATTTTCAAAGGCTTTGGGAACAAAAGAGTGTTTAAGAACTTTGAATGCAGGCTACACATAATTTGGTCCAAGAGAGTACTTCTCCTTTGCCTCCCCATGGTGCCTAGCTTGCTGAAGCAGCTGAAAGGCCTGAGTTTTAGTGACAAAATGTTCTCAAGTGCCCAAAGTTATGCCCCAGTGAAAGGCTAAATGTTACTACTTAGTTGGAACTGAGCATCTAGCTGTTTATTTTTCCCAGAAGCCTTAGCAATTTACTTTCAAACGTACAGCTGATGAAGGAGGTCCTCCTCTGCACACTGATGGCTGACACAGTCTCTGAGGAGACCAGGGCCACCAGTGCTCCTATTCAGGAAGTTTGGCTCTATCTGAACTCCAGCAGAGCACTCTGTACATCTGCAAGTGATGGGGAAGGACATTGTGCCAGGACCTGTGGGGGCAAAAATGCAAGTTTCATGAGCCAGGACGGGGAACAGGGATCAGTTTTCCTCTGTAATGATGGTACCTTCTGAATGGGAGGGAATACTTGTTACCAGTTGTCCAGCTGCTTATTCACCTGTACAAAACCCCAGAAGGGATTCTGTATATTAATATCAGAGCCTGAATCTTCTGTTTTGCAGGTAAGTGTACTGACTACCACATTTTCTGAAGTGCACATGCTCTCTGATTTTTCCCAGAGTCTTAAGAGCTTTCCTTAGTGTGATCGCATCAAAAAAAGGCATGGACATTGACCACACCCAGATTAACTTTCTTCCTTACAGACATTGAAGAAAGAACCAGAAGGTGTTGTCTGTAACCACACAAGCTGAAGAAGGAAGTTGCCTTGGTTTCCTACTTTTTTCATCGCCATATTGGCACTTTCAACCCTGCTTCTGCAAAGAAGGGACTGTCTCTGTCTTTGCAAAACTGGCTGTAGGTTTCTCTCTAGTGAGCAGGACACTGTGCTGTGGATCCAGACTGCATGTATACATATATGTACATGTGTGTGTGTATGGATGGATGTGAAAATATGCATGAAGGTGTGTGTTCCTCCAGTCTTCCCTCAGTTAAACTCTGTTGAGGGACAGGGTTTGAGACCTTTCTTTATGCTTAGTGTCTCCTAATGACAAGACTTAGATGGCTACTACTGAAGGTAGCATGTCTGTTTATAATTGCCCTTTTGTGGCCAAATCTCAGCTCTGGGTTCCACCCCAAGAGCCAGAAGTCCTGGCAGAGGCCTTGCAGAGCTTTATTCTGTTATTTTCAAGTACACATATCTTTTATTGGACCCAGACCTCAGATAGCAAAACAGGCTTGTTGTCTGCTTCTCATGTAACCTAATGCTATGAAGAACACAGAGGTAATTCATGTATATTGTGACACAGGGAATTGGTTATGTACCAAGTGGAGCTAAAGAGCTAAAGAGGTCAAAGGAAAGATATGTTAAAATTTTGCACCATGTTTTGCACCATAAGTGCACCTGCATTATGGGAAGTGGAAGAGAGGCTTAAAGGTTTCTCACAGTTGGGCCACATTCCTTCCATGATTATTTAAGTATTACACAAAGCAGATTCTAGCTCACACAAATACCCGATTAGTGAAGATAATACTGGCAAGAAGGTGTTCAGTGTTTGAGATCAATTATGTTTTTCTGGAATGAAATGTGCTTATGAAAAGTGTTCTGGTTCACCAGGGAAAGGTTTAGGCACCTTGATTCCTTCCTTTTTTTTTTCTTGGTTCAGAATGATGTAGACTTCACAGAGTTTATGAAATATCTAAATGTAAAGTTCTTGCTAAAGAAGCTATGCTAGCTTGGAGTATGGAAATGCAAACTTATATGCAGTTTATTCTGGTAAAAGATGCCAAGATAAAGGGTGGTGTATAGAAATACGGTGTAGTGCTGCCTAGAAAATAGTTCCTTTTTTGGGTATGAGCTCCCTGTTTGTTAGGTAGCTTTGACAATCTAATTTCAGTAATGTAGACTAAGACACAGAGAGTCAGCTTTTCAGTCATGTAGTTTTTGTTTGCCAGCAAGTTTGTGAAAACAATGCCTGGTGAATCTAGATCAATACTTTACTGCAGACCATTTGTCCCTGTTACCTTGCTCTGGGTCATGGACCAGTCTCTCAGAAAGGTGGACTGCTCTTGGTTGAAGTAAACAAAATTATGTGCTTCAGGAGCGCCTTTAGTGTGTTCCAGCCAGTTGTCCCATTTAGTCCATGGGATGAGACTAGACCTACCTGAGGTACTGCTCCCTGAAACAGGGGTAATGTGTCCTGCAGATCCTTAGCACCAGCTGTCCCACTCTGTGGATTCATTCCTATTACATATCACTTCTTACTAATGCAAATAGGACCCAGGCTTTGCAACCAAGACTTTGGAACAGAAGGGAAAACAAGATGTATCAAAGCATTTCTATTCCTCATCCCCACGTGGCCTCAGTGTTGGATTTTGTCACTGAGCAGCACAGGCATTTTTGCCACTTAAGATCAAGATTTGCAGAGTGATTAGATTGGCATTAGGCCTTTCATAGCACATTTATTCTTTCATAAGAGATTTTAGTTTCCTCTGCATGAGTAAGCAGAACAGCATGACTCCTTGTCTTCCTTTGGGACTCATGGCATGAGATAGAGAAAGGCTGTTGCAAATAAATCAACAGTATTTTGACTCTGCTGAAGAGACCTCTTTGTGTGGGAACAGAGATATGTGACTTATGTCGTTTGCAGTTTCAATACTGGTCTTCTCTTCTGGCTAGCACAGTCTATCCCCTAAAAATAAAAGCAGATTGAACTCTGTAGAATTTGCCCAGAGGAGACTACACAGCAGATTGGTCTAAACTGCTAGATAATAAATATAATTATGTTGGTTATGTTCAAGAACATTTGTTTCTTCTGTGAAATTGCAAGTTATATCTTGATTAGCAAAATAGTTTTGATTTAAGGATGGAACACAATGGCCAGTTGTGACACAGTTACTGCTTCATTTTTTGGAAATAAACAGCCTGGAGAACTGACCTAGGTTGCACAAGGAGACAGCCCAGTGGGTAGGTACTCCCACGGTCACCTTGGAAGCGGCAGTACTGAAGGGAAGACTTCAGGCTTCAGCTGTCAAAATGCTGTTTGCTCAGGCTGGCTCAGCTCCTAACAGGACCAGTGGGGAGAAACATCTTTGGCGGGCAGCGTGCCCCAGCCATCTATCTTAGTGTGTGATGTACTGTGCTAGGGAGACCTCTTTCTTGCTCTCTCAGAGCTTACTTTATACTGGATATTTAATATTTGAAGTGCTGAGGTGACTGCCACCCTAAATTTCTGTTCCCTCTTCTGCCGCCTTCTCCTCAGTGTGTCATAGTAAGAATTGTGTCTGTCTGCAAGACAAACTCATGTTTATAAAACTGAAATAAAATACATTCTTTACCTCTCAGGACCATTTTGCAGTTAACTTCAATATTTTTTGTGATCAAGTTCCTCAATATTGGAGACAAAACATCCTAGAAGGTCCTAAAAATTGCCACTATGAATTACAAAACAGAAAGTGTTTTCATGTCTCATATGACCTTATACTGTAAACATGATTTTGATTATTCAGTGACAATCATTTCTCAGGCATGTTCTTGCAAATGTCCTTAAGAGAGTGACAAAAATTACACCTAATAGTTTTTCTGTGACGTACTGAAAAATCTTTGTCTTTGGGCCGATTTTCCAAGGCATTAAATGACTTTGTTAGAGAGAGGCCAGACTGCAAAGTAACATGGGGCATTGTGATTACTAAAGCCATTACTGGTTATATTGCTTGTTCCAAGCAGTGTAGTGAGAGAATGTGTCAGTGCAAAGAGCAGAGTGGCATCCTCAGCCCATCCTTTTCTCTCCATCTCCTCTTTCTCTTGCAGAGAAAGAGTTTGCAGTGAATTGGTTTTGAAAAATTGAAGACCTTACAGAATAAACTGAGGGCAACAACTCATGCTGCAAATGGAAAGGGATCTGATAAATGTGGTGCATTTTCTATTTGAAAAACAGAGCAAGCTGAGAAACAGGGTTTTTGGGTGCTTTATATCTGTGCTTGATGGGACTGTCTCAGATCTTATAGGTGTTTCTTATGCCATCCAAAATAAGTTTCTCATGCTAATCACACTTTTTGCTCTATAGCAAACCAGAGCTAATTACTCTCAGCAAGAAAATCCAGTGGGCATGTGAAATGTCTCTGTTCTGAGCTGCTAGGAGCTCGAGATCTTTTCCTTCTTTCCAGGGGCATGTTTGTATACAAAAGCTAACTCAAATATTTACAACTATGCATTTGTCCATGTACTGCTGTAATATCGATCAGGACAGCATCTGAGGACCTTCACCTTATTTTAGGTGTGTTCACTTTTGGTGCAAACTGTGTGTCTACCACTCTAGATACATGCTTTAGCAATGCACAACTGAAACAGACCTTTGCATAGTGAAATAAAGCTGTTTGGTGGATTTTAGTGTTTGTTCTGAGAAAAAGTAAAGCACAGATTACTGTCATCAAAGACATGCTAGGCTAGTGGCACAGCCAACATGCAGCACTGCACAGCTATGGCAAAGGCAAAGTTCAGAAAGATGATGGCCACTGACAACTCATTTCCCAACCTGTCTCTAGCTGGTGTATTTGTCTGGGAGTCCTATAGACATCTAGGGCAAATAATGCTAATTTATTCCAATCTGAGGAAGCAAATGAAGGCTTGAGAAGGTAAATATGCTCAAATAAGATGTACTCAGCTAAAAGAATCAGCCTGCAATTCCTTATTCTCTGGGGAACATTGGGAGATGGCATCCAACAATTTGATTGCCGCAGGGATCCCAAAGCATGCATAATGTTGAGTCATGCTTGGAAAAAGAAGGCAGTAGACCTCATTCTAGGTGGGACTGACAAATAAATATGATTTGTATTTCTAGATAATGTTTTCACTGCTGTCCTTGGTATCCTTTGGTTGATATTATTATCTTTGTAGTTTTGTTTTGCACAATGCCGATAAAACCAACAATTGATGTCTGGAGAAAGGACAAAGACAGATCTTGAGCCTGACACTGATCTACCTCTTCAGCTGTGGCCTTCTGGAGGGGAACAGCCAGTCATCAAGAGGCCACTGTCAGAGATGCAGTTCCTGGATGCTATTCGAAGCTTCCCCTGGCAGCTGCTTATTTCAAGAGCCTTGGCTTCTCCTTGCTCTGGAGCTGGCATTCAGACATGAATAATGACAGCCAGGCATTTGCTTTTCAGGTGAACATCCATATATCTCAGTCAGGGGACAAAAGAGCAGCTGAGGGAAATAGGGTATGTGAATATTTATAGGCACACAGAATGCATGATTTCCTCTTTAATGCCACACAGGCTTGAAAAAAAACCCAGAAAGGGTTGGCAAAGGAAAAGCATTAGTCCAGGTTTGTTACTTGGCTGACAAACAAATAGGTGGTGTATTTCCATTCTAATGTTTTCGTTGACATTTTTAGTATCATCTATTTGGTGTTACCCTATTTTGATCCACAAATACTTGCTGACATATATATGAGCTGTAAAATACACTCTCTGTGTATTTTTAGAACAGAGTGACCCCTACCCTATTTTTCACACAGAGGAACAACAAAACATTGAACAGTAATTGAGCTTTGAGTTTTGTATTTGCAGGGAGCTTTGCATATATTATTGTGTTTGAAATTAATGATCCTTTAATTAGCACGATAAACCAGAAAATGAAAGCAAATATAGGATGACCAACTCTTCCTTTAAAATTGTCAGGATCTGTGAACTCCACTCATACGAGAAGTATCAGTGTTTAAATTTCCTGTTTATTAAGATTCCAAAAGCCTGCATATGACAAAAGAAAAAAATCTACTCATTAAAATAAAAGTAACATTTTGAAAGCTTTTAAGAACTATTTGCATATTAGAGAATGGAATCCAGTTTGGAAATACTCTTCTAGCCCAGTTCACTAGCTGGTTTTCCTGAGATTAGACTAATCAGCTAGCACAAAAAGAGCTGGCATTTGGTTTTACTGATGCATTGCAAAAGTACACTGTAGGCTTTGATTAAGGTTTTACACTGCTGTTAGAAAGATGCTTTGTTACAGCAGCAAGGAAATTTACATTCTCCAGGTCCATATGGTTGGATATTATGAATGAGAAAGCTTTGTGTAAGGAGTGTGATCTGGATTAAACCAGGGAGACTTCTGCTTGTCAGCTCGAACAGCAGAGCAGGCTGCAATTTACCTTGTGTTTAGTAAGCAGATAAGATAAAAACAAAGAAGATCTAGCAAGAAGGAGGTGGTGAGAAGAGAGGAGAAACTGCCTAAAGAAACTGTGTAGTTTTGCAGCTGACACCCAAGTGTGGGTGCAGTCAACATGCTCAAGGGCAGGGCTGTGTTCAGAGGGACCCGGGCAGGCCAGAGGAACAGACAACAGCAACCTCTTGAAATTTGATAAGGAAAAATGAAATTCTGCCCCTAGGCAGGGAGAACTGTGGGGATGGATTTGGTCTGCTGTGGGGCAGCTCTGCTGTAGGTGCTCTTTGGGTTTGGTAGATGGTGAGCTGGATATGAGCCAGCAGCGGATCTGGCAGCAGCAATATCCCAGGCTTTATGAATAGAAACAGCCAGCAGAGCAAAGGAAGTGATTACTCCTTCAGCTCAGCATTTGTTACAGTACATTTAGGCTACTGGATCCATTTTTGGCTCCCCAGTTCAAGACAAACATTGATAAACTGGAGGGAGTTCAGTTGAGGCCACTACAGTGAGAGGAGGAAGAGGAGTTACACTGTGAGGAGAAGATGAGGAGGGACCTGGACTTGTTCAGCCCGGTGAGGACACAGCTTTGGGGGCACCCAACAGCAGCCCCTGGGCACCTACAGTGAGGATGGAGCCAGACCCTTCAAAGTGGTCTGTGGTGGTAGGATGCTGAGCTGAAAGCTGCCTCTGCAAGGGGCAGGAGGTTGCATAAGAAACAAGAAGTCCCTTGCAAACTGAGATGTCCTGTAGTCCTACAAAAAGCATGAAAGGGGAGTAAATCAGGCAAATAAAAACACTGGAGCAATTTATCTGCTAGACATTCACATGCAGAAAGGTCTTTCCCAGCCTGGGTCACAAGGGCTTTGTAAGCACTGGTGTGGCAGCACAAAGGGGCAGTACAGTAGAGTGGCAGATAGATTTCCTGATGGATAAGCATTCAAAAAAGACACCCATTCCACTCAGTGAGCAAAGCAAGGCTTCTGAGGTCTCAAAAGGGAAGCAAACCTGGAGAGAAAAAGAGACACTTTAAGACAGATGGTGAGAATATGAGAGGTGCTCAGGCAGGCACAAGTACTTAGTCTGGGGCTGGACTCGGGTCTCTGAGTCCTCATGAATAATGAGAAATTAAAACAACCAAAAGAACCTTAGAACATGCTGGTCAGTTTTATTTAGGACTGACTGAGATCTTTGGGGGTAAAAACTAAAATCGGAAGACAAGATCAAATGCATAATTCAAAGTTATAAGAGAACATGAGTCACATGCTGAATGCCACAAAATCAAGTCTCAGGCTCAGAAATACTATTAAAATACAGTAGTTAAAAATCAACATACTGTTTGTGAAGGAAGTTACAGCCAATTTGCTGATTAATCCTCCTTCAATCCTGTAGAACAAGTACTCTTTGGCCTACATAAAAAGCATCAGAGGCTAAAACTCCAGGGCCCTTGAATACATTTTTAAATGAAGCTATTTTAATCAATGTTGAAGAATTATATATATTCAGGGAGACTGCACGTTTTGGGTGATTTGTAATCGGCGGCTGAGCTTTTTGTTTTGTGTCACTGACTTGAATACTGCCCAGCACTGAAGTGGTTGGCTATCATGAGTACTATCTGCTGGCTTCAGTCCAGTTTCTAGTGGGCAGGTGTCTATACTATGAAAAAACATCATCACCATTGACACTAATTTGTATCTTTATTGAGAATCACTGTAGAGAGGCCAATATTCAAATGTGTGTGACTCCTTTCAGCTTTTTCAGGGACAGAAATGGAGTACTAAAATAAGACAGAGGCATCACTGGAAAATACTCATGGCTTGTAATTTTACATATACATTTATTTATTTATTTACTTATATACTTTACTTAAAAACAACCAAGAAAAATACAGTTTCCAGTGCTTTAAATTTTACTGTTTACTGTCAAAAATTCACATTGAAAAAAGACCACATATAGTCTACCTCGCAATCAAACTGCCTTTCTGATGTTTACTTCATCACAATGTTTGCTTTATTTAATGCACTCCCAAACTATTTTCTTGCACAAGAGCTTTTCCAAATAAAAACCAGAGCATCCCCAACCCTTAATTCACCTCCTGGCAGTCACAGAAGGCAACACTTCCACAGCCCCACTAATGCTCACAGCTTCCCCGCTTAGTTGGCTGCTGCTTTACATAGGACGAGGAGGGAGGGGTGATTCAGAAGAAGGTCATGAAGTAGGGGCCTGGTTATTGGATTAATTTCAGGCTTTGGTAGCCTTTCTGTATCTGAAAATCCAAGGATATACCTGCCTCCTGGATTAGCAATAGAAAGGGAAGACATCTTTGCACAGCCCAGGTGAAGTCCCAGCTGCCCTCTCAGCCTCAGGTGGAGGAGCTGGAGGAGGGGTTTATAAGGACAGGAAAACCTCATGGCAAAGAGAACTGTAAGGATAGGTTTCTTCTTTTGCTTCTAAATAAAGAACTAGAGCCATTGTTGGGGCGTGAGAATGAAAGATGCAATCAAACATTTCATTATATGGTCCATGCTAAAAATAGAAATATTTCCTTAGGTCTTTTCACCTCTGTGAAAATGATGCGCTCACCTACACCATCCAGCTGTCATCCTGCAGCCTTTGGTTGTGGTCTTAAAAATCATTTTTATGGTCTG
This sequence comes from Pachycephala philippinensis, assembly GCA_013397055.1. Taxonomy (NCBI): domain Eukaryota; kingdom Metazoa; phylum Chordata; class Aves; order Passeriformes; genus Pachycephala; species Pachycephala philippinensis. The sequence continues at coordinate 1,153,966 of VWZT01013261.1, forward strand.
GTGCTGATAAAGAGATAATTGGCAAAAGAAGTTGTATAGACATACTTAGCCAAAATATAGAAACATGTAGCCAAAGGGGGACATAGAACATTATGTACTTTTTTAAAAAGTGCAAAGGTTCCATTAGAATTGCTAGAAGTTCACGATTTTGTATTATTTACTCTAATAAGGGTGTATGCAATTAAGCCAATAAATATACACATCTCCAGTCTAAGGGAATTATTTGCCTTACCCTTTTCTTCTGGCAGAGTTTCTTCTTGTGATTACTTTCTTAGTGTGGCACTTGAGGGTGCCTAAAACTTACGGACCTCGAAGAATCTATTGTGGAATTCAATTTCTGACTGCTTCTGGATGTTGATGAATGAAAAGAATTTGATATTTAGCCTTGCAGGACCAGCCAAGCCTGTGGGAAATGACGCTTGTACTCTTTCTGCTTTTTCACCTGCCATAAACACCTAACTCTCAACAATTCGTGCAACAATTCATGGAACACTGTTGCCTGGTTTTGTCATTTGCAGTTTAAAACCTGACTTGGAAAACAAATGCATTGCTACATTTCCTCCATCATTACATCAGTTTATTCCCAGAAGAATGAAAAGTATATTCAAGATTGTTTTGAGATGGTTTAACAGCTGTCAAGAAATTTAATTGGACTTTTGCTGAGTAGTTTTGAAGACTGGCTCCCTTGCGTCTCTATAAACACTCTCACAGTCCTTATACCAGTGTCAAAAATCCTGCATGAAATTGCCGTACTGCCAAGGGGACAGGGCTTGGAAAGAGTGAGAGAGCTGGAACATTTCTTTTTTGCTGATGTTGCTTATCTTCCCTTTTGACTGTTCTGAACTTGTGTATTGCAAAGTCATTGACTTGGGACAATTCTAGAAAAGTACCCAGGAACAGCTCATACAGCTCATAGCCCACACGAATTGTTAAAGTTAGGCACCTCACAGAAACCCACAATTTCCAGGACAGCACAGAGTGAGGCACCTGCCCATTTCTCTGGCAAGGCTGAGCCATTCTCAGTCACAAGTTGCAAGATTGAGATAAAATTTATTACTATATTTTAGCTCAAGGAATTTATGAACACCAAAGTCCCATAATTAGCAAAAAAACACGATAAAGGGTTTAAATTTGTCTGTCCTGGAAAGTCTTCCCAGTCAATTATAATCCATCAAGAGTTCTGTCTAGAAATCTAGAAGAGACTTGCTTTATGTGGACAAGGAGGGAGATATGAGACATTTTTTCAAGGTTTGCTCATTTTTATTTTGTAATATCTATTAACAGAGCAGCATTATTTTCCTTGCTCATGTAGTTCAAGTAATGGACATACAAACGTCAGGTTGTAAAAATTCTGTCACCTCTAATAAATCATACCCTGTGCTGGATAAGAATATAGTCCATCACCATCAGATTTAAATGGATAGATACCCATGGTCTACTGGGCTCTTCTTCAACCTGCTGGAAGACTAAGCAGATGCCTAACCCCAACCAGTTTCTCACATTCTCTGCCTCTTTCTTTAATTCCCTGATCTCTGATTCACACGGAACAGCACTTCCGAATGCTTTCATCAAAGTGAAAGGGATTATGAATCACTCACTTTTATATTTTACAAGTACAGAAGATTGTTTTAATTGTGACATTGGTGTTAAACCTTTGGTGTTGCTTAAAGCTCCAAAATCTCAAAGCAGAGTTCCATTTCTAAGCAGGTGAAAAGAACTCCCTTTACAAAATTAAGACCTTTCCACATGCAGCATTCTTATAGAGAATAACTTTCTTAATATTAAAATGACAAACAGAAAGAAAGCGGCATAAAAAGGAACCTGGAAATCACTTGATTACTGCATCATTTGGTTGACACTTTTATTAAAGTGACATTGAAATAATATTGGATAGTAAAATGGAAGATGAAAATAAAGGGGAATTTCAGAACCTAAGATTTTTTTCAATGACATTGAGTTACTTTGCAACGTTCATATCTTTTTCGGCAGACATGATTCAAAGGAAAATCACAGCTTAGCACCAGGAAAAATGTTGAATGGAGAAAGGAAAGCAATAATGCATGTAGGAAGAAGGATTGCTCCCCAGTGTAAATACAGTTTTACCCAGACTTCTGTTTTACAGCAAAATACAACCAAAATACAATACAGCAAAATCCAGCACTAGGAGAGCATTAGTGGGCCCAGCATTGTCAATTAGACCATTTATTTGCTGCTCACAAACTTTGGCCTTCCCAAAGAGGTTTTTCTTTTGTCTTTATGGAAAGGACAGAAGTTTCTCAACACTGTGGCACTTAAAATACAATGCTGTTTCAATTTTTTTGAAAAGAAAATCACTAAAAGTGTGAAATGCTATGATAGTGCTCCATCCTATACCTTAATGTCTTCCCCAAGTTCTACTGATATAAATTTATGACAGTTATAAGCCTTTTAGATCCAATTTAATTCTGGAAATCTAGGCTCCTTTTTACCACTTTATCATAAATTACATTGTTCAAATTATGACTTCATGGTCAACATCATTGTCTGTAAATAAATCTGACCCTGAAATTTGTTCATCTACTTCCTTTGGTGACTTTGTGGATCTGAGATTGTAATTAGAAATTCCAAATTAGAATTGGCAATTGGGTCCATGGCTGAATGTTGATAAATTGTTTTTGCACAGCTGTGAAGAAATAAAATCTACTCCAATGTTTCTGCCGTATTGGCTCCATGGAGTTATCACAGGCAAAATGTAGTAAAAGCTTACTTTTGTCATTAAAGTGAACAGATCTGCTTCTGAACACATTAAAGTGACAAATCTGATGAGTTAGTCTGCAACATTTTTGGAAAGTTACTCTTCAGAACAGATCTGCACTTCAAAACCTGTTGTGCTAATCAGGAACACATTCCACCAAAGGAGGAGATGGGGCCACAATCCGAGTGCAAAGGGAATGAGGGGGGCCAACCAGTTTCATTGAGATGGTGGCCTTTGGAAGTGTAAAGCCTTTCATCTCAGCAGCTTTTTACTGCCCACTGTACGTTGTCCTGGCAGAACAGCAAACCAAACCACAGACTTGAATGAGGTGAGATTCAGCACTGCCTAGTGTGGGACACGTGAGCCTGGGCCTCCCCAGCCTCTGCTAAAGCTGCAAGTGGAGCTGGAAGTCACTGCTTGCCGCTCATCTGGTCTCTCTTGTGGAGCTTCATGGCACTGGCTGCCTGCTGGGCACACTTCTGGGATTTTTTGATTTGGTTTGTCCAGCTCAGTCTTCATCGCACTTGTTTTCTTCAGTTCCCTGAATAATAAAATTTCTTCCCTGTTTTGGTGAGAGATCATCAGCAGATCCTACTAAAAAATCCCAGACATTGATATATTCTCCTATTTTTATCAGGGCAGAACCTGTAACACCCAGAAGTATCAAAGAATAATGATTTGCATGTGTTTGATGGATGACATTTTTTCCTGAGTCAGCAGGGTGCAGGCTTAGTGCTGTGAATTTACAGTGAATGTGTCTAATTTAATAAAAAATGCTCATGTGTGAATGTTTGGGGTTGTACTATACCACTCTTCCCACCCAACATCTTGCTTTATCCTGAGACTAAGGTATTTTCAAGGAAACATTGAAGAGAGATCCCCATTCTTATGCCACCCCTTGGGACTGCACACAGTCGTCTGGACTCCTAAGTTTCAAAGAATCACAGAGTCATGGACTAATTAGGGTTGGAAAGGATCTCTGGAGATCATCTTATCCAACCCCCTGCTAAAGCAGGTTCACGTAGCACAGGATGGCATGTGGGCAGGTTTTGGCTGTCTCCAGAGAAGGATAGTCCAACAACCCTCTGGGAAATCTATTCCAGTTCTCTGTCACCCTTGAGACTTCCTATTTCTTAACTTTTTTTGCCCACAGGAGAATTTACAAGTTGAATAGAATTAAGAATAAAAGAGCGTTTAGCATCTCACAAGCAAACTATGCAGAAAATCAGGAAGAGAAAAGCTGAGCACAGTTTATGTTTGGCAGTCATAAAGGTAGCTAAGGATGTTCAAGACAGAATTACCAGTAGATACCCACAGGGAAAAATCCAGTTTGCCATCTTTATGACAATAATCCTATTCCTTGGGACTGTAAATCAACATATGGCTAGCAATGTGTTTTTCTTAGAAACTGCTTATTACATACCTGATATATCTACAGGAGAAAGAGGCCTAACATTTTGTGCTCTTGGGTACTGTGGATGTTCATTATCAGATCAGAAATATATTACATAAGCCAAACTTCATCTAAAACAAATCACTTCACCTTCATAGTCTCTCTTGGGGCAAGATCAATTTATACCAGCCAAGGATGTCGCAGGCTGCCTGCAGTCTTCAGAACTATTGCCTGATGCTGGAGTGCCATATTCTCATTCTCCCAAATGCCAAATTCATATTTTGAAATAGAAACAATACCAACAAATTACAGAAACTGTATGAGAACTAGCAGGCCTGATTTCCCATTATGCTGCTTCAGTCTGCACTAACACGGAGGTGAATGAGACCCTCAAAGCATGCTACAGTGCAGTGCACGAGTGTTTATAAGCAGATTTACCAGGCAGGCTTGTTTTTTTCTGAACAAACTGGAAAATCTAAGTAGGGAAAGCCGGTAGATTATGTGGATCTGAGTCATGCCTGCTTCTTACTGCATTTCATTAAACTTTATTCTTTAAAATGTATTCACACTCTAAAGACTCACAATTCATGTGATTGTGCTATCATGTAGGAAAAAAGCTAACTAAATACTGCTTGAAAAAGGAACGTTAAGTAGCACAGTATCTTGTGGGCTAATTATACGGTGAGGTAAGAGCTGGAAGGGATAATAAACAGGACTAATAAAACTACCAGATGATACATTATAAGAACTTCAGCACACTTGTGTGAATGGAAAAATCATTTCTTGAAGAGTTCAGAGCAAAAGTACAATATAGTAACATAGAATCCACTCCATAAAAATGAGGGAAAATACCCAAGACAGAGATTTCAATCTGAGAGAAAACTTAAAAATAATAGTGGCAAAATAAGGTGAAGCATGACTTATTGATTCATTATCTGGCCTCCAATAAAATGTTTGCCATTGTACTAAACCAGTCAATTCATTCTGTCACTGATGGTCTTGAAGAAATGTACACTCACATGGCAGCATATTTGTGGACAGAGACATGGAAGTTGCTTATCTGTCCTGAGCCATGTTGTCACTATTTACTCTAAGTTTTGTCTTTTTTTTTCTGTCACTCTCTTTTCCTTCCATGATCTGAACTTAGAGACTGACCCCCTCAGGGCACATTTCCTCCCATCCTTAAATTATTGTCTAAGTGTGATGATCAGTGGCAAAGAATCTATTTGGAGGCTAGTAACAAGAAACGTACCCCACGGGTCAATACTGGGCCTGGTTCTGCGTAAAATCTTCATTAATGACCCAGGTGATGAGGCAGAGTATAGCCTCAGAAAATTTGCTGTTGACACAAAACCAGGAGGAGTGGCTGATACTACAGATGGTCAGGCTCACATCCAGAGGAGCCTTTGACAGCCTGAGAAATAGGTGGACAGGAACAATAGGAAGTTCAACAAGGTGAAGCACAAAGTTCTTCACCTGAGGAGAAAAAAATCCAAGTGCCATACACTGAGGGTCACTTGGCAGGAAAGCAGCTTTTCAGAAAAGTGTCTGAACAGTTCTGGACCAGGTGGCCTCCGGAGGTGCTTTCAAAACTCAGCCATTCTGTGGTTCTGTGGTTCTGGGATTCTGATGTCCCAGTGATTTCCATGTTACTCCGTAGAAACACTGGCAGCCAGCTGAGAAGGATGGGACCTAGTTGCTTAGGGCTATTTGAGATGCATCAGAGAATCCCTCCTGGTTTTCAGATGCTGTAGAGAAGAATATCATACAGATGTAAGATTGTATCTTCAAGTGTTAGTGATACATCTCAGGTTTACCCTACAAGATCTCCAACCACAGTGGTCACCTCCATTTTTTTCTGTTAGAGGTGAATCAAGCCCTAAACTGAAGCAAGGTAAAGTGAATGCCACTCTTCCTCAGGACCTTTGAAAAGATGAGACTAGTAGAATGTTCAGAAGGACAGTTGCTGCCATGCAACATGGCCCAGCATATCCAAGATTCCCCCTTGAGAGTGGTCTTACAGACACATGATGCTGGATGGGCATGTTACACTGCAATACTGAAAAAACTTCATATCTATGTTCAAGCAACTGAATCCCATCCAACTGAGATCTTCCCCATCCATTTTTAATATAGCAAATGAGATATTGTCTTGCTGCGCAACATGGCAGCAATTGACCTGTGCAGTTTTGGCTTACACATTCAGAGAGAACCTGAACAAAGAATAGTGTTTATTTCTAGATTCAGTGAAATGTAGGTGTCCACCTGTAAGCCATGTATCTGAGCTCCCATTATAGTGAATGAAAATCTAGCCACTACATTCAATAGTCTTGGCATTATTGACTAGGAACCTGTGTTCGGGCAGCTGAGTAACTCTCGAGGCTCCACTGACTCACGAAGGTAGGAAATGATTCGTGCAAATATTGCCTTGAGCTTTGGGAACCACAGGCATGCTCAAAGTGCTGCAATGAAGGCTGCATAAACAGTCAAGGAAGTATTGGAGGGTAATGAAACTCAGAGATGGCGAAAGATCCCGACTCTATTCAGTGTCTGAGATGAAGCATTTGTTCCAAAAGGGTACTTGAATGGAACACACTATGGTGAGGATTCCAAAGGTTTTTATCCTGAAGGAGTCACAGCAAGAACCAAGCCATAAGTCACTCCAGAAGAAACTACCTGTCAACAGCAGAGGTAATGGCTGAAAGAGAAAGCAGAGAACAGTAATTAACTCTGTCTCTCTGCTCTGAGAAAGATGCAATATATTGTATATCTTTAAGCAGCGATGAGAAACTATTAAACTTTCATGAATATTCATGCTCATTTTTAGATCTTCAGATCTAATGAAGGGGGATGAAGGACAGTGTGATGGGAGCCTTCAGGCTTATTGGCTTGAAAACAAAGGGGAAAATAAAATTAAAATAATGAATTATAGCTATGGGTCTACTTAAAAAAATGGCAATCTGTAAGAATGCCCCCTCTGCTAGAATCCCAGAGTCATAGAATGGGTTAGGTTGGAAGGGACCTTAAAGATCTCATAGTCTCAAACCCCTGTCAAGGGCAGGGACACCTTCTGCTTGACCAAGTCGCTCAAAGTCCCAACCACTCTGGCCTTTAATACTTCTAGGGATGGGGCATCCCCAACTTCTCTGGGCAACCTGTGCCAGTGCCTCATTACCCCCACCATACAGAATTTCTTCTAAACATCTAATCTAAATCCCCCCTCTATATTTGGAGGAAGTCAGGAGGATAAAAGAAAGAGCAAACATTTTAAAGCTGGCATTATACTCTTGGAGGCAACTTGCTCTTTTGCCTCATGATCATTCTGAGAACAAAGCAGCACATTATTGAAAAAGTGACAAAGTCACTACCTACATCATAATCATAAAGTGCAGTAATGTTCCCCAAAGTCTTCACCCTAATGTTAAAATCAATATATGTAAAGTAACAAGAAAATGTGTGGCAGCATTTTGTCTGACCATTGTAATATATTGAGTGTGGGTGGTGCAGGGAGATGGCTTCTAACACAGAAATTATTTCACTGCAACCTACTTTAGATTGAGGGTTGCACTAGTCAAACCCACTATTTTCTCCTTTGTGCCTATTTAGCCCATTCACAATCATTTTCAAACACTCTCAAAAAACTTTGTGGATATGTCTCCTACCCTATGCATCATCCCACTGCAGGGTAGTAGCTTATCAAAACCAAGAAACTTTTAGAATTTGGGACATTTTTAGCAAATATTTTCAAACCTTCATAGAATATGCTCATAGGTAGTCACCAAGTACTTTTTGCTTACATACTCATTTGCTACCTAAGCATATTTTCCAAAGAGTTTTTGCTCATGATATTCTTGCATTATCTGTCATACTTTACATGATTACCATGTTCCATATATTGTAGACTGTTTACTTTCAAGGCAAGATACAGTGATAAGAATTTATCATCTTGACCTCCTGTGTGCTCATATTTCAATAATAGGTAGATTTTTCTGGAGTGCGTCTGCCTTTCCAACTATCTTTTATTTTTATTGTTGTTGTTGTTTTTTCCCCAGAGCTCCATGCTGCAATGCAACAGGGAATTTTACCTCTAGCAGAAAAAGAAAAAAAAAGAAGCAAAAAGTGTTTCTAGCTTGTTTTCTCATCCATTTAATTATCTATTTTCCCATTTTATATGGGATCTTAACGACACAATTATGAGTTATGAAATACTAGTATATAGATTTCTATCACCCCAAGGGGAAAATGTCAATGCCCTAATTAGAAGTTTATTGATGCGTTCCCTCATATTCATAATTATCCCACATAAACTTTCAGAAAGTTTTTCTTTGCAAAACCATGTAAATAAGTAATATTTCCTGAGGTCATTTATTAGTCGAGGGATGGAATGTCTAAGGACACACTTCTGGTAGTAAAGATAATGAAATATGAGATTCCATGTAGTTTTTTATTTTTCTGCAATGCCTGTAGGTTAATTTGAATGCTCCAGGGTTATGGACCTTGAATACTTGATCTTACACTATTTTACACCTTGCATAGGATTTAAGCAGTAGACAGAATGAGCTGGTATGTCATATTGACTGTCATAATGACACTTCTCCAAACATCAGAGGTACATATTGAAGAGTTTTTGGGCAAGGTTGATGAGATGAATAGCCTTCAGGACTCCCAGACTTTAAATCTGGCATTCAAGTTTAAATTTGGATGAAATGAGAGTCACACATGTCACCAAAGCTAAGTACACTATGAATTCTCACTTGGAGATATTTTGTGTCCAATTAAACTGCTTTTTTTTTCCAGTGGCAATCAGAAACATCCAGTTCAGAAGGAAATAGAGTCACAAAATGTAGAAGACCTAAATTTTATGATATGACTTGTTCCATAAGTACCAGAGCCTAAACCTTAATTATGCCCCACCTCCTTTCTCCTTTTTTTATTATTCATTACTTTTCCTGATTTATTTATCTTCATTTTATTTAAGTGCCTGACCCGTAACCTGAATACAAATTGAAGGACAAGCCAGACATTTTTCCTTCTCTGCTACATATCAAAAGAGGAAAGAAGCTAGAAGAAACAAGAAAAGTCTTAAGAGGACCCAATTAATTTACCTCTACCCCAAGTTTACATTCCTTTTTGCTTCCACATAACCTCACAAGACAGGCAGTTGGGCTCAGCCAGACAATTATTCAGAGTGGGATGTATTCAACCTGATGTGATGTGAAGCACCTGCATTAAGGTAATTGCAAACCATCCTCAGAGCCTCGGGGCTTGATACGGTTGTCCTTACACGGATGTGGTTTCAAATGCCAGAGTCAGACTGGACAGATAAAGAGTGCAAGTAGATCTGACACCACGCTTATGTGGTGGTGCATCCAGCCCCACCTCGGGCTGTACTCTGATCTCAGGAATGCTCATTAGGCCTTGGCCTTGGCAAACAGCACTGGGGTTAAGCTGCTCTTGAGCTTGTTAGAAACACTGTCTTCTCCCAGGAACTTAAGTTGTCTGAGGAGCTCCTGGGGTTTTTTTGCAAATAGCCTTGGAAATTTGTTTCTTGCCTGAATAACAACGTCAGTGGAACAACATTTTTATTTTTTAACTTTCCCAGGAAGCTGCTGATCCGAGTTGTGGCCGGGATGGAAAATTGCTATGACTAAAGCCAACACCCTTGCAGCCCTATAAACAGGGGTCCTAAGTGAGGCCCTTTAAGCTATTCTGGACTGCAGCAGGTTGTGACCAGAAATCTTGCTCTGAGTGGGGCCTCAGAGCCAGGGATCTCTCAAGTTTGCTATATCTTGAAGAATTGCCAAATGAAGACAATGGATCCTGGGCTGATACCTCCACTCCTTGAGGCTCAACTCTTTGCCTGCTGAGAAGATGTGAAGGTATCCAGCTTCACTGAATTCAGGGGAATTTTTCACAGTTATATACCTTGCACATACTACTCAAGGTCTGTGTGTCTGTGAATGTGCTGTAGCAAATGTACTATGGATATTCTAAGTGCATTAGATTCCTAAGTAAGTTGAGCCTAAAATTAAGGTTATATAAGAACTGTCGTGCTTATAGTAAATTCGATAGAATATTTTGTTAATTTCTTTAAAATAAGAGTGTTAAGTAAGTGCTGTTAAGTTAAAGTTCAGTTGAAACTTTTAGGCCTAAATCTTTGGTCAAGTCTGGGGCCAAATTTGTCAAGGGGGTCCATGCTGAACCTTGTGTCTCAATGAGAGGGTCTCCCTTATTCCTTTTTATCCTTACCTTTCCTATCCTTATCCTTTTTCCATCCCTAGCCTCCATGTAGATAATTTTAGGTTAATTTTAGTTTAACTTTATTGATTTTAGATTTTAGTCCAATTTCTCTCTGTGTGCTTTATGCAACTAGTAAGTAGTAGAATGAACCTCACCTTTGTTGTACTTTAATATTAAAAATGCTTTTGCCAATACCTTGGCCGGTCATTTCATGAGCAACCTAAACCACTAATTCATGACAGATTATAGCAAAAATATGCCTTCAGGATAAGCAGATAGATGCATGCTGAGTTCTCTGAACACATCTCAAATGGTTTCTCAGATTCCATATCTAGAATCGAGCCATGTCTTTTTTCCTCTGTTGCACAAGAGGTGGGATTTGGCTGCCTAATGCCACTACTTTAACCATTTTGTCTGCTCCAAAGCAACCTGCATAGCCTTTAGCTCCAATGGACGAACATGGATGTCCCATAGAGCCTTTGTCAAGCCTTCAAATGCCAGGAAGATGTCACCATTTCCATGAGATATTCGAAGCTTATGTTTACGCATTCTAATGGTGCCCTAGCGGGTTGAGACCATACTCTTACCACAGGCATCTCTCCTGGGAGTCTAAAACTAGGTGTTACAAGTCCCATGAACTCAGTTCTGTTGTCCAGAGGTAACTTTTTATCAATGCCATGCGTAGGGTTCTTTTGAGATGCCTCTAAGTATCCCCACTAGCCTGTAGCAACTGTTCCAGGTGATCACCAGTCTCTAATGGGTCCTATGTTGTGGTGGATGTCTTCCAGAAACCCTAGGGCATCTAAAATACTCCAGTGTAAGCAACTGAATCAAATATCTTTCTCCAATAAGACTGTAAGAAGCCACAAAGTGCCCAGTATCTCAAAGGATGTCTTATATATGTCAAACTAGTGCCATAAGCCATGCTTAAAATGGCAGAATGGTCTTAGTTATGGCCACTAATTAAGGACCTGAATTATGGAGGGCAAAACTGAGTGACAGCTGAAACATACATGCTTGTGAAATACTGGTGGCTTAACATCTTTTCTTGTTCTGGATTAGAACTTAAAAGTCTTTATGAAATAGACTGCATAAAATATACAGAATTTTTAAAATACATTCATAAAAATGACCAGAAGGTTCCTTGAAACACTTTGAGTCTACTGAACTGTATGCAGCTGGGATTTTCTTGGGTGTTTTTCTTGGGGTTTCTGGTGTAGTTCAGAGTTCAGCTGCTTTCACTGTCACTGCCCCTCCTGGGAAATGTAGCTGTAATGCTTTTTATTCCCATCATGTTAACTTCTCTAGACTACCTGACAGGTATTGTGGTTTATTTTTCATAGCATCTGCTGAACCCAGTGTGCAAAGTTCTGCTTGGAAATGGTGACTTGCTCATGTATATTTTGCCTTCATTAAATTATTAAGTTAATACATAGAGTAATACTCAGAAAGAAATCTCCAGTTCATAAAAATCCTGACAGGTATGCAATAATGAAGTGAATGGGGAAGGAAAAGAACCTGGTTACATTTTAAAGTGACCTTCGGCAGCCCACAATTAAATGTACCTTTTTTTTACTGTAAATAAAAGGTAAAGATGAATGATTAGTTAAATACTCCTCTAAAGAGTGTTCAACTAATTCAGTCATTGATAATACTCATTCCTACATTGCCTTCACAGAGACAAGACAACAAAGTCTTTGACTGCATCCTCACTTTTCTTAAATTCATGCAATGAACAACATTTGCCTTTCACACCAGCATAATCAGTTGGTAATCACAAGATTTGGCAATCTTCTGGACCATGAGTTAGCTGCCATGCCACGTGCAATGTTCCAACTCAGGAGAAACTCTGTTTTCCATGGCCAACATCAGTCATGCAGATCTTGGTAGAAGTGGCTGCGTAACAAAGAAAAAGAGGAATGTGTGCTTAAAGCACTGCATCTAAAAACTGCTAATATCAATCCTCTGTTTCCTTTCTCAGTAGTAGTTACAAATCCCTATACCATTTTTTCCTGTTTCTCAGAAAAATTCTTAGAGTGAGGATGTCATTCCTCTTGCCCAGCTAAGAACATCTGGTTCAGGATTTTCTAGGGCTAACGTGCTACTGTGACATCTTAAAGAAGAATAGAGACCATGTGTTCAGAAAACATGGAAAAACTTTTCGTAAATACAGTTTCATAAAAATCAGAATACTGTACCTGGCATATTATCTTGAAGACTTCAAAACCAAATTTCCATTGTAACCCACCCTTTTGATATTGGTGTGATCAAGTAGGTAAAGTCCCACTGCAGATAATATATATTTTTCCAGGAAAAGATTTCTGCCCATTTGAACTTCAAGTCATGCTCTTTCACTGGTGAAAATCATAATACAAGGTCTGAATTACCATGACAAGTGAACAAAAAAAATTTATAAAGATTTGTAATAACCTAAAAGAAATTTCATACATCACTGAAGACACAGAAAACTGAAAATAAAAGAGATTGGGGTTATATTTCTTTTTAATAATGTCAGTCAAAAATGTTCCAGTCAGTGGTCTAAACACCATGGATGAGGACAGATTTACCACTTCACTTCACTGAATAACAATTTCATAGCTTAGCAAAATCTTGGTAAGAGGAGATGGTGAAGCCTAAACTTCCTGTCAACAAATCACACTAGACAAAAAATGCATTTTGATAAAATAGCTGCATGGTCCTTGAACTGGAAAGTCTAAATGAGACAAAAGGATTTAGAGGAAGGATGAAAGGAATTTGTAAAGAATCAGTGACACCAGATAGGCTCATGTGCAGTTCTGCTGTCACATAAAAGAGCAGGGGCAAAACTGGACGATACTTACAGCCTTGTAAACTCTGTGCAATGGGCATAGTAGTAAACTGTTAGAATAGATGTGGGTAGACTTTTGACTTGAAAAAAAAAGGATATGAGTGTAATCAACACTGTACCCTCACTGGATGTCCAAATGGTTGCTCAGAAATTAGTCAGAGTACTGCTCAGATTGTAATATGGGCCTAACAATTTTTTATTCAGGGTGAGGTTTCACAAGTAGCTTATGCAAAAACACTGAAGCTTATGCTACTACTGAAACAGGACCCTGGTTTCCATCATACCTATACTTAATCATGTCTGCCACGCACCGTGCTGACAGGTGTCAATCAGTTCTGCTCAGTTCCTTGACCTTGCTCACAACCAGTCCTACAAAGAAATGACCCTCCGTGTCATGGGTCTACCACTGGATCTCACACACTGAACAGCTTTGTGATTGCTGGTGGGAATAAAAGGGAGAATGTGGGAATGCAGAACCCTTACAGTGGGAATATGGTCTCAAACAGTGAAACTACACTTTATTTCAAGATTAATTTATCATAAACAGTTGAATGCAGCAGCAACACAGAGATATTCTGCATTTAGATTCTTAACGTTATGCTGGATTTGATTGCTTTTCTTTCACTGAATACTCTTTCTGTTTACAGACTGAACAAAGAAAACTTACAAAGAGGGAGAAAACAAATACACAAATTGACAAAAGCATTTTATATTAGATTTCTGAACTTTTGAGATTTTATAAACATTTCCATAAAAAAGGGGAATGCCTAAGTATTTGTGAATTAAAACTATGGCAGAGCAGAATGACTGCCATTCTATTTCTTTGTGTTCATTTATTTCTTCATTCTCCTTATCTTTCACATTGTCTTTACTGTTTATATTACACAAACATGCTCTGCAGAAATGTGAAATGACTAACAAAAGTAGTTAGTGTCGATAGGGATGAAGTTTCACATCAGCTGCAGGCTACAAGAACAAATAAAAAGAAGCATGGAAACATAATTCTAGAAAAAAAAAAGGGGATTTAAGAAAGAATATGCTATGGACACTGTTATATCCTCAACTAACATATTGTACAGATCTGATAAGGTAGAATGTCAAAAGCATGCTTAGTGTTGGGTTTCACTGGAATTTACATGGCAATGCTACAACAAGAAATGGACACCTATGGAATTAAAAATACACTATATAAAAATAAATTACTTTATTACTGACATTTGGAATTGTTCTCTCAAAACTATTGCAGAGCTTGCACAGTATTTGTTGAGTAATTCTAACCTCAAATGGCACTCAGAGAGCCATTTGTGTGGAAAGAAAATATTGTGAGGTACCCGGTTTGGAATGCTACACCCGTCTTAAATGTAAATATAGTGTCAGATAGCACAATAAAGTCTTTCAATGTACCAATGAAAAACAGAGCCTCCCTACTTGAACAACAAAGGAAGTTTTAAAATATCTCCCAACGGCACACGACAGAATAAATTTTGATTAATATTTTAATTCCGTTTTTCATCTGTTTTGAATTCATAGAAATATAAATTTGAGAGTGTCTGAAGCCGGTAGAGCTACTCCATTGTGAGACCAGCTTGAGTTTTGTCATTAACCCATTTTAACCTTTATTTCCTCATTTCATTCATTTGCCTTCAGTAATTTTCCTTGGCTTGACAGGACTTAAGTCAACTGTGTTGGCTTTGATACAATAAAGAAATTGACTTTCAGATGTTCAAGGACATACTTCTTGCCCCACCAACACCTTCCCATCTATGGAAGTGTATGCACAGACATATGGATATATGCAGGAGAGATGTAGCTGAGAGATGAATGAGGTTCACTTTAAAATTTCATAGAACTGATTATTCCCAACAGTCATTTAAGCACCTGGTGAGATGAGTGTAAAGGTTCACCTCAAAGGTTAGTGTCCTAAAAATAACCTTTGAAAAGCTCAACAGTTGTAACAACAGAGGAAACCATCCCTGGCTGTGCCAGAGCAGCAACAGTCGTCTTTTTGAAAGCTAAAGATAGCCTCACTGACCACGGCAGCCAGCTGCCTCAGGTCCTGGGCTTGGAGAGAGGGCAGCCCCAGAGGTGGCCACAGGCAGCAGCAGTACCACAGGTAAAAAAAAAAAAAAAATTAAAACATTCTTTTTTAACATTCTTGCTTAAAAGTCAGTCTCTTAAAAGGGTCCGTTTAACATGAAAATAGCAAAAAGAGGTCATGGTACACCTGGAAAAAGATAGCAGAGAGCAGGGTTTATTTTTTGAAATGAGAAGGAAATGCAGAGAGCTGCATTAGACACTCTGTAAGAGAAGTAGTCCTCTGGATAGCCTCAGGCACTGGCAGTATAGCAAACAGCAATGGGTGAGGAGTGTGGGGGTGTGTGCTTTGAGGGAGTCGTGCCTGGTAATGGTGACGCCCAGAGAGGGTAATAAGACCAGGTGAAGAGAGGGAAAGGGGGAAAAAATGAAACCCAGACATCCTTTCTATTGTTGTGAGAGAGCAAAGGAGTACAGTGCTGCTGGAGGCACATCATGCATTATGCAAGTGACCACAGCTGCCCAGCTCCTCCAGAGCCCCAGCGTGGTTAGCACCAGAGCAACTAATGCTGCCAAATGTATAATGAGTGGGTGAGGGACCAGGAGCAGGCTTAGTCACTGAGAGATCTAAAGTATTACCAAGCTTTTCTACAGAAACAAATGGCTAACCAGAGAAAGACCTCCATGCACATGGAAAGATGCAAAGCTGCTCCTGGAACTCTCATCCAGGAGCTCCATGGCACTGTTCCCTGCTGGATCTGCGCCCTGATGTGAGCTGAGCAATGCTGGGGGAGCCACAGAGGGCCAGAGGTGGGAGTGATGTCAGGGCAGTGGGGGAGTGGGTGCCCAATGCATGGTGACATAAAGGAATATTTCTGAAGGGCAGTCACGGGGTGTTGAGGAGGGCTCAGCCTGGTGCTGACAATGTGTTTGAGGAGCTGCATTGGTCTACATGGCCCAGTGGACTACTCCAGTTCTTAATTTCTCCTCCTGCCCAGGCTCATAAATCATCACCTGCAGTGGGAGGAAAGGCCCCAACATTAGCCTGCTGCTCTTCATCCAAATTCCCAAAAACATGATGGATTTTCCTGTGTTTGTGTGCTCCCCAAATCACTCTGGCAGGATAACAAGGCATCAGTGCTAAATTCCACAAGTACTTGAGAGGCCTAACTTGTACTACAAAAAATGATGCTTTTGACAGACAGAAGTCTGCTTTGATATCAATAAAAACAGAATTTCACCAAGGTAAACAGGAATCTGCTAGCAGACTTTCACCTTATCTGGAACTGGTGATATAGCTCAAGAATGGTGCCTTCTATGTTATCTTCTTTTTCCATATAAATGCTGAAAATGCATTATGATGAACATGTTCTGTTTGAAAAAAAATGCTTTAGAGTAAGAACTTGCTTTTCCACAGCTCTAAGGGCATGACAGATCACCAAAGAGTGTGTAAGTGAAACGATTTGGGGAGAAAATGTTACAGCAGTGGCAGCTCTGACATGGTCTGATTTCTCCTCTACTCCCAGCTTCCCACTCTAGAGTACCTCCCTGTTCCATTGTCTGTCTCAGCAACCCCTCAAGCTTCCATGATGTAAAACAATTTGCAGATGACAACTAAACATTTCAGAGACAGAAGGAATAAAAGAATTTTTTTGAACTCTTCAAACCAATTGTCTTTATAGCTCTGATTTCTGTCGTGGTCGAAGTGGACTTGGTGCCTCAGAGCAAAGTAAACACATATGTTTGGGAAGGCTTTTAAACTACTTGGCACCAAACCACCTTGTGCCACACAGAGAATATTTTTTCAGCCTTACAGACTTCTGATGTGTGTGAAGCACTGGCTTTCACGTGTCTCTTTGAGATGCAGTTGGTGGTGTGGTGGTACGTGTGACCTCAGACATCTGGACTAGCTGTCAGCCAGAACCATTAGAGTTTGCAGCACCATAATGAGGCACTTTCACATCAGATGGAGGGGAAAATATTCTCAGATATTGGCTCTCTCCCAAAACCAGTACTTCCCTTGGATCACACCTCATGCGAAGCTCTGTATGAACTGAAGAGAAAGATGGGTTATTGGCATATTTTGCACAGGCAGGCTGTTGGCTTTATTGTAAGTGACGACAGCTCCAGCCTGGAGGAGGCATGACTGCATGTTGCTTTGTGCATATATATACTACTTTGCCTGCTGTTTCAATTTGATTTTGTATTTTCTCATTGAAAAAGATAAGACAGATAAAAACCATCTGACTTCTATACCAAAAAGCATATGCCAGTTGCAGGTATTCCTGCAAAAAATATAGAAGTGTACACATACGGGGAAAAAGAAATATGGTTTTCATATATAGTAGCAAATCAAATTACATTTGAAGGTAAAATATATTTAATCCCTCTTCCATCCACATTTGCTGCAAAAATAAGCCACAAATTGGTGCTAATACTGAACAATATCACTGAGACTATTCTACAAACTGTCCTCATTAGAAATTTGCATCCAGATTCCGTAGGCTTTTGAAGGAACTGCTGCAGAACAGAGACAGAGCTATCATTTGTCAAGTAATTCTCTAGGATAAAATTCTCAGATACCTGCTGACTTTAATCAAGCAGAGAGCAATATCCCAAGTTAGGAGGCTTGCTAGTGAGGCCTTCAATGGTGCTGCTGAGCAGCAGCGAGGGATCCCAATGAGAAGGAAAGCGAAAGTTAAGTAAGGTGTGAGGCAGGACCCTTGGAGATGGATGGAGCAGGGCATGGAACTCATGGTGTCTGGCTCATCACTGTGGCCCAGCAGGGAGAGAGCAGGCTTTTCCCACGGCACAGCTAGGCTGTGGCAGGCTGAGGGCAGTGCCCACCTCGCTCCAGTGGGGGCCCGATGGCAACCTGTGACACTGTGACTGCCCAGGCCCTAATCACAGGTCACTCCTGATCCTAAACACTGCTGGAAGCTTTAAATCGGTTTTATGCACTCTGGTGAAATTTGTAAGCGTTTTTGCTCTTTAAGATGACTGAAAGTCGGTGTCCTCAGCAGCTAAGAGCAGTGCTGTAACTCAACAGATACAAATGATTATTTCCAGCAACACACCAGGAGGTGTGGATCTAACCCCACAAGGTGGATCTAACCCCACAAGGCCCTTGATCTTGTCAGGCTTTGGCTGGCTTCGTCCAGGGCTGCCTACAGCTTTTCTTTGACTTGCTTAAGCTGTTACCAGCAGCTTCCTAATGAACATGTGGCCACTGTCTAATTTATTTTACTTTTGCTTAGCTTTATATAATCATCTGGTATAACCATAATTTTCACACAAGTAGTATTTAACAAGCTGTTCTTTTTACGCAGAACAAAATATTTTTGACCCTAGCAAAATGATGTGGTGTAAAGGAATGGTACTGTAGCAGAAGCCTTTGTCAAGAGGGACAGAGAGTGGGGGAATACAGGCTTGGAAGTAACCTGCTGTAAACAAATCATCAGTGGTTAACCACTGGTAGTTAAAGAAATGTAGTCCTGGGGACTGGCTAAACTGGTTTTAGGGTTAACAAAGAAAACAAGGAAGAAGTATCCAGCATATATGAAATCTCATGTATACAAAATCTTACTTTTCCAAAGGAAAAAAGAGAAGTAGCATATTGTGATAGAAGATACAACAGAATAGCCCCATGGGGTGAGCAGGAAGAAACTCCCACTCCCACCACCAGCATCATACTCTGCTTGGCATAGCACCTTGGATGCTGGTGACCTGTGACATTGAAGCACCTGAACATTTGTGTGCAGGGAGAGAGTGGAAGGGAGAACACAAAAGTGGAAAAAGGGGCAGCATTAGGAAGGGAATAGAGCCTTTGTCCTACACCAAGACTTTTAGGAGATAGCTCTGAAGAACTATCTCGTGTCCCATTAGGCTGAGAGAGGCTTTACTTAGTGCAGAATGATTTACTAGTGGAAGGCAATGAAAATTAAATTAAGAAAAAGAGGAACACGGAACATGACTGCAATAAAATGCTGTTTACTTCCTGCTTAGGGACTTTACAGTGATTCCGGCAGACAAATGCATCAGGGTCTAGAGAAGCAACCAACACAGCCAAGAGCCCATAATCAACAGTGTATCTGGCTCTACAATTGCTCCAAGAGATCATATTAGAAAGGGATCTTTCCCAACTCAGGTGAGTGCTGTGATTCCAGACAATTTGCTATTCTTGAATAACTCTCTTTTACTTTTCCATAATTCTTTCTTTTTTTTTCCCTCTTTTTTTCTTGTGAATTTGTTTATGGATTTTATTGGCTCAGTTTCATTCAGCATCACAAAAAAACAGATTTCAAGACTTCAAAAAGTTTTATTTTTCATCCTTGCTGAAATCCAGTGTCAAATTCAATTTTCTGCCACAGGTTGAGTAACTCACGCCGAGGAACAGAAGTAGAAATGTGACATTATATTGGGAGGAGTAAGATATGATCGAAGAGTTTTAATTTCTTAGGCCAGGAGATCCATGTCAGAAGTACATTGGCTCTGAGGCCACTATTATCAGCTCTTCTTTCCAACACAGTTTGCTCTGGAGCAGGGAAGCCTCCCCCCAGAACCAGAAGCATAGTTTGCTGCCATTTGGGCTGATGACATGGCATAATTAGCTTGCACGTATGAAAAAGCTTTTGCTCAGTTGGTGAGTTGCTCTATCAGCCAGCTATGTATAGAGAGAGGTGGTACCAAAGGTTCCTTGCTGTTGACATAAACACACTAGCATAATTTGGCTGTTGTCAGAAGAGATAATGCCAATGACAATGTCAAATCTATTTTGTCATGTATTATAGTATAGGCTTCATGACTGTTTTTTTGCTGGCAATATCACTTAGCAGAGAGAAGAATACATGGGAGAATGACAACAACAGTCATCTCTGGCAAGAATAAGTGGCTTTAAAAACGTTCTTGAGGCAATGTACGTTCAGAGGGATTATTCTATAATGCAAACAATTTGCTTGCAAGCACACTGTGATGATGACTCTCACTGTGAAGAATAGTTTTGCTGCGTGTCCTTCTTTGGCAGTGTGAGAAGGATGTATGAGGTCATGGATAATTACCACTAACCCCACTGGGTGTCCACTACCAGCAATTCCAGTTGCACCCATATGCTCTGTGCACAGTCTGTAAACTAACACATAGCAGAAAAAAAATCTCATTCGCTTTTTATAAGTCATTTACTTTGTGTGACAGATGTCCAAGGTTTTAAATAAGTGCACTGTGAAAACAGAAAATGAAAACAGCTTGTGTGACTTCATAAGATTTTACAGGATGAAGTGTCTTTATTTCCTTTGCTGCCAGTATATGTAAGTATATTAAGTATATTTCAGAAAGGGCTAAATGTTAGCATATTGTTGTCCAGTAGGGACGTCAATTGCCAGTAACAAGCGCCTAGAACCAAAGCATGTAGAGATAATTATGATTGACTGGACAGCTCCTGCTGTAATGAAGCTAAAAAAATTCAAGTTGTCTTGGAGACAAATAGCAGAAATGTACTAAAAAAGGGTGAAAATAAAAGGAAAGTATTGAAATACTGATAATCCACAGGGTGATACTAAATAATCCACTAAGAATCCACGGGGTGAGTTTCCCATGCACAGAAGCCATTACCTCAGTTCACCAGCGTTTTGGAATTCCAGATTCAACACCCATGGGCACATCTGCATGGAGGAGCACACAGCCCCAGCACAGTTTGTACAGAATAATACTGGCCTGGATGTTTGGAAAGCAGGTTTGTGTGGTCCCAGCTCCAGCTTACAAAACCATAACTTGCCTTTGCAGCAGGGTGCGTTAGCTCAGGCCCAGCACAGCACTTCAGGACCAGCTCTGAGCACGGTCAAAGTTAGCTCAAATCTCTCCGCGTGTACGCATTTAGACATATCCTCATAGCTCTCAAACACGTGTTTTCTGTGTTTGCCAAATTCCCAGTGGCAACAGTTTTGACAGTCACAGTCAAAATGCAACTGTGTAATAGTAAGTTTTCTTGTGGCATTTTCTCATAAAGTCCTTGGTGACTACGCATAGAAACCAAGAGACATTGTGAGGTGCTGCTTTAAGAATGGTGTGACTTTGGTAAAAACTTTCTGAGTGTTAATCAATAAAATCATACTACACAGTTCTGGAAGCCTACTACAGAGCCAAGAATTGTGTTTTCCGGTGTCCATTTCCTTCCCTGTGAAAGATTGGAAAATTAATTTCCAAGACCCTCCAAGCAGAGACCACATAAAGAAATCTAATGATTTTGTCTTAGAATAATTAAGAGACCTGGTCAAGACAGGTTGATGTTTCCCCACCATGAAATTTTCTGTTGCCAGAAAAATAGGTAAAATCAATGGAAGATAAGAAAAGCTTTAAGTGTAATCCTTGTTTTTTGTACTTTTTTTGTTTTATTGGTTGGTTTTTGTTAAGTGGATGGAAAAAATGGTTGCCACAGTAGAAATAACATGTTGTTACATATGCACAGCTGCAGATTTCAGTGAATGCATAACTCTCATCCTAACTTGGACCTGAGAGTCTCCCCTTATCAATACAACAAGCCATGATCTGTGCAATTAGATAAAAACATTGTGTTAACCTGATCTTTCCTTCTGCTTCCTCAATTGCTGCACATTCCTTCATCGGGCAGTACTTGTTTATCTCATCTACCTTTTGAACAATAAGATGTCTTGGATTTATTTTTGACTATTTTAATCTCATCAGTTAGCTCCCATTCAAGAGCTTTTTGGATGAAGAAACAGTCACTATGCTGTTTTTTATTTATGGTAAATCCTGCAGAAGATTTCCCAATAAACCTATCAGACTATTTCTGCCTTCGCCTCTGCCCATGTCATCCTGAGATGGCACAGCTGTGCACTGCCTCTGGAGGGGCAGCCACTTTGTACAAAGGAGCCACCTCTTCCAGTGCTGGAAACGAGCAAATTATTTCACATTTTTACATCAAAACGAGAAAGGGAATAGGACAAACCCTGATGCCTATCGCCTCTTTGTTATATAATTTTGCTTCTTGGGGGCTCAATGTAATCAATGTAACCTTGTAGATCAATGCAATGAGGCACTCCAGTAAAGTTCTACAAAGGGGTCATGCTGATACAGCTACTCTGACAAATATTGATGGGACCAGGCAAATTCTTCACACCTGAAAATTGCTCTTTTGCATCCAGTTTTTGCTTTGGACCACCCCAAGCCGGTCTCTAGAAATCAGTGCTCAGGTACAGGCAGGCAAGTACCTCAGCGCAATGAAAAATTCCAAAAGCCAGTATTGATGAGCCTGTATGAGATCTGGCTCACTCCATTCTGCACAGTCCTCGAAATCCCAGAAGGCTCTTCATTCTCACAAACACCCAGATTTCCATCTCACTGCAGGCAACAAAAGCCTCAGTTTTTATTGATGGGCTGCAACAGGACATTTACATTATTTCTGAACCTAAAGCTGAGAAAAAAATTCATGTAGTAATACTTATATCCGAGAGCCCAGAGCAGTTTCTGTGACTCTCATTACAAAGTTCCATTCTGATTACTGTGATATAACCCTCCTCTGAGGTTCTGTTGGTATACAACATCCATGTGGCTGACCTGCTCTTGGTCAGGCCAGCCTGAAATGGTATAGAGGACCTCTCTACTCTCTCCACCACTTGACCTAGAGTGATGAACCATTCACTGGAGTGAATGTGACCCTGGTGGGTTTTGCAAACAGGGACTCAGGGCCGTCTTTTGATGTCCTCCTCTATTGCTATCGATTTCATAAAGGAGGTTGAGAGCAACTCTTTACCTAAAGCAAGCAGCTCTTACTCCTCTTCAGAGCTATAAATCTGCCTTACTGCTGACATGAATGATATGCCCATATCACCTCTAAACCCTGCACTCACAATTAATCTTTTCTATATTACAGCTGGCTCATTCAGTGAAGCTCTGTTTTGGTTTTGGGGATGGTAAGATTGTTGTTTTGAATATAATGTACTGATGTGGAAGGAGGAAAATATGTTAGAAAAAACTACAGAAAGACAGGAAGACTGGTAGAGAAAAACATGTACCAAACACTCAAGGATTTAGGGCAGTAGATAGATAGCATCAGTTTTGGAAGCTGATGTCTTCTCTGTCATTAAAATTCTGACTCTATTCAGTGGTATTTTTTTGTGTTTTCTCATCTAGACTGTGTCAGGTTATTTTTAATTGTGTAATTCTCCAGCAGCTTGCAAATGTAAAACTTTCATTTTCTATTAAGAAGTTCTTTTCAGTTGATCTTCTATGATAGAAAATGAAATTTCTATGCGAGCCAGCCACCAGAGAGTCTGAGGGAAATAATATCTGGGTTAACAGACTGTTTTAAACACATTCTCTCAGGACCTTTCTCTTTCCCTTCAGCATTTTCAGTCTGCCTGCCTCTTCTTGCCTGCTTATTTTTCCAGTGTTCAGGCCAATTGTGATCTACTTGAAAAGGTAGACTGGATGCATTAAAGAATGGCTTTTCAAACCAAGTGAAGATTCAAAATAATCTGACAACAACAGAAATGTGTTGGAAAACAGCACCCAGGGCAGGACTGGAAGAATGGTGGGTGGATCAAGGCACATTTCACAGGACAAATAATGAGCACACTAGCAAACAACTAACTTTTTTCTTATTAGTTGCCCTTGAGGTAGCTGTATTGCTTTGATCCTAATTTGCAACAGCAATAGCAAAAATAAAGTGAAATATTTAATCTTTGAAGTGCAGTAGCCCCATATTTGCTCACATTTATCAAAGGTACACAGCTAGCGTGTACGTGATTTGGACTGCCTCTGTGCAGTCTCTGCATGACATAAAGGTCTAGGGACAATTTGCACAGCTGAAAAAAAAGAGGTTATTTAGAAGCAAAACTTTGTATGCGTGTTACATAAGAAAGTTTTCATAGATTGTTCTCCTCTAGCCTTCCATTTGCAAGTTTGGAATCTTATGTTATAAAACACTCAGGGCCTGAGTCAGTGCTGTGAACTGCTTTTGATATCAGTAGCCTCTAATATTCCTCCCAGCAGGAATGCTAAAGTTCACTGCCAACGGCTTGGAGGTAGGCTGATGGTATCCAAACTAAAGGAGAGCAGAAAGAACATTTTATGCCTGAAAAGCGCTAACATGTCCAGTGAAAAAGGAATCAGCATTACAACACCCTCAGGGCTTTGAAATAGCGCTTGTGACAACTTCGCATTGTATTCTGATGTACCGTGGTCTAACTCTTATCTGAAGAACAGGCATTTTGGGCTCCACAGAGACAGAATGTGGTGCTTTGTAATAGCATAATGACAGGCTGAAGCCGTACAAGACTGTGTAAAGATCATCAGTTTCACTCAGAACTTTAGGCTAAATTACCAACCACAGCACAAATAACAGCAAATCTCTTCAGCTCAATTACGTGGCTTAGTCTGGGAGATCAATGCCTCCAATTCATAGCCCACATTTAACTGTCTTGTGATGGGTGCAAAAATGTCCCTCTCTTGCACATCAAGATAATTTTGGAAAGCACTTGAGGAGCCATGTGACAGGGTTTTCGTATTAAATCCATTTAATCAGTAAACATTAGTTATTAGATTTACTAAAATATTTTTATGCTTAAGGCACTGAAAAAGTGTAAGTTGTAAGAAAAAAACACACGTGCATTTTTTTCAGAAGAAAAAAGCAAATATTGTGATTTATGGATACAAAATTACAGAATGTCATACTTATGTTGAAATCTTTTTTTGAGTTATGATTTTTTTCTAAATTAATAGGTTGTTCACATCAAACTAGTTTTCTGCCCCATATTAATCTGAACAAACTGGATTTTTTTTTATTTCAGTATTATTCTGGCATTGAAAAATGTAACTGAGATGTCAAGAGTTTATTTGAAAACCAGAAACACCATGAGAAGAGAAGGCACAATCTCTTTGTAACCTAGTGGAGGTATGATGTAATAAAAATGCCATATTGAGATACTAGAAATTGGAAATTCTCTTTCAGAGGCTACATGTGACTTTGAATAAATAATTTAGTGGATTACTCAACCCTGAAAAATAATACAGCCCAGTCTTACTTAGCATATCAGCTTTTTATATGTATTCCTGATTACACCTGCTGTGTTAGAGAGAAAAACATGTTTCTGGTGTTAACTCCTCTGAGGCAACACAGTTAAATGAATGTAAGCTGGAGTCCATTGTAAGGTGGAGTCCATTCTTGCTTAAGAAGTGCCAGTGCAGGTCACACACTGCATTCCTAGGGACCCATCAGTGCTGCAAAAACAAAAGAAGAGTCCCTGACACTCAAGGTGAAGACACTAAATCTGGCCAGATAGCTCAGATCCTAGCACTGTCCCAAAGGATTTGTGCTACTATTTCTGCTGCATGAAATGAAAAAAGTAAAATTCACTGTGGGACCCCAGGTTGAATTTGCAAGGGTGGCATTTGGAGAAACAAAGTTGATACTCTCATCTCTCATCCTTGCTAATCATTGAGAAAATATGGAAATACTGTTATGGGGTTAGAGTTTAGAGTAAGCTGGCGTTTCAAGTGTGGGTGAGCTGAGCTGTGTTGAGTGTATTAAATTCTTTGATGTCCACAGAAGAAAGGTGCAACAAACACTCAAAGTTATCTCTAATGGAGAGATAAAGTTGCTGAGCTCTAGCTCCTGTTGGAAAGATGTACTGAGCATGGCACAAAAGCCATGATGGGGAACATGGCTGTGTTCGAGAGCAGAGTGGGGATATTTGGCAGTGTAAGCATCTTGTCTGGAATACTGACACACTGCACAATTCTGGCACATGAGTCCAGGCGGGCAGCTCTTGCTGGACACCTTGGAAGCATGGTGGATCCTCTTCTCCATTTTAAATAGGGACATGCTTTGCCCTGAAGGAATGAGTCACAGAAAAGCTGAATGATGAAATAACCATGACACATTTTACTGTGATAAAGGATGGCCTGGCCAATCTTGTGCCATGCTCCATTCACACAAAAAGGTAGTTCTTGCATTCATTCTTGGGAATCACTAGATAATGTAAAGAGATCAGCTTCCCCAGGTAAAGGCAAAAGCACGTCTGAGATTGTGAACTTCACAGCTACATTCACAGAGACAGCCTTCCACTGTCAGGTGCCCTATTATCTGAAAGTCATTGGCTATGGGCCAAAACAGGCATAAGTAAATTAAGGCTCACTCATTAAGCCATAGAGATACAGATGATGTTGTTACACCATGACAAAAACAGTTTTAGAGATTAGTCCCAAGCTCTTTGAGTAAAGACAAAAGAAGACCCAAATACATTCACTCACCTCCACATATTCATGCTGAAGAGCATTCAGAAACATGCAGTTTGTCTCAACCCACAGAAATCTATCCATAAGGCATGTGCAGAAACACATCCCAACACAGTGACTAATCCTGCACCAACAGCACTCTTTTCTTAGTCACTTGGTGGCTTGGAAGATACATTTAGAACTGAGTTGACAATTGAAAGCGGATATTTTTTAATGCCTTAAATCAACATTTTTCCTAATTATTTATTTGAAAACTCATGAAAAATTTGCTTCCATACTGCAATTATTCACATTTTTTCCTTGTATATGTGTGTGGGATTATGGATATATTGAGAGGTGTAAAACACAATATTCAATATCTTTAAGTGACAACTGATTATATAAGTAACATGGTTCTGTCTCATTTCCCTCACTCTCTGAGTGTAACAGTTGACATTTGCACTTGAAGAAGCTGGTGCAGGGCTGAACACCTCAGGGGAGAGTGGTGATTTAGGGATAGGTTGTAGCTAAAAGAAATAAGAGCTACTTTAAGCACTTATAAATGCATCCTTTTCAAACTACATAAGACATCACTTAGTCAGGATGCTAAAAAATCCACAACCTCCTACACTCTTTATTGGTATAAGTGCAGAGTTTGAACTTAATTTTGGCTCACACTACTCATACAAATGAATCATCTCTGGAAATGCTGACAAAAAACATCAAAACTTGATACTTCTTCTTTGGGTCCAGAAAGTTTGACAGATCTGATACTGGTCCCCATAACGGCATTTCCAAACTTCCCACTGCCACTCCTGAGACCATCAGTATGTCCTAGGCAACAGCAACAGAGCACTTAATCTAGTGTGTGACACAGGACAGGCACCTGCTATGCTTTTTTTAGTGTTGCTGTTTAAGCGGATTATTAGCATCAGCCTTACGTAGGGACATAACTGGAACCCAAAGGATGGGGCCGTGGAGGGAACAACACAAAGCCGAACAGAACCAAAGAGCCAAGCAGCTGCCCCAGCTGGCCTCATTACCTCCTCCAGGCAGTCCCTGACTCTTGCACAGTGCTGCCAAGGGTTAAATTGAAGTTCATATACTTTGACAGAACTTATATAATGTCCTCTCTGCTGCCATTCTCTTTTACAGATAGATTGTTCTAATACACTCCATATATAATATAAGTTTATCTCTCTTTATTTTGGCAGGATATTGCAACCTTTGAACTGAAATATCCACAGCCTGCTATCATAACAGAGCTTCTGACATATCAGTATAACCCAGCTTGGCAGGCATCCCTGCAAATACTATTAGAAGTTTTATTGCTGAAAAAATGCAGCTATTCCCTACCTTACAGTCTTTTAAGGGATCAGGACTCCTGAATACCATGAGGAAAGAAACTGCCATGACCATGTGAAGGCTGTTGAGGTTGTACATTTGAGGCTACATCTCATTGCTATATCCTAAGGAACAAGAGAAGGGGTGGGAATGTGGAATGGCTCTGGATTAAATAAATTGATAGAGTAATGGACAGACATCAAAATAATAGCAGAACTGGTCACCGATGATGTTAAAGAAGACAGCATAGGACCTGTGCCATTCTTCATTGAAAGAGACACAGACTCATAAGAAGCAAAAACAAATCAGGAAGAGAGGTTATTGCCTAGAAAGATCACCCAGGGGACTATGAGAGCCACATGTGAAATCAAAGGAGGGCTAAGGGATGGTTTCTCTTAGAATATGTTGTTGCTATGAGGAAAGGATGATGGTAGATTAACCAGGCACAAATGAAATATAAAAATTAATATGTCCTGAGACCAGTGGATTTGATCAGCAACTACAACAAGGCAGAGTCTAGGGCAAAATTTATAATCTATGCTGAATGCCATGTTACTGCAGTGAAGTATGCTCGGTATGTATGCTAGCTAGTCTACATATCTTGGACATCCTGTAGATCTTTGATATTTAACTTGAGTATTACAGATATGTTTCTATTTATGAGGAGCCAGGGTCTTGGTAGCATACATCACACCAGGGCATGGATGCTCTTCTGGCAAAGATGCAGACTGAACCTCACCTCCTGATTTCCACGTTTATGCCTCAGCTGTGGTAGCAAATATCTTAGTAATTTCAAATGGACATAACAATTGGAAACAGGAGAAGGTGTGCTGCTAAGCAGGAGGACCAAGTGGATTGCAAAGCATTGTGAGTCACAGTGACAGGGAACAGGTTAGGAAGGCTCTGAACATACTGATCAGCCATTCACTGTGACTTGGGAAGGCATGGCTAAAACATGTGTCTGTATGTTCTTTACAGCCTTTGAGTGTCTCAAGTACAGATTGGCAAGCTTGGGTCACACAGGCTTTGTGGGTCCTCACCGAAACCCCGCAGTTCAGTCACTCCTGTACTCACTGTTCCAAAGTCTCTTTTGCTGGTGCTGGTTTCTGGTTTCTGACTGATCTAAGTGGGCTTGGCCTCAGGAGACAATTATCTTTTCAAAGCTGCCAGCAGCAGCTGCTAACAGTGATCTCAAACAACCTTCTAGAGCACAGTTTAGTACTTAAAGTTAACTAAGAGGACTACTTAACTAAAAACCAAGCTATGCTAAACTCCGACATTCTGCTAACTTAACTAAGTGGGGAACACAATTAAACTAGCACTGAGGTTTACCCTCACCTGAGTTTATTTTCTAGGTTTTATTATGTTTGGCTAGGCTTTTGGTGATGTTTTGAATGATCTCTTACAGTTACTGTCTCACAGTCACCCCATCTTGCCTTCCCCTGTTTTCTTTGTTCCCCCACATTACTTTCCTGCAGGTCTCTTTGCTCTCCACTTCTCCTCTCTAGAAAGATTTTAAAACTGATAAGTGTTCTCTGATCTCAAGCCATAGAAGTGGGACAATAAGCTTGTTAACCTTAGCCTGAACCAGGCAGGTAGGCACTTTGAGATTAATAGCCTACGCGTTGTTCTCTGAAGGACTCTTGGTATTTGCCCTGGAGATATCTTATCTCTATCACTGAGCAAGCAGGAAATGAAACATAGATTCATAAAGTTTAAGCCCAGAAGGGACCATTAGAAGCACTATTCTCATCTTATATATATCAGAGGTCCTTTAATTTCACCCATTTATCCTTGTAGTGAGTTCAATAACTTCTATTTGAGTACAGGAAATGCTCCTCCTAAGAGATGCTCCAGATTTAAATTCATGCACTCAAACAAAAAAGGTATCAAACACATAAATGGAGACAGGTAAAACCAATACAGATGTCTCCCTCATTCTCTGTAGCAGTGTCTGCCTCTGTTTTGATACAGACCTGACATGTTTTAGTATGTCTGTATGAGTCACTTTAAAACGCACTCATCCCCAGCATGAGATCCTGGAAGGTAACATATGTTTAGCCCACTGATTAGACACCGTAACAACCTTTTTAGGTGGGTTGCACATGATAGTTCATCAATACAAAAATAGCACAATACCCTATGCAGGACTGTAAATGTCATTGATTTGTAACTCTAGATTGACAAAAGAGGGAGGGCTGCCCTGACAGCTCAGTTTGTAAGCCCTCTTCCCAGCTCAGCTTTCGCTCACATCTACTGTCTCTGTCTAAGACATATTTACTGTAGGGGAATCTTAGACAGAGCATTGCTGATGCAAGACAGTCCCACATTATTACAGTGAGAGCCCTATCAGCTCTCAGTCCTGTTTTATTTAGCTGTGGACACTAGGAGTAAGCCTAGTTAACATCTAAAGAAAAGCTGAGGCCAGCAAGGAAGTCATTACAGTAAGTGCAAAAGGTAATGTACTCTACAATGATGTGCAGCAGGACAGAGAATACTCCAAGTCATCTTTAACCAAACTAACCAAACTGACTAGGAAAACTGATCCTATTGTCAAGCATAAAACAATTGAATACAGTAGCATCTTTGGACACTTGTAAAATGTGCTGAGATGAGGAAGATGTTTTATCTCTATGTATTGCAGCTGTACACCTGTCTGAATGCATGATTATACCAGCACTCCTTTGGGGTGTTTGCAAGGAGTCATTGAAAACGGGGAGGTTTTGAATGATAACATACTCCCTGGTGGTGTATCATCTCAAAGAAGGAATATAAATGTGGTTTTAACTCTCCTTTTTCTAAAGACATCACAGCATTTAAAGTTTACTTTAGTTCAAGAGATTGAGAAAAGTTGTATTTATATATCACTATTCACTTGGTAGATTTTGTACAAATGTTGGCCTGTAAAAGTTATGGACAGGGTTCTATCCAGGTCAGATAATTTCAGGACCATGTTACTTAGATTTATTTTTTGGTAGATGAAATCTGCAGTATATTCAATTACACATTTCAGTCTGGGGTATACTTGATTAGAGAAGTCTAAAAGACCAGATCTGAAGAGATTTTGAGCACTCAGTTTCCATCAGCTTCTGAATTTGAAAAAGTGCCGGTATGAAATAATTCACTGGTCTGGTTTCTCATCCTCAGTATATTGTATATATGGCTCTGGAAGTCAGGACAAGTGTGCTATTATTGCTGTGAAATCTCTTATTAATCCCCAAATTGTCTTTTTACTAGGCAAAATAAACTGTAAACCCTACAATTTCATGAAGGAAAGTGGTTAAGACAATCTGTGCATGTGCCCACCCAGGGACAACCTTTTGCTGGCACAGATGACGATTTTGTGACAATGCTGATCTAATTAAAGTTTTACTTCATCTGTACTAATGCAACTGTTGGAAGAGGATTCTGCAAAGACTTTGAACTAATTTGTGGGAAAAAACTAGGGAAGAACATGCCTGTAAATGTAAGGGAAATGAGGAGACTATAAAATTTAATTGATTTTCTGTGGGATTCCTTGAATTTAAAAAACTTAAATTCTCTAACTTCTCGTTTAAAAAATGACCACCATTAAATTTAAAAAAATTATTAATTAGACCCACAACATTTTACTGGAATGCATATGGATTTATTTCAGAATTAGAGATTAGCATAAGGAAATAATTTGAAGGACATTGCACAAGGTTGACCCTGAGAAACAGAGATTTCTGGGATGTCTCTAATTTCAAGCATCCCATCCAGGATTAAATCAGGTGCTAGTTTACAGTTCCTAGCTTGTGATTTTTTTAGAGCAGTTCCTGCTGATAAGAATGTGTGCTAAGGTAGCTCAGCAACCAGTCTATCAGTATTAATAACAATCAACAGACTAATTAATGCATGCCTGCTGTGTGTATTTCAACAATATAAATGTCTTACTATGCAAAAGGTGCCAGATAGTAAGGTAATTTTTATGAGTGGCCTCTGTGTCCTGGTTGTCGAAGACAGCTGAATTATCTTTTGGTCTTAGTGTTCAGGAGGCATAATTATATTTTCAATACTTTATACCGAATGTAGTAATTAATAATTTTCAAAGATGCAACAGGATTTCAAGTTTATCTTTTTACATCTCTTGTTTTCCTTAATTCTAGTATATATTGGTAATATGTACTTTTTGCAAGCAAGAAGCCTCACTCTTTTTATTTGTGCTAGTTTTATGCTCTAATATGGCTCCAATAATACTGTTTTACACCAGCGTGGCTGAGAACAGAACAAGGTCCAGTGACAAAAGAAAAAAAATATAGAAAACTAAATTTCAGTTCTGCAGCCATCATAACAGACAGTCCAGTCATTTAGAGAATCTTAACTTGTCCATGACAGCCTCTTTACTGCACAACAGAGAACCATTGAAGCTTTCACCTCATTGCCAGTGTTTGCATATGAGTGCAAATTCATGTTTTCCTATGAAGAAGAAAGAATCAGCGGGATAATATCAGGTCTCAATTTGCCTTCCTACATATACATTTTATTCTTATTGCTTATTTAATATCATCATATTTAGCAGTAAAGTTCATAACACCTTTGCCAACACAGTGTCTACTAGTCAAGTGTGAGAAGCCAGATAAGGTTTTGAAAGAATGCATATATGCAAAAACCAATCAAGTCACTGAAGCTGCTTCTTATTCTCCTGTAATGTTCCCGCTGTAGAATCCAATAAGCATTATGGAATCAGCCTGACTGACAAGAAAGCAAAGATTTTCTTATCAAGTATATTGGTACTTGGAGCCTTCTCCAGGTTTGTAAAACATTGCAGTGTCCTTTCCTTCACCAGCTGCATGGTGTATATTTACAGAAACCATTTAGGATCCCAATACTCCTTTGAAAATCTAAACTTTTAATTGATGTCATTTTCTGGGCTTACTAAGAGCAGTAAATGCTGTCTGTAATGATCTTCACTGGCAAGGAAACTGCCTAAAGGGGGAATATGTGTGCTGTTTGCCACTATCATTGTGCATATGCCTCCAGAGACACCCCAACAGCCTTCTGACAGCAAGCAGATCAGCCAGCCCTTGCAGACAAGGTACTTGTCACAAAACATTTTCTGCAATGGCAGACTCCCCAAAGAAAGGGAGCTCTCTCTCCATGTCACCTACACTCTGCACTCGGACTGTAGCAGTGGTTTGCTCAGCACAGTCGTCACCATGATGACCTCCATAGCCAGACCCCAGCTCCATCCCGGGGGAGTAGAGGCCTGGCTGTGGAGCTGGTGGGTTGCAAAGCTGTAGGGAGCTGCAGGTAGCCCACAGCAGCCACAGCAGAAAGACCAGTCAGGATGAGGAGGATCCTTGCTGTGTGTGGTGCACTGCCCTCAGCAGGTTCCCAAGGATGGACTGCAAATTGTCCCTTTAGTTTCTTTTGGTGCTGAAGGTGCTAAGACAAATGTCCTTAGGCATTTATAACAAGTCTGAGGTATGGGACTGTTGTGAGGATGCTGCTTGTGAGTGAGTGGTAAGGAGCTTTGTGCTGAGGGTACCTGTTGCCACACTTGGCTGCATCTGAGCTGTGGTGGGAACACAGTCCTGCCTGCCTGCACCTTTTTGGCACCAGTTGCTTCATTATATTTTACCCCTTGGAGAAAACATGAGACCTTGGGCAGCATCACCATCTCATTGGGGTTACATGGAGCCAGTTAGGGAGGGCTTTTGCAGCAGCAGCTCTGTGGCTGGGAAAGGTGAGTTGCCCACTGAGTTGGTAAGGTGACCTGCAGTGACTAGTGCAATAGGAACTGTGCTGCCAGCACCGAGCAGCTGCTGTCAAGTTCCCTGCTGTGACACTGAGAAGAGTCAGTTCTATATGTGTAATGGATGATTTTGAAAAGTGACAGATATATTGATGCCCTGAGAGCCTACAGCCTCTGAGGATGTTCATAGTTTACCTAATAATATCCTGAGTTGCTAAGACAGATGTAGTTGCTGCTGACAACAGGGAAAGAAATGGAGCCAATGATGAATGTAGTAACACTTCCCCACATTGGAGAAAGGCAGCTTCTGTGCACTGTGGAACAGCATTTTTTTGTCCTAAAGGATCTAATACATACTTTCTGTACGTTGTGTCATTTACTGATGCTTTGTTGAGAAATTAGCCTCCTATTGCCAAGTTTCTAACAAACTGATAACATTCTTACCATGTATTTTAAGCAGCTTGTGGCAGATTTGCATTATGATAACTGGCTTGAGTGAAAGATACTGTCTGAACTTGGATCCCACTTACTCAGCTTTTCCTCATACTGATCAGTATATCAGCATGACTGTGGCACCTGTGTGAGACTGATAATATCTGCATCACCTTATCTAATGTATATAATGCCCCTGTGGCTCTGCGGTGTTTGCTGTGCTGTTGTTTCCTTGAAAACTCTTTAAAAATTTGGAATTTTTCAATAAGAATAATTAATACTGGGAGTGATTAATTAATACAGTGTTCAGTGATACTGCTTTGACTTCATTTATATGCTCCTTTGTACTTCACTTTGTTCGATATTTGCAAACAGTGTTTGCAGTGTGCTCTCTTCCTGCCAGGCAGTAAACTGCATGACTCTCTTTGTTTCTTCTGGTTTACGTGCACTAGATCTAGCAAGATCTCTTTTACAATTGCTTCTCTTTTTTTGCTATTAAAGTAAATACCGGTGTTAAAAGATTTCTATGACACTAAGTTTTGATGACAAAGAATTAGATGCACCCCTTTACAGCCCTGGCTACCGCTCTATTTAAATGCAATTTATGCATCTGTGCCCTGACAGCAGTGCAGCACTGCGTAATGCCTGTCAGCTCAAAATCAATAGGCACCTTGCGGCTAACCTGAAAGCTTCCCAGGCACTGGAGTTACGCACTGTCCATGCTAACTTGGAACCTCAGAGAAGCTGCTATCACTGCACAAGTTATGCACACCAGGCTTTCAGCTGGAGCGAGCATCCAGGGGCGAGGGAGCAGAAAAGCAGGGCCTGTTATTTGAACAGAAATCTTGCAGTCATGCTCTTTCTTGACTGTTTTTCTTTTAACCATGTGTATCTTCCATGCTGAGCTGAGACCTGGCCAGGCAAATACTCTTATCTTCTTTGCCTCCCACTGCACCCCACAGGAAGGGTCTGTAATGTGCACTATGGGGCAACCTCTGGGAATATGGGTCTGAGCCCTCTTCATCTGAAGGAGATTGGAAACCCAGGTTACCCCTTCCTGAAGCACTGCTTTAGTATCATTGGTCTATCATAAAAAATAGTATAAGCACAGCTACCAGGCAGCCTTAAAAAGACAGGAGTACAGCCCACTCGGGCAGCTATGTGGAAAGGCAAAATATTTTTAGCCTGGAACAGAAACCAAAGTTACAGAGAGGGTGAGAAGGTTTCTGATCTCTCCAGGGTTTTTGACTATCCCTGCATGGTATCCAGGACCAGTTTTCATGGGCTGTATCTCTACAAACCTCTACATGATCTAGACAGCTAAAGTGGGTTGGGTGGCCCGTCCTTTGGAAAGCAGGCATAGGTGGCTAAACCCTCAAGTTTTGTATATCTCTAAAAATCCATACATTCAAAGTCAACCATCTTGCACAATTTTTTTCCTTACATTAATTTCTCCATCATATCCAGAGCACTCTCTGCCAGGTGCAGAGGTATGGAGAGAGGTTAGCACTGAAGTGGATCCCACCATCTTTTTCTGTGACTTCTGCATGGGAGTCAAGGGACAATAATTGTCCTGATGGCAACTCTGACCAAATGAATTTTATTTCACACCAAATTTTAGTTTTCATTTAATATCTCAGAGGATACTAAATTCCTTACCACAGCCAGGCTCTCAACTTTTTGAATTCCAAGGCTTCAGAAGAAATATCACCATGTATTTTAAAAAATCCAAATACATTAACAGTAATTGAAACTTAATCTTATATACTGTAGTGATATTCTCATTTGCCTAAAGTTAAAAAACTGCAAAGATTCCTTATTAAACAAATTTTTATAAGGCTTAGTACCATAAATGCTTCACTCAAGCTAACAAGACAACTACCCACTTCATCTCAATGATGGATAAAAACAGTATACATTGCCACAAAAAAACTTTGCTTAAAGAGTTTTTGAAGCATGAGGGCAATTTAACCATTTTTAGATGACATTAGATATAAGCATGTTTCTAACAGAAATTTCATCCACCTTTCTCCATTTCCTGGTGGGTTCTTGGAAGATTTTCAAACTTTTTAAAACTCCAGTGATTGTCTGTGCAATTTGCACTTTTGATTCATTTATAAGGAAAATGTGGCAATCTTCTTGACACTCTGAGGAGACAACTTGGCTCTTACAAGGAGGTCAAGTTGTGATTATGTGATATTGTCCCATAAAATTGCCACCCACTAAAGATGGGATTCAGCTCCAGACTCTCAACCTTGGTCTGGTTCAATGACCATTAGCAGAGTTCTGTGGCTTTTTGGGGTGCTCTCAGATGCAGGGGCTGGGGTCCATCTGCAGTTCCAGAGAGCACATGCCTTGTTCAAGTTCTCTGCCACAGCCTCCAGCCCTGTGTCAATCTTGGATGCGCTAGGCTATTTCACATTGCTAAAGATATTATGAGCTATGTCTCCGAGCTCCTGGTGTAGCTCAGTTACTGATTGATTTCACCGCAAGATAGACATCTTTATTGGGCCAACCAAACACTTTCATTGACTCTTAATCCAAATAATTCCTTTTAAATGTAACTTTAATTTGAAAGATTATCCTCACCAAAATGATTAGCATCGAGAGAAATGGAATGAAGAAAATAGCTATATACGAGTACCTAAAAAATTTGAGTTCTGTCTGCCATGAGCTGATGAGTCTTCTCCATATTAGTGGCTACATATAAAAGAGTTTTTGTAGGGAGCAAACACATGGATATGGGAGCACATCTGGGACCTGAGAAGAGATGCTTCCAATAATGACTTTTCACTTGGTGTGTAACAAGCTGTACATTTCCATGGTTTATTTTCAATTAAACTGGGTTGATAACAATTTTTCAGCCTCTTGCATATGCCTTACCTGCTGCCAGTATAATGGATTATAGCAGAAATAAGTGGTGCTCCTCACTAAGAAAGGTCTGGTGGTTTCTGAACAAACTCTTGATAGGACACGTGGCTTCCTGTTTC
The DNA here is from genome assembly GCA_013397055.1 of Pachycephala philippinensis. Taxonomy (NCBI): domain Eukaryota; kingdom Metazoa; phylum Chordata; class Aves; order Passeriformes; genus Pachycephala; species Pachycephala philippinensis. The sequence continues at coordinate 1,190,905 of VWZT01013261.1, forward strand.
TTGCAACCCTTATATTTGAAAATACACTTTTAACTTTCTGATGCTTTCTGTAGGGTTTATAACTTTGTATCTAACTGACCATATAGACCTCCTATTTATTTCATTGTTAATCCAGGGCAGCATAGACAAAACCAACAATAGAATCTTATAGAAAATAACCTGAAAATTGGGAGATGCAAATCAGTCACTAGTATGTATTTTGCTCTGCCTTATGGCAACTGATAGAATCAGAATCATAGAATGGTTCGGGTTGGAAGTGTCTAGTTCTAACCCCGCTGCCACGGGCAGGGAACCTTCCACTAGACCAGGTTGCTCAGAGCCCCATCCAGCCTGGCCTTGAAGACCTGCAGGAATGGGCATCCACAGCCTCTCTGGGAACCTGTTCCAGTGCCTTGCCACATTTACAGAAAAGAACTTCTTAATTTCTCACCTACACTTACCGTCCTTCAGCTTGAAGGCCAGAAATCATATCACAGTACAATTCCAAGATGTATCACAGGATTCCACAAAAATAAGTGTTTCCCTTGTCTCAGGTTTGCAAAGGGGTCTGAAAATACTGTGGGCAAATATACAACTAGAAGAAATTAGTCTTGAAGACAAAGATTAAAGATTTTTCCCTTGATGGCAAAACTTCCACTGATCTCAGTGGGGAAAGGATTTTGCTCTATGGAGCCGCATGTTCCTGGACAGACCCTATAGTCCCTGAGTGAAGCTGTTAGCAATTTCCTGTTGAAACAGGCTCCTTGGAAGGATGAGAAATATGTACTTGTTGAACAAATTAGGAGCCATAGCAACTGCCTAAACACACCAACACACCCACTACATGAATATAACCACCTCAGTGGTATGCTCCCATCATTCAATCTCTGCTTGACAAATCTGTGCACAAAACAGCCAAGGGATATTTGCAGATTGTTGGAGGGAGAACGTGGGAGAAGTCAGGGCCAAATGCAGTAAATTTCTTGCTACCTATCCATCAAATTCCTCCATTTCTACTAAAATCAAAAGGCAAACCATTGCTATCCTTGGCATTTGTCACCCCTGAAAGCAAACCACACAACTTGTAGTTGGCTCAATTCTAACACTAAATATACAGGTGGGAATTTGCTGTTATATTCACCTGGACAGTGCCCAAACTCCACTTCCTTAAAAATGTAAAACTGAAATTTTTTTCAAGTGAGTTCAAAAGATGGCATTAGAGATGCAATTAATAACCTTTAGCTCAGGATGTGAAATTTCCCATTTAGTTAACCGGAAATATTTTATAAAGGAATCTTACAGAATAACTACCCTCACTCAACAAATCAGGAAACTGAAGCATGAAAAGGGAAAAGGATCTGGCTGTGGCAATTGTGTTTCAGGTCACTGACAGAGCTGGAAACCAAATCTTCCAGGTTTTAGTCTGGCATTATCTCAGCTGGACCATGCCTCTCTCCAAGGAGGCAGGTGTAAGGGCTAACCTGAACAGCTCTACTAACCACCTGTCCTATCTACAAAACCAATCTGATATTGAGATAAAAAGCTTTCAGTGACTTTCAATGATCCTTTGGTATTCTTAGAAACCTTTCCTGTGCTTCTATTAGTCCTCTACGGTTCCTGTTAGCTTCACGTCTTTACTTTGCTCCCTTCAGTTTTATTCCCACTCCCCATCAAGAAGATGACAATTTCCAAAGACTAGATTTCATGATCAGCTGTCAGCAGCTGCACCAAAAGTGTGAACTCCTCATAACACATGTCATTTCATCCCTGAGCGTTTCTCAGGGTGTTGGTGGCTGAGATCTGCCCTCTTCCCATGTTCCCTCCAGATAAGGTGCTGTGGCCATTCCACTTGCCCTTTGAGGCCAGAATTGTGGAGCTGATTCAGATCACTATTTAAGTTCCTAATGGCAACTCTTGTATGAAATCATCTCACCTAATTTTAGACATCTAAAAGGGAGCTGTTTGTTGCAGGTTTGGTTATCAAGTCTCCTTGTGCAGTCAATGAATACAGACAGGAATTTTCAGAGGACAGTAAATTCCAAAGGTTGGAGTCCAGAAAATGTGTGATAAATAAGGCCCTCTGGAAGTGCCTGTCTCTTTCTATAGGCTAAAGACAGAACCTATCTAAGCAGAATAGACAAGATGCCTTATATTTAGATAGCTGTCATTAGGTGAGGTAAAAATCTACCTTTAATAGCTTCACACCCTGTTTCACCCATCTGTTAACTGGGACTAATACAGCCATCCATGGAATGCCAGGTGTCCACATTTATTATCTGCAGTTATGGGGAGATTGTTGAATGCATAACTCTGTGGAAGTCTGAAGAACTCATTATTCACAACTGTGACAGATGGCAGAACTGTTTTGGGCACAGTTTACTGTAAATATTCCATCTATTATGTCTTATGCTAGCAGGTGTAACTAGGCAATGAGAAGGTAGGAGGACTGCTTTTATTGTCCTGACTACAGGAGAGAGTTCAGTAGCCGGTACCACATGGAAGAGGAGACTGGTGTAGCCTTTCCCAAGAGCAGATGGATAGGCTTGGCTAGGAGCAGCTCCCAGAGAGATGCATGGGGCAATAGAGGAGCTAGAGATACTCTCAGCAAGGAATGGCTGCAGAGGGACAACACATGGGCTCCCAAGAGGAACAAAGGACTGGTTTGTAGAGCAGAATGCAGGCCAAAAGCAATTCCTCTGGCTTTCCTGGGGAGTTACAGTAGCCCTTTCCTGGGAAGTTATGGTAGCTCAGAAAGTTGCTGAAAATCAGAGGACTAAAAAGCCAAATTGGAAGATGCCTCTTGGAAGGGCATGGTAAGGAGCAATACCTATCTTACCTTGTTTTGGCTTTTCACTCTGATAAATCTGTCTTTTGAACCATTGTAGTCTTTAGATGTCTTTCATTGCTCATGCTCTAAAGAAAAAGAAAGGTAATTTCATATCTGGCTCATATAAGTTCAGGCCACAACCACCTACTTTCCTCTCATGCTATTCACACTGGCCAGTGTGGATCCCTGCTACAACTGGGTACAGTATCTGATTCAGTTTTAGTGGAGACCCACATGAAATAAGTATTTAGTCCTTTGTGAGGGGCCTGGAGTCTTTACATGAATTTACAATTTGTGTGACAAATTTGCTTACAATTTGATTTTACAAATGTAAAGTTACTTTTCGAAGTAACCAGAGTGCTGTTGAGATAAGGTGGCTACAGAGGTGAATAAGCTACAGAGGCAGCTACTGCAGAGTAAAGCATTTGCTGTAAATCAATACTGCCACTAACTCACAATAGCTGCTTCAGAAATGCATGACTGATAGATGGGCACGCAAGTGCCTTGAAGCTGATGGAACTGGAATGCCTTAGGCCAGCAGGGAATTTGGACCATCACCTGGAATTAATATGAGTTACCTTGAAATAAGGGAGTATTTTCATAAACAAAAAGGTTCTTTGATGTCAAAATACAGGCAGAAGGCCACTTTTCCTGCTCTGTCATATCTAACTCAAGTCATTTTGACCTTGGTAAAAATAATAGAAAAATGAGTATTTGTGAGGGTTTAGCAGCAGAAATAGACATTAGAGCAATTGGAAATGTATTCCATGAAAAGGTTCACAGATATGAAGAGGGCCAGGACAGAGCACAAACTTACTATATTTTTCAAGATGTATTTTTCAAATTTACTTGGTCTAAAATGAGGTATGATGTGCTGAAATGAGACAACTCTTCAACATGAGGCATTTTGGAAGATATCTCACTCTGCTTTTGCACTGTATATTTAATTCCATGGAATTTTTCAGCCTGGGGATTGTTTGTACACAGCGTAAAGCAGTGGAGAAGAGGCCTCACCATTGTACCAACCCTACCCTCTAAACTTCTCATAAACTTGATGAATTAAGTAGATTTGCACCGTTCTTTAGATTGTTCTAGGCAATAAATCTCATTCCTGCTCTTCTACCTGTATTGAATTCTGTTCACTTTATCTCGCAGGAATAGCCCACCATTTGCACCATAATATATGGAAACTCACTGCTCACACTTCTGTTGGAAATGTCAGTGTAATGTGCAGCACTTGTTTACAGCTCCCGTGAGCAATTGTACTGAGGCACATGCTGGTGTTAAGAATTATTTGGGTGTTCATAACACTTTCTTTTATTGAACTGATGTCCTGTCACATACATGCAGCAGCCCATGGTACTATGAAAATTCAAAGAAAAGGGTTGGTGTAGAGAAGCTTCGTCGCTAATTTTTTTTTAAATTATTACTTTTTACTGCAAGATCATCAAACAGGGCAATTACCGTAAATTCAAATTATTTGTCTAATAAAAATTTTTATAGGCAGGTGTTTACCCCTAGGAATTACTTAAGAGAATTTCCATGAGAAATACACTTAAGATCACGAGCACCAGGAACAGAGTACAGCTTGCACTACCAAATGTTTGCTTTCTGAAGATAGATAATAGGACATTAAGTTTTTCTTACATATAAGCACCTGAAAATTTGGATCAATTTCTGACAACAATTTTGTCACTTAGAGGCTCTTAAAACCTCTAAAAGATTATTCTGAAAATCAAGCTGAATATATGCACAGATTTAAAACATGTTAATTTATACACATCTGAACCATTCAATTAAGCTCATGCTCAAAATGGTTTCCTCTGATAGGAGCTGCCTACCATCTGTTAAGTCAGCTATTTCTATTGCCAATGATCTTAAGTTCATCGTTTATGCTAGAGTGATTGAGATCCTTAATCATAAATATCATCTGTTCTTTTCTGTCCCTGTCCTCCCCCTCTTCACTTGGGTCATGATATTTTGGGGGCTTTCTTAATCAGCAGTTTCTGAAAGCGAGACCACAGGAAGAAAGCAAGCACAGCCTGGGAAGGAGGAAAGGGGAAGTTGTGATTGTTGCCTGCTGGCTTACTCTGATTTTTCATTGGCCACAGCACGATCAGATTGTGTGCATTTTCCTTGCATTTGATACACAGCCACAATTAGAAGGAATGGTGGCTACAGCTTCAGGTCATCTGTTCACTGCCTTTCTGCATGTCAGTGTTTTTCACAAAGACAAAAACCTTTTAATTTTCATAAAAGGGTCAGGTCCCTGAGGAATTGTAAAAGACATCTGAATCAGCAATATTTGCTTCAGTAACTCCCAGAGGTTTCCTTTTAAAGTTCCTTCTGTCCAATCCTTCTATCTGGAGCTCTCATATTCTGAGAATAGCACATTTTTCCAGACAAAAATCTATGTTTAAATGAAATTTAGAATCATTTCAAACAAACAGCAAAGAAAGGATTGTCACAGTGTCTTGCCAGGGATTTCTGGAGAAGTACAACAAACTAGAAGGACAAAAATTTGCTGCTATCTTGTTTCATTTAACAAATAATTTGCTGTTTATGTATTTATGGTACTTACACACACTTATCTATTTCTTTTTCTGGCTGTTGTTTTCCATGGCTAATTCTCTCTCCCTGTCTTTGCAAACGTGCAATCTTGCCAAGGCTCTGCCACCAAGAAGAAAGCACAGAAAGGAGAGGTGAGGACAATCCCCTCCTAATCCCACCTTCTGCATAAATGCTGAACACGTACTTCATGCTCCACAGCAGCATGGGACACCAGAAATTTATCTTTAAATTCTTGCTGCTGACGCTGGAGTTCACTGGGTCTTACGTTCAGCCTGAAAGTGCAGACGTGTTGGCTGTGTGATGCTCACAAAGTCTAGATGATGCAGATTCTCCAGGGGCTGCAGAGGAGTCGGTGAGCACCTGTCACCTGAGAATCACTGTGCTTGCATGAACAACATGAACGGTAAGAACTTCTCGTGGGTCATTCCACCCCCATCCTGTCTCACCCTGTAAAGTGTGTTTTGACCAAATGCATCAACTCAGGCTTTGTATTCCAATAAAAGATATCAGGGAATAAGAATTAATTAATTATTGATTTTTTAACTGTATATTCTAGGGCTGTTCTATTTCTCTTTGCCTTTTTCACTGTGGGTAGATATCTTATCTGACTATATGAAGGGTGGAGTGAAATTCAGCATAGAAGACAAAATCTTTTTATCAGCTTGGTAGCAGTGAGGGTGCTATTACTTTTGCACCACCAGCTGCTTACTACATGAATGATTTATGAAAGTGTGACTGTCTGACTTCATATTAGGTTCTGCTATTTCAGCACTCCTATTAGCAGGGATATTAGCAAAAATTATCATTCTTCTGAGTTTGAACAAGAATTTAGAAGCTTATCTTATTCTTGTAAAGCAAACAACAACACAAACTCAAGTAGATTGCATTGAGAACAAGATACAGCCATGAACTGAATTCCCACAACTCCCACTGAGGCAATGGAATGAAGGCACTCTGCATTTCCTGTGATGGAGAAATCTAGTTCACTCAGTACTCTGATAAATTATAAATACTCAGTTGATTTTACAACTAGGTCTTGATGAAGAGTATATAGTGCTGGAACAATCATAGAGGAATCAGAGTGGACACTTAAATTCATTAATATTCAGTTGAGATTCAAAAATGAACTCACGTGGTATGATTTTCTAAGCCACTTGGAATCTGTTTTGAAGTGTGTTGCCATTTTCATGCCACATTCCATTTCCAGGAAGAAATAGAGCCTTTTGATTGTGCTGTAGAGTATTCCACAGTAATTTCTTCACTGACACATAGCTTATTTATGTAAAATATGTATTGAAGCTCCAAAGATAGATTCAAGTTCACTAGCAATGGGATTCAAACTCTGAAGAACCAAGAGATAAGAAGAGATAAGCTGCTGTTTTATCAAGAAATGTGAATTCCCTTGGAAAAATGTAAATGCCTTATTACTTTGCTGTTCTGACACTAAGGAATTGAAGTGTAATTAAACCTAATTTGTTTTCTATTGCAAACTCTGTTATTTAATTTTATATCTAGTTTGTTATCAAATTTAACATCGTCATAATAATATAACTTAAATTCCATAGATAGCAGGTCTTTAACCTAATCCTCCACAAAATACTAAAATAATTTCATGGTACGCTGTTGTGGCAAGAAAAGTGCATGTTATGATTTCCATGACAAAGATCTCAAAACAAACTGAAGAATTTTATCTTCATGAACAACCATATGCTACCATGAAATGGATGTTTTCTTTCATCTGACTTTGAAAACTGGGCTGTGGTTATTAGAAATGCCTCTATAAAGTCACTGCTAATCCACAGCTCCCTTGGAGCTTGTGAGAGTGTTCATTGCAGTAACAGCCATTCCATGTGGCCATTGGGTGAAGCTGCAGCAGAATTTGTTATTATGAGGAAATAACTGCAACTGAGGATCATTTCCCCATAGCTTTTTAGGCACCTAAGGCTAATACTGGCATTTCCAAATCTGCAGCTGAGTTTCTGCTCTTCCTGAAGCTGACTAGGTTTCCCTCCTTGAGTGCCTCTAAAGCTGACTAAAGTAGCAAAGCTGTTTGGCTGCTGACTAATAGCTCAGAGACCAAGGTCAAGCTGAGGCTCAGAAGATTCCCAGGAGTGCAGTTATTAGGAAAATGTAAATTTTCTACGGATGGGAAAATAGTTTGGGTTTTTCCTTCCTCTCTTGTCCCTATTTACTCCCATTTCCCATGGCATATGCCGGGAACATGGATTGTACCTGTTCAGGGGCTGGGGAGAGTGGCAAAGCCTTCTCTGTGACTGTGACTGAGAGGGGAGGCCAATGCCATCCATGGGGGATGTGGAGGTGGGCCAGAGCTGTCTATGTCAAACAGTTCATATCAGCAAGGCCAAGTCTGTGCTGATAGCAGTCCCACAGCTTCTAGGGGCCAGCCTGCTGCCACTGGGCTGATCATGTCCTACTTCTCCCTGGTGACATCCCTGAGGTTTGAGGAAGAGGGGAAAGATGTTATATTTCTATCTAAATATTCTATCTTTCCGTCTTATCTATCCAAAGCTTCATGCTCTGGCTATGTCCACCTGTTCTTGTTTACTTTACCCTCTCCGGATGTTTTCAAGAAACCACTGGACATGGCACTTAGTGCTATGGTCTAGTCGATAAGGTGGAGATCAATCAAACGACACACTCGATGATCTTGGAGGTCTTTTCCAACTTAAATTATTCTGTGATTGTGTCCTCATTGGCAGAAAAAGAACAGTGCAATACCATCAGAATATGCATGGAGAAAGTGTCACGTGTTCTTTGGCTGACAGGGTTTGAGCTGTCAAAGAAAATGATTTTATGTGTGACTGAAGTTACGGGGTTTTGGTTGAGGACTGTGAGCAGAGGACCCTTATCAATAAACTGGCTCCACCATTTTCCTTACTTAGGCTGCTGCTTTGTCTTCCCTTCTCCTTGGCATTTTGCTCCTGGCCAGGTGGCTCCCTGCAGCACTTAAAAGTGCATGGGCAGCCTGACAGCTTGGCTGGTGGCTCTGAGCACTGGGAGCCTGGGAAGTGCAAGGCATCGCATAGCAGGAGCTGGGCAGGAGGTAGAAATAAAGCAGTATCCCCACGTCAAAATAAAAGTATTCTATTTTACTTGTTAAGCAAAGAAAGCAAAACAGTATCCCTGTGTAGAAACAAAGCAATTCCCCCATGTCAAAATAGGAGCCATCTGACTTGTTAAGTCTGGTAGCCCTATGAAGTACTGTGTGTCCTTAAGTCCCAAAGAATTGTCTCCACACAGCTTTTGCCCTGTAAAGTTATTAAGGTATGACTTTATCTTGGTTTTGTGGGTTTTTTTCCACATTATTATTACTTATTGTCAGACAGAAAGCAATCAATACAAGTCAATAAGGATCGTCTTCATTTGCCAGTTGACTTGTTGGAGCCCTCTTAAAATTGTTCTTATTTATTGTTAGGAAAAAAAAAATGGTATCCTCATGTAGAATTTAGGTGGAAAAATTGGTCAGCAGAGGTTTATTTGTGTCTGGAGTTGGGAAACAGTTTTATAATGGAAATATAGATTGGATTGTTATCACACTGATTTTGGTAAATATTGCCGTCCTCTTCTCTATGTGTATGTGTGTGCAGGTTAATTAAAAAGTTCAGAGCCTTGCCTGTGAAAATTCATCTTTTTAAAAATGAAGATCTGAATTTAGAAGCTTAATGAGATTTACAGAAATCTTACAGTGTTTTCTGTTCAAAGTTGGGAGGCAGAAGGAATAATACTACAGTCTGTTTTCTGACCTTTTCTTGAGTAAATTGACTTTCTTGGATATGCAAGGCAATTATTAACTCTATAGACAGTAATTACATCCATATGATATTTACTGCACACCAAAAGTAAAAAAAAGAAAATTAAAATTCCACGGTCGAGTATTCAACACAGAAACAACACCAGCATGTGTGCTGCTTGTGTTTTACTCCCAAAGCCCAGAAAAATGTTTTTCAGAGAACCAGCATCCTTCAGGATAAAGCTTTAGGAATTGTTGCAGAGAGCTCCACCACTCCAGCTCAGGGAGCAGCTGATGGTCATAGCAGGGGATCATTTTTATGGGGATAAGCAGAATACAGGATGGCAGAGTTTCGCACTGAGCGACCAGATAGCACTGGAGGAGTGACCAATGCCAGGAGCCTTGAGCTCCACTCGCAGCTCTGGAGAGGAGTGTGCAGAACTGTATCTGCCTTTCTCACACCTATGTGATCATTTCTGTTCAGATACACCTCAGTTTTGACTTCTGCATACCCCATCTCAGCCGTAATCTCTCTGTTCATATAATCTATTTCCTTGGACTTCACACCCTAAAAGAAGATTTCCTGCATGGCTATTTTCAGGCCTCTAGTTTCTTTTCTTCAGTGTACTTATCCATAACCCTATGACCCTTCTCTATCTTTAATTTTGTCAGCCTCTTTTCCCCACTTTGCCTTCCATTCCCCACAGAATCCTTGTCCTAATCTCTGTGTTGTGACTACTGCATAAATTTCTGACATCACCAGTTCTCCTACAGTTTGTGGCAGGTTTTCAAAAGCTGCCTACTACTCCACAAAAATGAAACTCTCTTCCAGCTTCTATACCATTTTCTTTTAAAATCTGGCATGAGAAAGAGGCATACATTTTATGTAGTAGGCTGGTTTGTAGACCTCTCCTCTAGGAAGTAAACTCAACTCCATTTTCAGATTGAAGCATCCAGATATGCATGTTTTAGCACTTCAGCAATGTGATTCAAAATATGATTTTGCTGGCTAGGAATGTGACACAATACCTGTCATATCTACTGGCTGGACCACTGGGCTGAGGCTTGATTCTTGTCTTTGCTGTCAAAAATATATCTGCATTTGGCATTAAAAGTCATGCAAATAAAATACAGAAAGACTTCTTGAGAGTCAGGGATCCTTATTTTCCCTCTTGTAGAAATGGTTCAAGCCACTACACTATAAAATAAGGCTGTTTTCTCTGTACACCTTGCCCAATGTACCTGGTACTTTTTCTCCATGGTCACAGAGCTTGTATCAGACTTTCATATGAAATGGAATGCTCCTATTTTTTAGCAAACCTGTGGACTACACCACCTGAGTGTCAATACTAGACCTTTACTGCAAATTTTCCTGTGACTAAGATAGTCTCACAAATCTCCAAACGGCTGTTTGTTGGTGCAAAGCTGACTTAAACACCTCCGAACTTCCTAGAAATTTTTTTTGGTATAAATATACAATGATAAGCAGGACAAAGAAGCTGTAATCACACTACAAAGTGCCTGCTGCAGCACTTAGAAGATTTAAGTTTCTTAGGATTGTCTTTTGACTTCCCTCAAGAATATTCCTGAGGGAATTGGGAGCCATGAGAGTGCAGCAGTTGATACAACAGGAAAACTGGGGTAGCACCCTGGGAACATCTTCCAAGAAACGCTTCTGACAATGTTCATGATCCTGTGATGGATGAATGCCTCCATCAGTAGGAATATCTGAACTATACCCACACAGGAGTGCTGCAGATCTTCCTGCTTTTTCAGAGAAGCATTACACACATAGACAGCACTGGCACCCTGACCCAGCTCTCACATCTCAGTACAAGCAGGCTATGTCTGTGCTGGGATTTCTGAGAGCAATTCCAGTGTCTGGAAACTGGCATTTCCAGAAGGAATTCTCTGTTTCTCTGCAGTGGTGAATCCAGGAGACTTTCTCCTGCCCTTTCCATCATTAGGGTGTGGTTGCTCCACATGCACAGAGATGCACGAACAGATTTCCACTGAAATGGGCCCTTTGGGAACTGGGGACACATTTCAGCATTTCTGCCGTTCTAAGGACATCCATCAGCCCGGATCTGTGTCCATGTCCACTCAAGGCTGTGCTGGCGTGTGTATGGTTGCAGCACTTACCCCAGTGATTTGGCTTTCACCCTGCAGTGAGCTCCTCTTCTGGTCCTGCTGTAGAAATATTGACACTGGGGTTTGCAGGCAAGATAGATCTGTCTTGAAACCAGTGTATTCATGACTCCTTGGGTTGTTTTGGTGGAACAACAGTTAATATTTCTGGTGAGGGCCCAATGACAAGACCACAAGAAGTATTACATTGTCAGCAAGTCGTATATCCACCTGCCTCTCACAAGCTTTTCTCAGCATCTGGAGGTGTCTGAGATGACCATTTCCTATACAAATTGTGAGGAACTTTACCATTGCTGTCCTGGACTCTTAAAATTTGGCATCAGAAAATCTCCAAGCCTGAGACCACAAGCTGATTCTGCAGACATCCACTGGCCAAGGCCTACAAGCTCCAAAAAATCACAAGGATGACTGATTTCCTTTAGTGTGTCCCCTTGGAGAGCAGGGTGCCCATCTGCTCAGTCAGATCTGGCATGGAGATACATGAACTGAGCACAGCTCTGTGTCCTCTCCATCCTCCTTGCAGAGGGAGTCGGTGCATGTGAGACTGGCTCAGGGGCAAAGCTCAGTGGCCTGCACATTCGTACCTGGTGCTGCTTGGGATGCTCCGGGGTATCCAAGGCACCCAGAGAAATGGCACGTATGACACACAGGAGGGGGAAATCTGTGTCCATATGGATCCAGATCATTCAGGATTCAGAGACTTAAGAAGGCTACAAACACCATTAGATCCCAGGGTGTTCATGGTGTGGGTTGGGGTTGAGAAAGTGGGGAATTTGCCAAGTTGTTCATCTGATCTGTGGGTCTGAAGTGAAAGAGCCTTGTGGGAATTAGAGAACTGGGGACAGGTAGAAAAGTCTACCTTGGGCTGTTCTCACTGAGATGATTCTCAGAAAAGGTCCAGAAGAGTGTTTGCCTGTTCCCCACTAAACTTTACCAATCTTTCCAACAAAGTATATCAGAACTATCACAGCTCTGGTTTTTTTCTTTAGCCAAATTATATCCTCATGATGTTTGAGATTTGGTTTTGTTGTTAAAAAAAAATCCCCAAAAATCTAACATCTCTAAATCAAATGTGAAGAAGTGAAATGTTTTTACGTGTGAATCTTCAGAACATTTACCTAGATTGAAAAATTTGATATGGCAGGAATTATAACCACGAAATAAACAAAAGCATAAAACAAATCATGGCTAAAGTACATTGGGGAGATAACTCATATTTTGTGGAAATTAATATTAGGGAGTTGTGCTATAACCTTATCACAGTGTTTAAGTGTGAATGATAAGTATCTAAATAGTACATTGATATTAAATCCTTCCACTTTTTAACCTATTTCAATGATCAGTTATTGGGACAGGGTAATAAAGTTGCAAAGATGTAATCCTTCATTAGTAAATTATACTGTCCGTATGACATACCTTATCATGCTATTAAAAAAATTCTCACCAGGAGTTTTGAATTCGCTAGAGAAAGTCCTTACTGGGAAATTTTGTTGGTTTCAAAGCAGAAATCTTCTTCTGGAGAACATTGTAGCCTCTCAGCTGCTCTCATGAAGATGAAGACAGAACTCCCCTTGCCTTTAGCAGGTGTTGATCCACCCTTTCTTGCTGTTCCTACAAGACAGACACTAAGGTTTCCAACAGGCAACCTGTGTCTGTCTGCCCTAGGAACAGCTGCATTCACTCTGAAATTCCCTGCTCTTCATGTCTTCTAGATCTTGGATTCCTATGAAAATAAGTAAATATTACAGCTGCAATATATACCTACTACTGGTGATCTGAATGCCTCGTTGGGATGCTTCTGTAAAAGCAAAAATAAAATTAATATTTTGCTCTTCTAAATAAAAGTTTTGAAAGAAATGTATCTATTTCACTACAGTAAAAAAAAGTAACTTTATCTGAAAAAGTCTAGGAAAGCAAGTAAATATAGGCCATGTACTCTTACGGTCTAACAGATTAAAAACTGCAGATTTTGAGATAGAATTTTGTTAGAGGACGCCAATCCTTTTTTACTCATACCAGTCAAACAGCCAGTTTGCCTTCTTAAGGCAATTTATATTGAAGGTTTTAATTCTTCACAACTATTTTCTTTGTGAAACAAGATTGTTAATAGCAACCATTTAGCTAAGGAGTGGCACTGGTTTCCCACTGGTTAACAAGAGCCTTTGTATACACGAGGTCTCATGCATATTTCAATGGCAGGAATAGCAATTTTCGTGTTTGGCAGCTCCCAAATGTCATTTTGCTGCAGTACCTATGTTAGGAATGGATACACTTTCTGTTAGTGTCTGGGAGGTTTTCCAATTAAATGAGTAGAAGCTGACAGGACTTGAATGAGTTATTGTCTGCTTTTATGTCTTTTTAAAATTTGACTTCTTGATTTTTTTAGCACTTCTGCTGGGTTGTTAGCACAGCTTAAACTTTTCTCTAACTTCCCCAAAGTGACCTATACAGTTCCAGTTTTAGATGCAGCTTTCACTTATCCTGATTTCAATAGCAGCTTGATTCCTCAACAGCATTGTATATCTGTTCCTACATATCTGCTCTAATCCCCATTTGGTCAATCAGATTCTTCTGTTTTAATGAGATAATCATCTTACTTAGGTAAAATCCTAAGACTGAATTAGTCTTTTCACTTCAACAAAAACCCCCCAACATTATGTTTGGGTAGAAATAAATATAATCACTAATTATCATTAATAAATTATTAAATGCATCTTATTAAATTATTTACAATTGCAAAGGAACAAGTACTTTTTGCCAACTATTAATTACATTTTAAAAGAATCTCTGATTTTCCTAAAACAGCATTTGCCTTAATGATGGATTTTACAGTTTCTTAAGTGTTTGTAATCTGTCCATTTGCTCTCCAGAAAGTAATAATTTTATGTGTTTGTAAAGATAATTGCTTGTATGAACTGATATCAAATGTTTCTCATTTTTCTACCCAATAGAGAAAGTGTCTAAGCTGTTACCTTTCTTACTCCGTTTATTTCTACCAATTATTTATTTCATGCCAGTTTTTCTAACCTAATCAATTTTCACACATTTTTTTCCACAGTCAGGCTTGAAAAGTAGTGAAAATCCAGTTAGCTAAGGTTATGACTCCAGTTAAACAGAATAAGGAAATCTGATATGCTGTGATTTATTTTATCAAATGCCTACTGAATACGGAGGAAAATTCTCTGCCTCTGATTTGTGCACAATTTAAAAGTCAATCACACTGGGCATTTGATATTATTAATGCTTTTTGAAGCCAGGCCTTTCTTTTTCATCTGTTGTATGCCAGGCAGGGGTTTTGTTTTCAGTTGCCAAAACAAGAATCCCAGTTTTGTGTTCTATAGTTAAACACAATGAGCAAAGGCTAACTAACCTGGATTAAGAATATTTGAGGATATCAGCTGAAGGCAGCAGCTCAATAGCCAGGAGCCAGGCAGGACATTAACCTGAATGCCAAAATTCTATAGCTTTTCATTTGATGGGCTGAAATCCATGATGAAGACCCAGACTCCCCTGTCTGGGCAGTGCAGCTCACTTGATGGATGCCAGGCACATACGGCCAGTTTCGTTCTAGCAGAGATGGTGGTTCCCAGCCAGGATCCAGAAAACAGCTGGGGTTGTCTCGTTCCATGTCCAGAGGAACCAGAGTGACCAGGGTTCTAAGATCACAGCAGATATGCCTGGACATGATCATGCTCTCTAAAAAACATCCCATTTCTTTGGGAAAAGGCGAAAGAGGACACGATGGTGGTACCCCTTTCACACAGTGCTGCAGTAAACAATGTGTCCTTGGGGGCTTGGGATATCCACTCTTGGGAGACACACTGATACCACAGCTTTTCCTGGAGCATTAGTTGCAGGATTTGATTTCAGCCTGCAGGTAACTGTGGTTAGCTATTCTCACCTTCAGAGAAGTCTCTAGTTTCATGTCTTCTCTGCATGTTAAAGCAAGTCAGGAAAGTAGGGTGATAATTTAAAAGTTCTTGGGTGCTCAAGAAAACAATCTCCTTTCTCTGTTTCTCTTTCAGGGTGTTTGTTGTGAAAGATGCTTAGTAAGATCTGCAGCTATACATCTATGCAATGGTAACCTCAAATGTCAAGATAAACTCTCCCAAATCTTGACTCAAATGGTTATTATAGCTGCAGTAGGTATCCTTTCTACTCTTGGTAACTTCAGATGATATCAGATTGTATTTTGTTGTATAGACATTGCACAAACAGCAGTGAGCACAAAAAGAGATCACAGAATTATAGAATGGTTTGGGTTGGAAGTGATCTTAAAGATCACCCAATCCCAACCCCCTTGCCGTGGGCAGGAACACCTTCCACCACATGTGCAGCCTTTGTTAGGGAGAGCATGTATTTGACTAATGTCACAGACAGATGTTGGCAGATGAAAAGACACATAAAGTGTAAACAGCCTGACAGTTTGTAGCTCTCAGAATTGCCTCCACAATTTGGTTTTTTTTTTTCCTAGATCTGTGAAGGGGTTTTGCAGAGATTTTTGTTCTGTTTTTACTAAAACGGGGTGTCTTGAAACCCCAAATGAAGAGGATTCAGCAACAAGGCAATTGATAGGAAATAAACAACAGCAAAGGACTCAGTTTTCAGATATATAAGATTTTGAAGCATTTTTGGTAAACTGCTGTCACAGTTGGAAACTGGAGCTTATTAATAATTATTATCCCTAATGTAATTCCTTTCCAATCATCATCCAGAAAACACAACTGGAATAGTGAGTATCTTATTGTTAGTGAAATTGAGCAGACACTGATATTTAAACAGAACAAAACTTCTGGTTCTCTCTCAAAAGTTCTTGTCTTCAATGCTGCTTACCTGAGTTTGCATCCTTACCCTGGATAAGCAGTCCTACCATACATCCAGAAAAACCTGGTGTACCTGACTCTTGCTATTTACTTCAGTGTTGTTCTAAGTATTTTTACTCCATTGACTTGGGGAAGCAATTTGGAAGTATTAATAAAACAGACAAATGCTGGAATCTAGCTATCCCACTGGGAAGCTTGGAAAGAAGTTTGAAAGATCTTAGCCATCAGTTAGAGATAAAATTTAATAGATGTTTTTCATTTTTATTGCAGTCATTATGGTCTTTTTATAGGTTTAAAATTTCTATATTCACACTCACATTTCACAGTTAGTTTCATACCCAATCACATCAAATTTTGAAATTTGTTTTGCTAAAATGAAAGGCATTCATCTATACATAAACACCTGTGATGAGAAACAGTCTTCTGCTGGATCTGTATAGCCTTCATATATTGGGTCTGTAGGTAATTTTCAATTACAGTTAAGCCAGTGTTTAAGTATTGTGATGAATTATGCAAGGATTACTTGCTTGTTAAAAACAAATGTTTGTTTTCTGTCTTGATTTAATTCCTTACAGTAAAAAGGAGCTGCCTAGATCTGTTAAAATGTACTTGCACAGCAAAATAATTTGGTCAACTTTCTTACTCAGTAAGTCCTTTATATTTTTCATAGATTGCGTAAACTAAGATTTATGCAACTGTGAATACATGCAGGGAACTATAAATCACACACCACATTGCACATCATTATAGATTTGTCCCCTATCCAACAGGATGTATAGCAACTTCAAGCTGGCCCAGCTTCTGTTAGCCAAGCCAGATAAAGATAAATCCTCTTTAAAGTGGGAATTCTCAAACTTTTAACAACCAAGTCATTAACTGAAAGATATAAGACAATACCAATGATGTCCTGTAGAGAAGATACAAAAAGGTGCCTCAGAACAACATCTCTGCAGTATGCAGGTGTGTATATCTTATCCCTGTAGTTAAAAATAAAATGAGAGAAGCAGGACTACATTTTGGGGGAGCTTCATCCTGGGATGAAGTGCAGTGCCCTGTCATGCATTGGGAAGGCTAGTTATTGACTGAAGTGAAGCGTGGGATAAAAATATTCAGTAACACTGGTTAGGGAATTACTCTCCTGATACATCAGTAAAAGTTCATATATTCATTGATCTCAGTGATTGTCTAAGGTGTTCTGAGATAAGACTTTAGAGGCACTGTAGATTTCTTCTAAAATAATGTATTTTTAAGGAAATATGAAAGATTTCAATAGCCTATGAATCTCAATCTCTGAGAATGATCTTTCAAACATATATTAATACCTTTCATCTATGCTACAGTATATTTGTTAAAATCTCCATAATCAGAAAGACATTTATTCATACCAACAGAGTGTACCCTGATTTTTCTGTTCAAAGTTAGCTCTCTTTAATGCCCTATTCCCAAAGGGCATGTCTTCAGTGCTCACTCTGTGTCAGCTTAATGAGGGCACCTTTTACAAATGAGAGCAGTAAATCTTCTCCCATCCCTGATTCACTGCCATTTTTTCCCCTTCAGGATTTTTCTTTTATTTTTTTTTCAAAATGAGAGACTTTGAATAGAGTTTTCATTTCTGCCATAGCTGGGCCACTACTTAAGTGACTAGCTTCAGGAAATACTCTCATACTCATTATTATTCAAAGTACCCAGAAACATGGTTCTGAACTACAGAAAAATTGTCAGGGTTGAATGACAAAGTATTGTTCACTCCTCCATAGTCAGCTAAGTACAAGCTTGCCTCAAAATTGAGAGTTCAGAAGTTCAACATGAGTTCAAATGTTATTGAGTTCACGTTTCACTAGAGAAAGAGAGAATGAGTGATAAATGTTTATACTAGGGTATTGGATTAAAATATGTGTGTTATGGCTTCTGTATCTACTTACAGTTGTATCTGAATAAATTGTACTACTGTGACTGGGCAAACCACTCGAGGGAGTGACCAGTGAAACATGAACAGATGGGAGCTGGCTTAAATCAGTGAACCAGTGGTCCTTGAAAGATGCAGGTGACTATGCATCAGGGACTTGGAATCAGGAGGTGCAGTTGGAAATGCTGCATACTGATCCAAAATAAAACCCAGCCACATTAGTGACATGGATCAGAGATGCTGGCAAATGGCTGCTGCACGTTTCTCCTGGTGGTGTCTGATCTTTTTTAAATTTTTGGTTGACTGATGAAATGACAGCTGCATATGTGTGTTAAGATAAGACTAGTGAGAGATGCTTCTGCCTTAATTAAGGTGCAAACGAGACAATATGCAGAAGTCAATATGGAATTTCTTTATCAGTGAATGTGAGATCGAGAGATAGAAAGAAACAGAAAAGAGAGGAAAGAGAGAGAGCAAGCAGAAGATAGTCACCACCCATAGATACCACCCATGGATCCAGCATCATCCCTTTGGTCCTCCACTGAAACAAAAGCCAGAAGGGTATCTCTGAAGGTCATTGACTGCCTTTCCTAACTCTGAAATAAGGCTTAACACAGTTTCTGGGCTACTCCTGACAGATACTTCTTTAACTGGACCTCTTCTTCAAAATCTCCAGTTCCAGGGATTCCATAAGCTTCAGAGATAATTAAATTAAAAAATTATATTAGATAAAGTGTTCAATTATCTGGATATCAAAAAAGGTTTTGCAATGTCTAATTTAAATATCTCTTGTTATAAATTATTCCGAATTCTCTTGCTTTTTGATCACTCCTATTGAGAACAGTTGATAACTGTTCTAACAGTCTCAAATCTATTAACATGATTATACTGTCCTGTCTCAGTCTTCTCTTTTCTGCACTGAACATTTTCTTCAGCTTTCACTGAAAATTTTTTAGGTTTATTTTTTTTTGTTCATCACTTAGGGTTTCCTTACGGATTATCCACAAACTTTTTAATGATGGTTTTCAAAATGGAACATGATGTTGTCAACAAGTCTCTAGCATTTGTTCC
Source organism: Pachycephala philippinensis (assembly GCA_013397055.1). NCBI lineage: Eukaryota > Metazoa > Chordata > Aves > Passeriformes > Pachycephala > Pachycephala philippinensis. The sequence continues at coordinate 1,209,981 of VWZT01013261.1, forward strand.
AAAGAGTATAATAACTATGCAGTATATTAACAATTACTTGTGTGTTAATATTTAGCTATCAGTACGTCTTGTATGTAATGACATTTCAGAATTAGACTTGTCCCTCCTGTGACAGCATCTCAAACACTGACTCATTTCATGCAACCCCCCCAAGCCTTGCTTGCAGTGTTGCTAGCTAAACAGTAAATTCTGATTTTTGTCTCATTTTGCATTTGTGATGTTAATTTTTCTTTTCTACCTGGGAACTTTTAGCTTGGTCTTATTAAATCTCAATATATTGATTTAAGACTAGTGATCTAATTTATAGAATTTGTTCTCAGTTCTGCTTCTGAGCATTGAAGCGCCTGTTCTGCTTCTCAACATTCTCTCATCTGCCAATTTCATGGGACTACCCATTTCATCACCACAATATGCAAGGTTTACATCGAATATTAATGGAGAGGGACTTTTGCAGGGCCTCACCATTTGTCAGGACTTTCAGTTTTTTGAAAGCAAACCCTTGATAAAACCACTTCAAGAATATTTTCTATATTTGCATATGAAAATGCTGCAGGGACTGTGCCACAAGCTGTACTAAAGTCAAGATGTACTTATTTTCTATTCCTGCCCTATCCACTGGGCGTTGTTACCCTACTGAGAAATGGAACTAGAGAGATGTGACTGCTCTTGACAAATCCACATTGATCTGCTTTCATTACTGCATTATCCTTCAAGTGCTTATAATCTGAGATTCAGGAATTTGTTCCAGTAGCTTTCCAGGCAATAGGTTTAGGCTATCTGGCTTGTAGCTACCCTTTGCAAAGGCTGAAACCAGTTAGGTCTACTAGCGAGAAAGTTAAGGAAAATTTTATCACAGCTTTGGGTACAGCTCCAAAAGAATAGCAACTCTATCATTTGGATTTCTGAACAAAACTTAGATTTTTGGATGGAGGAGCTGTAATACTACTATGGTCATGCTGTTGCTTTCCCTGTGTTGTCAGTTCCTGCAAATGGCATCTACTTGTTTTACATTGACACAGAAAAATAAAAGTCATCTGAATAAGAGAAATGTTAGCATTCCAGAGGATGTGTTTGTATATCCATCAATATTTGCAGCTGGTTGGAATAACAGTATAGACAGTTTCTGCAGGCAGAGACTGAAGGAGAAGCAAATAACTTCTTGACCTCAAGGGAAGTGGAGCAAGAGATATATAACAGGTATGATGAGATCACTCTCTTGGCAGACAAGTAGGTCATGTTCGGAAAACAGATATTCCCAGATTCCTTGTGAGTCACTTTTGATAGTCCCACAGGCTTTCTTTCTGCAGGTATCTAGATATTTCCATTCTTTTATCCACTTTCCACAGGTAAAGTGAAAGGAGTAGATCTCCCATTCTTACATATTTCATCTCTAAAGAATTTGGTATAGAGACCTATATGCTTCCTGATTATATTTGAGCCATGCTTCATACAATGGATCTCTGATACTAAGGACACCATCCAGTAATAAAATACAAAAATAATGACATGAATGTCAATACTGAGCAAAGGGAAGGAAATTGTTTCTGCTCTCTTCAGACAATTGCACTTGAAATACAGACTAGGCTACTTGAAGCACGTGGAGCTCCAACTAGAACTAAATCATCTGAGGAGTGACAAGTGTGACTACACTGTTGAAAAGAAGTATATATAGAGAGATGCATAAGAAAAAAAATTCAAAGGGATGTGAGAAATGTGTAAGAAAATGACGTGGCATAGCATGACATACAGAGGACAGTGTGCAAAGAAGCAAGAGACAGAGAACAAACAGAAGCTAAGCAGGTAAATCATGTTATTAAGAGGGGTAGTGTTGTGTTCTGGTCTCTGCCTCAGTAATATTGTTTCTTGTCTCCTAGAAAAGGGTTATTTACTACTGGATCCATTCTTGAGTGCCAGAGTTAGCAGGTCTGAGGAGCAAATGTGGACACCTTGTCTTAAGCGCATCACTGCCAGAGGCCCAGACACAACCTGGATGGGACCTGGATTTGCTCTCAACAGGTGTAGCAACCATCATGTTGAAAGGGAGGCTGAAGCCCATGGGAGAGATAAAAAAGGGCTGAGTTACATTTCTTATTCTTTTCTGTCTAACCCTCAGAAAAAGAAATGTGAACTTATAGCGGACATCCCCCTACTTGCAGAATGGAAGCTAGAGGACATTTCAAATGGCACTTAGGCAACTGAATAGAGCCCTAAGTTTCTCTTGACAATAATGAAAGCAAAATGACATGTTTTAAGCATCCAAATTAGTATGTCAACAATCTGAGTAGAAACTGAAATGCTGTCTGAGATGCGCTGAACAATGAAGGCCTGGTCTCCAGAGGTGGCTTCCAAAGGCGCTCAGCCTTGTCAGTGCAGGCAGGGGAGATTCATACCCCCTCCACCTGATTCACCCCTCAAACAATAGGGGTAGACAACAGCACTGCTGTTGGTGGAGCTACAAACTGAAAATAAATGTCCTGAAGAAATTATGGTACTTCCCAAATTCGGAGGGGTTTAAACAAAGGCATCTGACAGCAGTGACATACTTTGGTGTGCACACTGTGTTCCAGGAAAGCACCCTCAATACTGCATGCCCCAAGCTGTCCCTCTGCGTGAACACACCAGGATGCCCATTCTCCCATTACACATGATACTCAGAAACAAAACAGTTAGTGCTCTCTTTGAACAAAATGTCCAACACAGGTGTTCAAACATTGGGACTAGAAAAGAAGCCAGACAGGAAAGGTTGTGACTGAATTCAGTTGCTGTAAATTGCCATAAGTAAAAAGCAAAGAAAGAAGACACCACAACTATACATATTCAGAAAAGCTTTCTTCCCTAGGTTTCCGGCTGAGTGAAATCTAGGAATTACCAGGAGACAGTTAGGTAGTAGGAAGCTTCTTCAGACTTAATTTTTTATCCCTTGATACAGGACAAATGTTTGCTCTCATTTGTCTCAGCTCAGGGCCCCAGGTTATTCTAAATTTAGCAAACCTATTTCCAACCTGCAGAGTAAATACTACACATTATATGAATATTTGTCTGAATTGCCAGTAAATTCTGTGATCTAAAACTATAATTTATTTTTTTTCAATTGCTAGCAGCATATTCATTTATACGAAAAGTTGTAGAAGACCAGGACAACAACGCCTGCTATGACACAACTGTGTCTACAGTAGTATGCAACAAATGACTTTGATAAAAAACCCCAACACATTATGAGATGTTAACTGGAATCTGGATGATGAAACGATATGAAGAACCACACAGTAAATGGGCTGAAAAAGTGATGAGACAGAATTTGGTAGGAACTAAGCCTGGTAAAGAGAAAAAGGAGAATAGTAAGACCTACCTGAATTTAATATAAAATGAAATTGATCTTCCTTCCGATCATAGAATCATAGAATTGTTTAGGTCGGAAAAGAGCTTCAAGATCAATAAGTCCAGCCATCAACCCAGCACTGCCAAGTCCATCATTAAACCATGTCCCTGAGTGCCATATCCACATATCTTTTGAACACTTCCAGGGACGGTGACTTCGCCACTTCCCTGGGCAGCCTGTTCCAATGCCTGACCACCCTTTAAGCAAAGAAATTTTCCTAATTCCAATCTAAACCTCCCTGGCATGATTTGGTGTGACTTTGTCTTGTCCTGTTGCTGGTTGCATAAGAGAAGAGGCTGACCTCCATCTGGCTGCACCCTCCTTTCAGGCAGTTGTAGAGAGTAATAACCCCGCCCCTGAGCCTCCTTTTCTCCAGGCTAAACACCCCCAGCTCCCTCAGCTGCTCCTCACAGGACTTGTGCTCCAGACCCTTCCCCAGCTCCGTTGCCCTTCTCTGGACATGCTCCAGCACCTCAATCTCCTTCTTGTAGTGAGGGGCCCAGAACTGGACACAGGATTTGAGTTGTGGCCTCACCAGTGCCAAGTACATGGGATGATCACTGTGCTGGTCCTGCTGGCCACACTATTGCTGATATAATAAATAAAAATAAATAAATAAATAAATAAATAAATTTTAAAAAAAAGATAAAAATAAAGAAATTGTATGTTGTATAGTTAGCATATTTCATAGGAAACTTACTTCCATTATAAAACCATGTTGGATATTCATCAAGACCGAAAATTTAAAAAAAAATAAACAAGAAGTGAATGTAAACTAGAAGAATAATGACAGTGGAAACAAAGTACTTTTGCTTCATATATAGATATAAAAATGCCTGCTATATATTTGAGAGAGGACAAGAGATACAGCAAATATTAACAAGTGGAGATTCGATACATTTTGGAGGAGGAGACTATTGTATTGTTTGCTAAATTTCAATATGAAACCCATCAGTGCTAGAAACAAAATATGAGAAGAAAAGATGACATAATATGGTATTCCATTTCTGTATTCCGGTTAGCACACTAATGTGATCATTCTGGACAATACGCCTCTTGATCTTACCTAAAAATAGATGGTGACTGACTAACAGTCACTTGAATCAACTTTTAGAATGATCTAACTAAAAAACCCCGAGAGCTGTATCTCTGGGATAAGTTTGCATGTAGACGTTCATTATATATACTTTTGTGACGTGTATTTATTAAACACACACCCTCTTTCCTGGCAATTCAAAATAAGAGATTCAAAAGTGGCAGACTGGTTATAATTGAGATGTACTGGAGGTTTTTTTTTTGTCACAAAGCACTTCACACGCTGGTATTACCTCTCTTCTAATATGTTAAGATGCAGTTCACTCAAAATGAGATTTTAGTAATGTATTTTTCTGCTAGAAATAAAACAGCTTTGAGATGTTTCTCACAAAATAATGGCTTTTGAGAGAAATGTTTTTTATACAAGTCAGATTTTAGAGTGCTTGCATAGAATCAGTAGCAGTTGTGAAGATTTAATTGGGATTAGTGATGTTTTATCTCACAGAAATCCATTAAGTCTTGTTTGAAGAAAGAAATTCATAAATTCTTAGAGGTAAAATTGCATTATGTATTTTTTGCTGCAAGTTCTTCCTTAATCAAAAAGTGATATTATTCCCAGTATCCTTAAACTAAGCAATTTCCTTCATATTTTATTACTGCATGTGCTACCATTCTTTCATTTAGCTCAACATGGCTTGCAAATCATGGAAATAATATTATCTTCATTTTTCATAAGGAGAATTTTTCATAAACGGAATTGAATTGTAGAGAAAATAAGTGGTTTGTCCAATCCGGCACTGGAAGGTCATGGCAGGATCAAGGATCAATACTGAACTTTCTGCTGGGTAAGATCAGAGTATGCAGCAAGTCCAGGAAAATGTGAACATTAGCAATTAAATGAATGATATGAAATTACTAAGGCAATAACGTTACAGAGAAGCATACTTCAGATCTTGCATTTAATACTGTCTTTTTGCAAGTGGGTGTTTCAACTCAGAAGCATGGTAATCAAATTCCACTGGGCAGCTGTTTAAGTTGTGGGTGCATACACTCTTTGGACCTGCTGGGATTGAATCTGACTTGTTTCATTTACAAGTGCTGTTACCGTGAGCTCTTGGTCATGGCTGTAAGGAATTATAGCTTCTCCCCTGCCCCTGTATCTACTGCCCTCTGCTTCTGCTTTTTATTGTTTGTTTATTAGCCTGAGGAGTGGAACAGTTGTTCACACCAAAATTTAGATGATCAAGGGCAGCTGAGCAAAACCTTGCTGAGCTGAATGGGGAAGTTCAAATATGACAGAGTTACTCTGCTTGCTTTCAACCAGCTTGGGCAGTGATGTGTGGTTTGAATGAGTCATGGGTGAGTTTTTTTCAGAACAGTAACAACTGCAGACTAGTTTCCATAACTTTTTTTTTTTGGTAAAAACAAGTAATTAGGTCATTTGGCCTGACTGATCTGCCTCTTACTGTACATAAGCTCTAAAACTCCTCCGCCCTGTTATGTGGCTTCACCAGTCCTTGTAGATAATTATGTCTGAAAGTCTAAGGTTGGGAATGTAACCTTGACCTCCAAAGTGAATATAGCAGACAAAATATGTGGACGTTCCAGCTTATGTGATGCAGAAACAAATTATAATGTTTCTTGTCTTATCACAATCACAGACCTACCCAGGAAACATAAAAGCTACTTAGACCACCTCCAAAAAAAAAAATTAATTAACAAAATGGTTAAATTTATAGCATTGTCTGTCCCACAGTATATTTTCAGTGATTCGTTTTATTAATTGTTTGTGGAAGCTTATATAGCTCTACTCCAGAATGCAAACTCCTTTGTGTCTTACTTGTTTCCTTGCAAAATGCAACCAGAGAAGGCTATATACTTGGGCTGATGGCTTTTATGCTTTGCATCACACATTTCTGGTTAGCATGTTTTCTTAGAAAGTGCAAGATCTAGATATAAGTGTACAATCTGACCCTAATTCTCCTCTTAGATTACTCCAGCTGAAGGCAAACTCTGTAGAGATACCCTTTGTCCTCCTGTTACAGTTGATCGTACAGCCAGCCATGGTGCTTATGAACTACAAAGAGACAGTCCAGGCCAGATGTGACTCTAAAACAGCTTGTTATGGCACTCATAACATGTAAATTGCCAGTTTAGTTTGGTCCCAGGGCTGTTTTTGCATTTTACGTCTGATAAAAGCCAGCAATGATACTAAAAGTGGAGGCAGCAAATTCTGCTGTGTGTTCTGCCCAGAGCACCCACCTGGTTTCTCACGGAGCATGGCAGCACCCACCTGTGTTTCTGGATCCTACTGGGGCTTTGGTCAATGTTGTGTGCCCACCCACTTGTGCCCACAAGCAAATGCTCACAGCCAGAGGCAGAGCAGGAGGCACCCTGGACCTTACAGGAACCAATCAAGCACTTCAGCTGCCTGCAAGGCCAGGTACAGGCTGAGCAGTCACTCAATCACAGATATCCAAAGACTTGCCCCGGTTATATGCACTATCTACAAGGGTCTATGCCATTATAATTTTTATCCCCACAATACCATAGCACTCACAAGGGAATATTTACATGGAAAGGCCTTTTAATAAAAGAAAAAATCTTTCAGAATTAGGCAGCGTCTCTGTTGATTGCTCAGAAGCATGTCAGCATCCCACAAGTGCTAAATGTCTGTGTAGAGATTACCAGAATGCCTGGCCATTACTCCATTGCTTCATTGTGTTATCTAGAACATTCACTACTGATAGAATGAAAAGGAGCTGGTTATTCACATTTTTTTCACAAGATCATGATAATAAGAAATGTACCTATCACTGTTACCAATTCATTCTCCAGTTTGTCAGTACTGCAATAATTTTTATGGACATGGCCATTTAAAATATGAAACTTTTACTAATTGATTCAATATCAGTTGTCCTTAACTTAATCTGTCTTTTAATTTACTTGGAAAAATTGTACTAGAATTAAGCATTAAGCATAATTTTACACCAAGTCTCAGCTAAGAAATGTCTTTTTTCAATGTACATTTGCTTGTTCATCCTTTGTAGGAATAACCACAACCATAAAAACACTTTGCAGGTTTATTCCATCAAATTGAAATTATGAAGGTAATTCAGTATGTTATGATTCCAGGCTATGACTCAAACAGGGTTTTCTGGGAATAGAGACTAGGGGAGGTTGTTGATTGGATTTTCTTTGGTCAGGGAGTGTGGCTAACCAGAAAATTAAGTCTCTTTAATAGCACTTTCTACATGTTCTTCCCTGTGTGACATAACTTGACCTACAAGCCTAAATATGCTCCAAGTCGCACCCTGTAAATTAAAGAGACTCCAGTAATGAGGCTAAATGAATCCAGATTGCTCAAAACTGAGAAATGTCAGCCACATTTCTACAGGGCAAGAGAGCTATTTGACTTATTCCTTTAGAGGTGAACTTTAAAAAAAAAACCCAAATCCACCTCAGCTTAAGCCAAATAATAGCACTATTAGATGTGCTAGATGTTCTAGCCAGCTTAAGAAGAAACATGCAACTCACGCCTTACTGCTGCCCGAGCTGCTGCAAGTGGACACAGCTGACAAATCCTGCCTTTTCAAGCAATTTATGTCTAAATATATGTTTTAGATCTAGACCTGAAGGCACACTGAAACTCCAGCCCTTTTCCTATCCTCTGAAGACAGAACACAGTCAACCTGCAAATGGAAACTTTTCTTTCTTAAGAGAACTCTTCTAGGGCTCTGGGGGGTGCCTGCATGGGCTTGCTTGTATACAACCACAGAATGAGACAAGAATCACATTTCCTCTCTGCTGGCTGAAGAAATTACCCCTGCTGCTTTTCCTTTGGAGTCCTTTGCTCACTCAGATCTGGTGAAATGTTGTTGTGCACATGAGGACACTCTGACTCATCTCTGTCTGATTGAGGTGAGCAGTTCAAATAGTTCATGTTTGGTAAGTGTCCTCATTTTGATGGCAATGATTTCATGAAGGGCTCTGAGGAAACAGTAGCTGACAGCAGGAGCTACCAGCAAACAGAGGAGACAGTTGCAGACGAAGGAAAAAGGTGATTTCTTCAGATCAGTCAGCCAGAAATGAGCATAATCAAGCACTAACAAGTGCAAAACTAATAAAATCTGAAGTGCCCCATTACTAAGTTGGGGGGTTCTCACCTTTTCAGGCCAAGGCAGCTGTCAGGCTCACAGCTCAACAGGCATAACTTTTTCCAGTCAGGACACATGGCCAAAATGCATCTCATAATTTGTAGCTATCATCCTTGCTATCACAGCGGTCTGTATTCTGGTTAAAGGCAGCTTTCCTTCTGATTTATTATAATCGTGGGAGAAAAACCCCCAAACCTGAACAGTTTGAAAATGAATAAAGGAAATTTAAGAACTCATGTCTCATGGGGAAAAGGAAAGAGAACTGTATCAATTTGATCTTAGTCTTCATGCAAAGAGAAACAAGGTTTGTGGGTACTGATAATTCAAAACATGAGTGGATTAGTCCTAGAAAAGGAATTAGAATGAAATCCTAGTCATCATTCAAAACTCAAGGCTATAGAGGAAGATTTGAAAGTACATTTAATTTTTCAAATTTCCTGCATTATATAGTAAAATTAACATGTAATCCTCTCAAAGGCTGTGTTCTAAATTAACAAATTATGTTATATTTGAAGAAGTGATAAATAGATTACAGTTCTACTGACGGAGAAAATTATAACATGCAGCTCTCTGATAGGCCCTTTCAGTGCAGCAGAGGGACGGGCATCTGCCCACACATGAACAAGCTGAGTCCCACAAGAAAAAGCAGCCACAGGATGCAGCTCTTCTCTGACTTGGCCTTCAGTGATTGCCTGGGGCTGCTCCAGGAGGCTGCTCACAGAATAATGAGTTGGGTTCCCACTCTGAATTGTCCCTGGGAGAAATCTTCCTGTGGACTACAGAAGGAGACTGAAGAGATTAGATCCTCACAGCTAAATATAGGCTTCATCAACAACCTTCCTAATGTCCTTTTTTCTTATGACTACTGATACTGTCTTATTGTCCAGTGTGTCCAAAGACATTCACACATCTCCCTGCACTTCCAGAGACACAGATATCTCAAAAGAGTCATGATGTATTGCATATTTAGAAAAGGAAACACATCTTGAGAGGTCTGTTGTACATAGAGATCTAAATGTTTTTATTAAACAAGGAGAAGCCACAATGGGCTACAAACATTCTGCTGATATCCATCTGAACTATTACTGGCACGACACTTGTCTCCCTTCTGTTTCTTCTTAGATGAAACTCCAGTTGCAGAGCAGATGGGAACAGAAAGCTCTGTAGTTTAACTCCCAATCCCAACTTGCTCAAGGAAGAAAATAAGCAATCAACACTTACTGACCACCCGCTTTTTTATTCAGTAGTTCTTGAACTTCGTTGGACTAGAAAGAAGAGTAAGAAAAGAGAGGAGTCAGGAAAATAAGAGACATCTACCCCGGTATATATTTTTGGCTTTCTTCTGCTTTTAATTTTGTTATTAAAAGAAAAATGTTTCCAGTGGTACAAATGGCACTGAGCTCTTTGAACAGAGAGTAATCAGAAATATGGAGTGTGACACTTCCTAAAATCAAATAAAGAAATTTGATTCTCTTTCATATGACATCTTTCTTCACCTCCCATTTGTCTCTCTTCCTGTATTCTTCTCCACCTTCAGGAGTTTCCTTTTAATGAAAGGGCAGAATATTTCAGAAGAAGAGGTTGTGGGCTGTCATGTCACTATCTGTGAGTCCAAAAGCTTGACATTCTCTCTTGAGAATGAGTCAAAAAACAATTGCAGAGCTGGACATGCATCTGAAACCAATTTGAAGGTTCCAGAAGGTTTTGCTTTGATGCCACCAATTACTTCCTGCATTTCATTATGTCTTTGTAGCCCTTCACTTTCATAATTCCCATAGGCATAAGCAAATAAGATTTAAATTGAAATGTATTTGCTTAAACAGGTATTTTCTATCTCAATTTACTGGTGACAAGCTTAATGAAATCATATGGACGACGTGCATTTGTATACCAATTAGCTTTTAGAAATTGCCTGCTTGTGTTCAAACATTTAGGGAGTAGACTTCTTAGGTGTCAAAATATCTGGGCAATACATGATTTGTGATATCATTAGCTATCTGCATATTTGAATTATAGGACTGCTTTCTGTTTCTTTGTTTCTCTGCATTACTGCTCAGACAGCATCACACAGAGAATGTCAGAAAAGCCAGAAAATGAAATTCATGTCCTGTTGCCTTGAAGAAAATGTAGAAGAAACACAGAGTGCCACATGTAGTATTTGTACAATATACTGATGTATGCAAAAGAAATGGCCATGTCCTCTTCCAGCAACAAAACCAAACCATTGTCAATTTGTCCTTTTGGCATGACCTTTGTGTTTGAAAGTAAAACAAAGAACAGGGTGGAGGAAAGAAATTAAACTAGAGGGAAGGGTACAGTTTCTAGGTAAGGAAATATTATGGTATGGTAGGAAATAATTTCCAGAAACATATAAGGCATTTGAGCATAAGCTATTCTTCATGTATAGGACACTTCCTGATATCTTGAAAAATATCCCCTTAACACAGAGGAGGAATTTTTCAGAGTAAGACAAGGAGATGGCTGTACCTTGGGTAAAGAAGAACATGATCAGTCAGAACAACACAAAGATCCAAGGCAAAGCCAGTTTTTAAACACATACTTGGTGCATATCCTGTTTCAAAATTTACTCCATAGAGTGCTGTAATAACATGACCTTCTTATTCATTTTCTCCTCGGTGTTGTCAAAATTCTCATCTGAAAAACCTTATTTTTTCCCTTACCTATTCTGTTAACTATTCTGTAACTAGTGAACATTTTAAATGCCATATTTTTTTTGTAGTTTATTTTCAATAGATTCTTTTGTTTGCAAGGCAAAGGTCTAGACAGACCCATGAGTTATTCATGAAAAAAAAAAATATTTAGAGAACAGGCCTGTAACGTCAAGGGATTTTAAGAATTATATATATTCATACAGTGATCCTGAGACTGTGAGCAGGTCAAGCAGAAGAGAAAAAACTAAAAGTGAAAGGTCAGGATGCAAGTTAATTTCGATACACGATTTTCCATTATATGACAGATATTTAGTGTTTAAGAAGAAAAATACATGTTATAAGTTGTTTACTTACAATATAGAGCATTTTTCCAAGAACAACCAAAAAAATCCAAAGTGTTGCAAAACACTTTCTGTTCTCCTGCAAGCTAGGGTAATTTTTATGAGTTATATAATAGAATGTTTTTTCTTGATGACTGTAGTGGGAGTGTCTCTGTGCAATCAGGTGACAACAGTAATCTTTTTATGATTATTCTGTACTCTAATTACTGGTTTGTCACATGTCTGAGAAAAAAAGGAATTAATAGAAAACGGATGTGGATTTAAAATTTACAATTCTGTAAATTGAAACCTATGCAATAGTATCTACTTCCATTTACATTAATTTAAACCAGACTCGGCCTTCTCACTTTAGAGGAGTATCACAAATTTGCTGTGGGGGAGCCCAGCATCCAGCACCAAGCTTTTAAAAATAAATGGGTTCCATTTGTGTGATTTCATGGCCAGAATTTCCTGATGTTCAGGGGACTTGACAGTTAACAGCCTGAAGCAAAATCAGTAAGACTTAGATCAGAAAGGTAATGTGTTTTGGCCTATGGAAATAATAAAGCACACACGCTGGAAGGAATCCCAGGGACTGCACATACTCTGCCCTTGTTAATTTTTCACGGCATTTTGCATAAAAAACTACACACACATCTCACTGGGTGAGAACTTTTTGTGCACGTAGAAATGGCACTTCAGCCTGGAAGCCTTTGTAAGCGTTCACTTTTCTTTAATTCAAAAGTAGTCTTCATTGGAGTTGAGAACAGCACATTACACAACCTCTGTGGCCAGCCTGCAGATTACTGATGCAGCCATCTCTCCCCAATTGCTCTCTGCCGAAGCGGGTGCGCGGCTGATTTCGGAAGAGGTGTGCTTGCACATTGTGGGGTGTTTCAGACTGTTTAGGCAGCTTCCCCTTTAGGTTGTGTGAGAGGTAGCAAAAGGGAATTGTCTCCAGTACATAGGCAGCACCATGCACTTGCTGTTCATTCATTCAGGTTCCCAGAAAGGGATTTCTCTGACCACATGTAGATATTGTTTCACAGATGACTTGGTGTGAAATGGTGAGTTAGACCCTCTCTGGTCAAGGCACACAACCAGCACTTCTCGGGTGTTAGGAGCCGCCAAACCCAGTAGCCTGACAGAGGGAAGGCTGCTGCAGCTCCATGTCCCTGTGTCCAGCCAGAAGAAAGGCTGTGTGTGTGTACACGATATGTGTGCTTAAATTCATGGGAAGCCACATAAATCAGCAGACACAGAAACTACAAAACCCACACACCACAAACAGCACCAGTGCCCTGATCTTTTTTCCCTCAGCCAATATCCAGACCCTAGTAACTCCAGAAGCAAGGACTTCTGATTCTTCCAGTCTGCTTTGACTCCCCTGTATGCTTCTGATTGCCTTGGTACTTGGCTTTCAAGATTCTTCTTGTACTCTCAGGCAAGTCTACCTTGATGTTCACTAGTGCCTACACACACTGACACTCACACCCACTCAATGTGCACCCTGTCCTCCCCCACTGCTGACACCACAGGCATGGGGCCCACCCACATGCGACCTTTTGTCCCTCTTCCAGTTGCTGGCACTCAAACCTCCATATACACATGGACACGGAGCCACCTTGACCAGAAGAAATAGTTAGAAATGGAGTTAAATGTGAAAACAGGACACATAGTCATGATCAGACAGAATTCATACGTGTGGCGGGGCAAGTGTACCAGTCAGCAACCCCTGTACATGTGACCTACATATTTATTTCCTTATTCATTCCATTGTACCACTCTGATACCTCCCCAAATCATGTTGATCCCCTTCTTTCCCCACCTCCTGTTCTTCCCTACATATCGCAGACCCAGCATAGTAAGTAATCTTTACTAGATTAGGTTTCCTTTCATACCAAAAGGGTTTTCAGCACTTAATGAACATGAACAACTCTATGTTAGTACAGGCAATTCTAATCATGGTGAACTAGCTGAAAAAGATAAAGGAAAAAATTATTATTTCTGCCATATTTGTAAAGGCAAGGCTCTGTTATTCTGTACTGCTGATTTAGGTTAATCAGCTTAAATGTAACCTGAAAAACTGTAGTAAATACATAATTAGGACATCACAAATGTATAAATCTATCAAAATACTGCAGAACTTACTAGAAATATTTCAAAGCCATTTCTTTGTTATAAGACAACACTATTTTTTTAATCAGAACTGTAGAAAGCATTGCTGATGGACATTTTGGCAAATAAAATTCCCACTATGACTTTAAAAGAACATTCTGTGTTTAATCTTTCCAGATGTAGATGAATATAAATGGTTACAAAGAACATGATTTATAAACATGGGGGAATACTTTAAGGGGAAAAATGTACTCTTCTAAGGACTAATTGTCACGCAAGTATGACCAGAAAGCAGGAAGGCTTCCTGCCACACATCAATCTATACTGCATGGAACATGGAGCAAGTCAATGCATACATAATATGCATATACCTCATAATATGCCAATAACAACAACAACAAAAAAAAAACAACCAACCAACCAAAACCAAAACAAAAAATCCCCTGAAGGCAGAACTTTCTTAAATTAAAGATGAGATCAGTTGAAGAGAAATCAAGATCTTTTTTTTACATAAACTAAGGCATTCTCAGTTTTTTCTCATTGCAGGTAACTCTTATCCAGGAGAACCAAGATCTTCTCAACACATAAGAAGAAGAAAAAAAAAAGTAATTGGATTTGCTCTACTTTTACAATGATGGAAGGAGTTTCACTCACACCAGTACAGTGAAAGGGAAGTAAGCCTGATTGTTTTGCGGGCATTGGAATTGTTGAGAACTAGTCTGAACAGTCCAGAAGAGATTAAGGACCATGTTAATAATTAAGCAACATTGATGTTGACAGCTTCCAGCGCTCAAGCTCATTTTCTGACCCTCTTTCACTTCCCAGTACAGAGGAAGCTTTCTCTCCACGCTTCAGAATTGCCTAAAACAGAGCTCCAGCCACTGCCTGCTTTACTCTTTTCATCTTTCCTTTCTGAAATAAACCTTTGACATGGCTGTGGTTTGTAAGTCACAGGGTCACCTCCTACCCACTAATTACAGCAGATCCCAACACAGAACTCAAGGAGTACTTATACTTATTATGCTCATCTCGAGGACAAACCCATTGGGAAATGATGAGGAAGCAGGGACAGTAGTGAATAAACTGAAAGAACTGAAGTTTAAGAAGACAGGAAGTACCATTTCAACTGCAAATTGTAGGATGACACTGAAATAGCTCAGATTAGATGTGAATCCCCTCCTACTGTAGATAAAAAACCTCTTAGAAGAGCTATTCTAAGAAAGGCATAATTTCCTTCCTCACAAATCCTGGAACGCTGTCCCATCCATCCTGAGAGAAGAGCAACAGAAACAGTTCTCAGACAAGGAAGAAAAAACAAATGATGCCGTCCTAGTATGAAACAGTTTTCTAGGCAGTTCATTGCTGGACAATTTCCAAATGTCACAGATGAATTAGATGGCAAAACTTCCCTTGACATCCATGGCAACAGGAGCATTGAATGACAAATGGAAGGGCAGGTAAATCTAGAAAGAATGTTATATCATGCCTTGCTGTGATGGAAAGAGCATTGGCATCTGCCACCCTGTCTGGATTTGGGTTTTAACAGTAGTTTTAAAATGTGGATTTAAATGAAAATATAACTAAAGTATTACATAAAAAAATAAAACAAATTCCTTCCTCTCTAAGTCCAAAAGCTATTCACAGTAGTTTTTGTGTTGGTACTGAATAGTGCTTTTCAGGGGGAGAACCACGCCCACATCAATAATTGGATAATCACATTTTAGTAGCCTAGAGACCTGTCCAGTTTTAACGTGGCCCAAGTTTGTGGTTTTAGTAAATCTGTAGGAATGGAAGCAGAACTTGGTGTAGTTGCCAGGATCCAGCTGGTATGGAAAGCTTGATTACAGTTATAATTTAGATGGTCAAGATGGCATTCCCCTGAAGAGAGTGCTAGCACTTTGTTAGGAATTGCCAAATCCAGTTCACCGATGTGACCTTCTCATGCCCTCAGGTCCGTCCATCCAGTAGAGACGTTAGACCTCCCACAGATGAACACACCCTGGACAGTTACTTCAATCAGTCAGCTTAGCAGATTCCCGTTTGGGAATGCTATTTTTGGTTCACCATCTGAAAGTTTTGGTAAGGCAGTAGAATAAAGCACTTTATGTGAAAGGAGGATACCTTAAAAATTATTCCTGAATCACAGTCTCCATGGATTAAAAAAGAAGCACAGTGTGTATGAGAGGAGGAAATATAATCTTCTGAAGAGCCTTCTTGAGTTTTTCCCTGGGTTTTTTTGCATGTTATATGATTGCTATACATCACAGGGGACCATCACAGGAACATTTCTTACCTTGGATCTCATGTTCAAAGGAGTTGTTTCAATTGTATACCAGTAAGGATGGTGATGTAAAACACAGAGATTTCAGATGAAAATAAGGCTGAAAATAACAACATCAAGGGTGTAAGAAATATAACTTTTCTAGGGAAAAATGACACCAGATATAGCTTCATTGAAAGTGCAGCCTCTAGAAAAGAGGTATAAAGGGTTTGAACTTTATGTGTGTAAGAGCAGAACTTGGCTCTAACCAGGACAGGTGAAGATTGTGATGGTTCTGTGTCTTTATGCAGTATATTACTGGCAGAGTCTTAAAAACTCCCATTGTCCCAGCATTAGAGAAAAGCTTAAAAGTTGTTTTAATTTATCAAAGAGATGATCCTATATGCTTCTTCTTGTCTAGTATGCACAAACCCACAAATTTTTCTTTTCATTATTTTTTTTCCTTTTCTCTTTTTCTGAGATTAGTTGTTTGTTTGTTTAGGTTTTTAATTGGGTTGGTTTGTTTGGTTTTTGTACAGATGTACCTGTAAAAGAATTAGAGGAGCTGTCCTATCAGCCTAGAGTGAATAAATCCTTTAATCCCTTCCCAACCTCAAGTATAGAGCCCCTTCTGAAATAAATAGAAGCAAAGTGTTGAGATTCATACATTACTAATATCTGCAACTACAAAGTCACAGATTTGTTAAACTATTTAGAAATCCCAGAGATAATGAGCCTTTTCTGTGAATGAAAAAGTGAGCAATCAATTTTGTCAGGACCTTCTGTGCAGAAAATGTTCCAGTCTTTCACATAAATAGTTTTGTGACAGACCAGTGAGATTTGCTTTAAAACGTCAGCCATCTAGAGGTTACTAGGTTAATTCTTTTCATTTGAGAGACAATAAAGCTATCCTAGTCTGTATTATATCTGGACAACACTTGTAGCCTGCTAGAGGGGAGTGCTAAATGGTGGACATAATACCACTCACACCATTCACTGAGTGTGAAGAAAAGCATATCTTACATAATTTGTGACAAACACTTTTTATTTAAATCATTAACATTCCTTGAGCTGACAAAAGGGACAAGTGAAACAGGCCAGGACAGCCATGTATGCATTCCTTCCTTCAGGTGAATTGATTTTGTGTGGCTCCGTAAAATTCACTTGCCTCAAAAAGCAAAAGTAACAGGGGGTTAACCCTGAATTCTGCTTATGAAATCCAGATTTATATAGAGAGTATAAAATGACATTATTTAAAGGATTTTGATATGGTTAGATACATGTAAGAAGAATTTGCTGTGTGCTGTTTGAACATATCCATCAGTACACAGAGGTTCTGGTCCTAAATTAGTTGTCTATTTAATTGTTTAAAAGTTGTGCTTAAAAAGGAGTAGGTACTGTGGACTGTGTACTAGTTCCTAAATTATTGTTTGGTGGCATTTCTATTTTCTTCTTATTTGCATTTAAAAATTTCTTAAGTTAGGATATACTGTATTTCTATACTTCTAAACTTGCAAATCAGTAAATGCTCAGGAAAGTTCTTATTTCGACTATATTACACTATATCCTCCACTCTTCATGACACTGGAGTTCAAGGCCATAAAACATTCAGATGCTGTATTTACAGTATTTGTATGTCCACTTGAAGCATTTGAGGGTGAGGGGAACTTGGTATTCACAGTTGAGCCACACTACTACCACCAGAGGTGCTTCCCAATTCCCTAACCTGCATGTGCTCTCTTCCATATCCATAGCTACATGAGAGTGATGCACAGTAGTGTACTCACTTAGCCAGATATAAAAAGAGCTGGAGCAAACTTGGAAAATTACTTGGCTTAAGAGCCAGGACTCCAAGTTATTCCTTGTAAGATGATAACATCCAGCAATGGTATTTCATAACCCGTTATATCACATATGACTTATACAGAAACTTTCTATTTTTTGGCACTGGTGGATTCAAAATTGGTCACAATATGAATGAAATTACTAGGAAAATATGTCATTCATGTCCTGAGCAAAAGGAAAGTGCTACAAAATGTGGAATATGTAAAATGTTCTTAAGAAAGAATGTTTGATGTTCTATCCTTGTATAATAGAGAAGTATACAAAGTATATGAATATGTAGTGTACACTACAAGAAGAGAGATTTAATCCATGAAACAGAGAGCTGCTAACAAGCTTGAAGCGATGTCCAGGAGTTAGAAATACAAATTAATTTATGGTAGAATTGCCTTGGGAAGTTTTAGGGCTTGGCAATTATCTCAGACCTAGGGGGAGGTTAAAAAAGCTTGGGGAAAAGGATGCCCCCTGACAGTGGGCACAAAGAATACAGAATTTATGGACCACAAGGACAGTTGGCAGAACTCCCAAGATAAGGAAGAAACTAACAAAGACCTCTCAGCAGTTGTGCTGAAATCAACTCCAGCTAGATAAAAGGTAATTCCTTCAAGGCCGATCACTGACCACCCAAGAAACCCACCAATTCAAAAAAAGAGAAATTCTGAGCATGCAGACTAATTAGCATGAGAAGCGAGAGAATCATTAACCAATAGAAGATAGAATATTAATTAATAAGAGAACTATATAGCTTGTAGCCAATGAATACTAATTCCTTCGTTTGCTGAAATGAATAAATAGTAAAAAGCTTTGATAGTTTCTGTGCTTGCTTTTTGGAATACCACAGAGCACCCAGGCTTGCCGAACTCTGAAATAAGTAATCAATGTCTTTCTCGAATGTGTAATTATTGGTTGGTTGCACTCTGGGTAACAAATCAGAATTTTTTCAACAAAAAGCTACCTAAGGTACTGTAAGACCTAACTTTCAAGCGCCTGGTTTCCACTGTGAAGTCTGAACCCCTGCTTTAGGTAAATGGATTCTTCTGATAACCAGAGAAAAGAATTGGTGACTCAGACTGCGACTCCCAAAATCAATTGCACTGAATTGCTTAAGATCATCGGGAGGGGAAAAGAGAGAAAAGGCTGGACCTCACTCAGCAACCTGAGAAGATGTTTTATTCCACAGGGAGTAAAAACCCAGGAGTCTCTCCTGCAAAGACATATCCCTGCTTTTTCTTTCTCCTAAAATGAAATACAGGTCACTGTTCAGGCAGAGGAGAAAATGGGCAGGCCTTGATGGAGGATGGATCACCATGTATACTCATCTAACAGCTTCACTGAAACACCAATTAAAGCAGTCCTCAGAGACAGCTGTGATTGATAGACATGTTGTCTACTCAAGATTGTGCTAACTCAGTTGGAAGGGTGGAACAATATGCACAGTCCCACAAAAAAAGTGTATTCCCAGAACAGAGGGTGAATCAAGGTGAAACATGAACAATCAGATTGGGAGGCAGAAGCAGTCTGAAATATTGCTCTGATCAATGTACCAAGCGGAGTCAGAAGCATCACAGCCTAGGTTTTAGACATGGAGAAATGGCAGAGCTTTGTTATGGACATAGGTGTGCTAATACCTTGCTAGATAAATTATTTTTGTTTGGACTACAGCTTGGTAACAGAAAAAAAAGGCTGACTTTGCTACCAAACTGGACCTACAGCAATGTTTTACAAAACAAGGTTAGGGGTGGAGTTTTCAGACAGCTGGTAAGCTGCCACCAAGATTACAATGCCTGCACTGCACATCTAATAACAGCAGACAACAACAGCCAGAGAGAACGTTTTTATAAAATAGCTTGACAGTATGTGAGAGACTGAGTTAATTTGCCTGTCTTGCCTCACAAAAGATCTATCCTGCAAGAGCTGGTTGAAAAGTCCTCAGTATAAAATTCCCCTGTGACCAGTCTACTGACTGGTGGTTATGGTACGCTCTGGCAGACATGAATTTGGATAGCTTTCAGAAGTAAAAGTATCCTCCACTGTATGTGAGAGTGCCCTAGCCAGCCAGCTCTTCTGGGAGGAAAGCATCACCTTCTCCTCCCCAGGGGTTTCCAAAGAAAGCCCTTTCCTCCACTGTGTCTTGTAAGGATTACAGCCCTGCATGCTCCCACATGTTGCCTGGATTAGACGTACACTGCTTCATTAAAAAGCGGGTTATGTGAAAGGGTGAGCTCAGACACCCTTTCACTCAGACACACAGGACTTAATTCCTGTGGATGAGCAGCTCTGCTCAAGCTATCTCTCTCCATGAGAGAGAGGCTTGTTGTACCATGGTTCCTCCTCAGCAGCACGGACATGAGCCAGTCCCCACTCTTTCCTCTCCACCCAGCCTCTTCCTGCCTAGCACCAGTACACAATGAACCTAAGGGGACAATAGACAAACAGTGCCTCTGGTGTCTGTGGAGAAATTAGTCTGCTTTAGCTTACAAAACCAGAAGTCAAAGTCTGTGTACTTTTTCTGGTCTGGCTTTACAGTTGAGGAAGAAACAGATACCTATGGAGGGGACACAACTCATCCCAGGGTTGGTATCTGCACTATCAGCTCCCATTTCACTCCCAGATCCTGAAATCCAGACTATCTACATTGGATGTCTGCCTTTGAGGGCCAGTGAGGGTGAAGACCGAGTGTTTTCAACAGGCTGATCCTGCCTGGACAGGCAGCATACCATACTGCACCTGAGGCCATCCCAGACCCACAGCCTGGCAGGTCTCACGCCCTGATGTTGCTCAGCCATCCTGCACCCAGTGCTGTCACACAACACATTCACATGACAAAACAAGCCCCCTGGTTATTTTAGCTGCTTTGAGCTGAATCTCACCCCTCACAGCATTATTTATGGGGCTCCGTGAAAGACCTGGAAAAAGCCTGGCCAAACCTGGCCGTGGGCAGTTTTCATGGAAAGGCAACAATGATGAGCACAGCATGCAGTCAGCAACACCTGGTTTGGGGTTGTCTCCCTAGGGTGGTGACAGAGGCAGTGCAAGGCTGTGCTAAAAGGTGTGTCCTAAGCATCACCCTCTTGAGTGTCTGTTCCTTTGTACACGTGGAATCTAGGGTGACATGCTCAGATTCAGAGATCTAAATTTTACATCATTACAGATGAACCTTGAAAAGATTTTTCAGGGCAAGAACATTAAAAGGGCTTAGGAGAAGATAATTTCCAACTTAATAAACAAACACATTAATCCTTATCAAGTGCCACAACATTTCTACCCATACTGCCCATGCATTACTTACAATATTAAGGAAGGTTCTTCAGCTGAAGAGCACAACATAACAAAATTGCTCTGAAAAAGCAGTTAATATTTATTATGCTTGTGACACCATGAGAGTTTGAACGACTGATTTGACAGCTACAGTTGATGGTAATAGACTTAGAAGCCATTAAACATTTGATAGCACAAAATAGGGCCTTCCATTCATCACCTAGTTCTGCCTAACAAAGAAGATACGATACTTGATGTATCTACACTTTATGAAAAGCCCAGGCTACAAGCATACTCTTGAGCCCTAAATCATCTTACACAGTAGGGTTATAGAAGATGGAGGAAACCTGCATTAACATGGGATGACCATAAATTCATGTGTTTCTTTCCTTGGCTGGACACGTCAGGTCTGACCCAACTATAAACAAGCACCTGCCCTTGTGGCCTCATCATAGAGCTACTTTCTGTGGACAAATTAACCTTGGGCCCTTTTTTAAAAAAAAGCCTGATACTATATGATGTAAGAGCAAATATGAATTCAAGAGAGTAGGATTTATTACTACTTGGGACATGTGTAGTCAATCATTGCCTTGAACCCTGGTTGTGTGGAACTGCAGAACGCTGTCAGGCACATCTAAGCATATAGATTACAGATGGCATAGATAACCATACTCCCAGAGTTTATCCAGTCTGTACACTCTGGTTTTGTTTCACTTGCTCAAAACAATGGCTTTAGAAATCACACAAATTCCATGGGGATTTGTATGCAGACTGAATGCTGCGGTTTGATTTGAAATGTTTGCAAATGAACCAGTCCCTTCAGGCTCATGATTAGATTTGTCTTACAAGAACTCACTGCACCATCACCTAAACATTACTCTCATCTCTGGTTGATAAAACAGACATTTTCTGCATCTTCAGACATCAGGCCGAGTTAAACAATCTCAAGGTTTTTTACAATTCCATGCGAAAAAAGCTAATAATGATTTCTTGTTCCAGAGAAAGAGCAGATCCCATCCACATGCTTAGATGGTGTTTGAATCTTTAAGCTTTTGGGAATGAAAGGCTAAGTTCAGTTGGAAAACTTGAGAGCATTTGATCTGAGACAGGAAAGTTTTACAGAGCTGTAGTCTAGTTGTGTTCTCTAAACACTCAAATGAAAGACTTTGGTTTGCAAATTATAAAAAATAATGTAGGAAGTGATCACAGAAAATTGTTATGGTCCCTTACCCTGCCAATGCTGGATATGAAGTAGTGAGCCAGCAGCCACCTGTGCAGGGATTTTATTTTTTAAATATGAAGGGATTCGCTTTGTAGAACTTCCTGACTAACATAGATTTAGCTTGTTCTCCTTTCTCCTTTGCTACAGAAATGACCACTTTCTACATCTGTCACAGATCTGCTCTTCACTTCCTAATTGATGCAAGGTCACAAGGGATACGTTAGCTGTAAATGTCTGTTAAATCTAAGGAAAAATCTTTGTTCAGTCTTTTTTTCAACTACATCCCTTTCTCTGCTCAGTTCTTGGAACCAATTATAATCAAGAGGTTTCTACCAGACAAGAAGAACAGAATTTACCAACCCATATATAAATAGTGGTGCTGAAAACAAGCCTTTTCTCATTAGTCCTCAGTTTGCTGTGCTTTAGCAGGGTTCATAACAGCCATTGGAAGACAACAACAATCCAGATTATAAAATTAATGTGAACTACAAATCAGATAATTCTGGTGGCATTCAGCATATCATGACCTCTTCAGAACTCCCATCACACCAGTTCCAGAGAAACGAGATGTGAAAATAGCTGTATGTGCCCATTTTCAACAGTGCATATCAGGAAACATATGTCAATTAATCTGTTGAAAGAACAACTCGTATTATCCTATTTACATATCAGGAAGAGAATGTAAAGAACATTGTGAAGAAATCATGGTGACCTAATTAATGAATAATTAACAAGTAAAAAATTATAAAGAGCTGCTATCCTTGAAAGTTGACTGATCTTTACAAATAAAAATAAAGAGGCAAAATGGAATCACCAGATGGAATAATAAGTAGAATAAAGGAAACTAACAACTATAAACTGCAGAAATAATAATGTACTTGAGGTCCGTTTAAATTACCTCAATTTCTCCCTCAAGCCAGCAGTTATTTTTCTCTTAGTGGAAATAGTACAAGGTTGGCAGGTCTGCATCCAACCCACAGTACCATAGCCAGGAGAAAAAAACATCACTAAAAACCTCAACACAAAAGGAGCAGCTGCCTGAAAAAATAAATCACTGCCAAAATACTCAGACAGCCTATTCAAACACAAGCAAAGGAGGTAAATACTAGCAATTGCTAAACAAACCAAATGAAGCAATTGATGCTCAGCCCTTGTGGTACAAGGTAATAACAGCCCGTGCACATATTCACCCTACTGTTCTCCTTTCTGAGGGGTACGGATTGACGGGGGACTGCTCTGGTTTCAAAAGTTCTTGCAGTAACACTTGCACAAAATAAAAAGATGGACAAGACATTTTCTAATTTCAGGAATTCATAATTTACTGCTGTCTGGTCAATACCTCTCTTATTTGTGCTGCATCCTTGAGGTCAGTCGACCTACTCCACTGGGCTGTATTCAGTCCCTCAGTCCCCTCAATGTTTCTAGGTTACTTTTCTTCTTAATAGCTCTGTATACGCACTTCAAATTGATAGGATCCTGCACTTCAAGAAGGGCTTCTTCTATAACTTACAAAACTGAACCAGAGGAGATTTCAGCTAAGCCTCAGTGCACTCCCTGAGCCCTCTCCATGACCTGAACAGAGCATATAGCTTTGTATCTACATGTCCATCACATCAAAAGCAAACTTGGGCAAAAATATTCACAAAGCCGAGCTTCCTTTTCAGCACTCTGTGGTGGAGTCCATCTAAGAAAGCTCCTACAAATTGAATATGTCCAATATCAGCCAAATGACAACACTGTAAGTGCTGATGGGGACCATGTGGTGGATATGACAGACAGTGCTTGACAGGTCCATGTGCACTGCAGGTAGATGGTATCATACTGAAGAGTAAAAGAGGCCCAAGTCTCTCTTCTGGAATGGGTCTCAGCCAAAATGTCTAAAGCCTGGTCTCAGCACAGGCTTGCAAACAAACAGTAGCTCAGTGTGCAGCAGCAGCCAGAAGGCCAATAGAGTATTGGGCTTCATCAAGAGAAGCACTGATAACAAAACAGAAAATAACATCTCACGTCTATGAAAAAACTGGTGCAGCCACATCTAGAAAAGCAAAGGGAAGTGCATATTCCTCTTGTGCTCAACTCAAGAAAAATCCAGTAGAAGCAACTAAAATATCAAGAGGATAGAACAGCTGCCTCATGAGAAGAGACCAAGAGGAACAGGACTTACAAGAAGAGACAAAAAAGGCAGTGGGGGTGGGGTGGAAATCTTGATCTCTTAGTCCATGGAGATGAGAAATCTGTATGGAATATGACTAAGGTTTGTAAAGCCATGAAACCAGTGGACAAGATCATTTGGAGCTCTTATTCACAAAACTGTGAAAACTTTGAATTACAGACAGGTTTTTAAACTAATAGGAGCTTGATTTAAAACATCTGAGAGGAAGTAACTCTCTCAGGAGGGTAGTGAGCTTCTGCAATTTACAGCATAAGAGTTTGTGGATGCAGATAATATCAGCAGGTTGAGAAAAGTATTAGACAACTCATGCACAATAGGTCCATAAAGACATACTAAAGGCAGAAGTCATATACTTTCTAGGATTTAGAAAGTCATACACTTTCTAATATATCATTTCTAACACACCAGCTGGGGTTGTGAGGAGTACAAGGAGAAGGGACAGCAGAAAAGGGTGGGTCTCGTCTGTCCTGCTGAAACAGCATCTCCCATTGTCTCTCAATGGAGAGACAGAACAGGGAGCTGGATAGACCCATGGTCTGACCCAGACAGGCATTTATTCTTATGTTCTTCAGTATGCCGTGAATACGCACTATGTGCTAGGAAATTCAAATTCTATTGACTTCAACTACTTCATTACAAATGATCAAAAAAAGAAAAAAAGGGTCCGGCCTAACAATGATCACACAGAGTGGGAATTTGGATTCTCTTCCAATTCATGAACTAGAGTTTGAATAAAAATGCTCATCAAAAAGTGAAGAAAGAAAGAAAGAAAACAGGAAATTATTCTGCTATATTAACATGTTTAATTCTTTATGCAAGCTTTTGTTAATATAGTCCATGCAACTGCTGCAGTAGAAGGATACAGTTGTTTATGACATTATATAGAGTCTAGAGGTAGAAAATGACCAGGTAGGAATATGATTATCTAGTATTCAATTTGTGTATGACATTCAGAAAGCGGCAGGAAGTAAATAAGGATAATTCCATCATTATCGCATAGTGCTCACACTTTAATGCTTTTATAATGTACAGTAGTCTTTCTGGGCCTTTCCACAGTAATTGCTGGGTCGACTCAGAGTGCCATCAATATTCTGCAACTGCATTATACTGCATAATGCTAATGGTATTACAGAATGATAGCAGGCAAATAATTACAACATGAAGCAAAGGAAAAACCAGGAAGGGACCCAAGGAAGTGCTGGGGAAACTGTATGGTGTGACATACATATGAGGTGAGAAGGGAGATGGAAGGACTGCATAGTTAATATTGTCATCTGTATGGTTGCAGCTGATGGGTTTAAAAAGCTATTCCACCCAATCTGTTGCTACCAGAAGACTTGATTCAGTGTGTATGTAAACATATGCCTCTCCCGAGCATGTGAACAAGACTGCTGAAGGTCAGGTTACTACCCACTTCTTCAGTAGAAGTCATTTCTTACCCTTTCCTGCAAAGCTGCTCTCCAGTGGTCCAGTAACCAGTTTGTACTGGTGTAGAGGCTTATTGTTCCCCTTGCAGGGTCAGGACTTGGAATTTCCTTTTGCTGAACTTGATGAGATTCCTGTTGGCCCATTTCCCCAGAATATTAAGGTCTCTCTGAAGGGCAGCACACCTCTCTGGTATATTAGCCACTGCTCTTAGTTTTGTGTCCTTCGCAAACTTACTAAGGGTGCCCTTTGTGCCATTATTCCAGGTCATTAAAGAATTTGTTAATAGGTACCGGATGTAGTATCAGCCCTTGGGATCCTCCACAAGTGACTGAGTTCCAGCTGGACTTTGTGCAGCTGGTCACAACCCTCTGAGCCCAGCAGCTCAGTCAATTTTCAGCCCACCTTTCCATTCATGTAATTCCACTTCATCAGCTTTTCAACAAGGATGTGATGAGAAACTGAATCAAAAACCTTACTAAAATCAAGGTAAACAACATCTACCATTTGCTCCGTATACTCCAAGCCAGTTATCTCATCCCAGAAGATATGACATTTATCAACCATCATTCTCCTTTTGCAAATCCATGCTGACTTCTCCCAGTCATCTTCTTGTACTTTATGTGTTTGGAAATGGCTTTCAGAATTATTTGCTCCATCATCTTCCCAGGGGCTGAAGTGAGGTTGGCCAGCCAGGAGTTCCCCAAACTGTCCCCTTGCCCTTCTTCAAGAGCATAGTGGAGTTTACTTTCTCGCGGTCCTCTGAAAGCTTGTGATGGTCATCAAAGCCTTTCAAAAATGATCAGTGGTATATATAATGGTAGATAATGTTTTTATCTAGGTCTCAAGGTGGTGTGGTGGGACCCATATTTTTTCTTTTACCATGTGTTTTAATCTACTTTATTTCTTTCTACAATACAATAGGGAGTAAAAATTTAAAGAGCTGAAATTCTTTCAGATTTCAGACTTGAAGAAAAGTGGTGTGGCCAAAAGCCTGTCTGTATTTTGTTTTTTCCCAGTGATGTCTATTGTTTTTTTATCATCTGTTTCCTTTCCATACAAATTTTCTTGCTTTAGTTACATTCTGCCATTGCAGAATACCATCACTGCAAAAGGAGTTCAGCGATTTGCTCTGAAGGAGTTAGTTGGAGGAAATATTAAAGAATTATTCTGAATGTATGGAAAGTAATTAATTTATGACTTTGTCAGAAATACTGTTCTGAGGCTGCTTTCCTTTCCTAAAATTCTGCTAAACTTTTGAATTCCTGAAACTGCTCTGCACAGACCTATACACAGCTGGAACTTTATATAGCTACACCCCTAACAAAAGTGATACTGTGCATCAGAAAAGCCATGCAGAAGCACTTGTTAAGAACAAAGAGTCTTCTTTTGCACTGAATACTCTTGCTTCATGTGTTCTATGAATATACTTTAAAACACTATGTTGCTAGGCAATTTTTAACACCTCTTTTTACCACTTCATACTGATGCTGTGTTTTTTTATTAAATTTCTTCCTTCCTCCAGGATTTTCATGAACTATAAGCTCCCAAAATTATTTCTAAAATTCCTAACTTGATGTAAGAGAGGGAACTTGCCACTTTTGTAAAATAATATACCTTTCTGTTCCTTAAAAAAAATCCTGTTCTGAGTCTGCCTTTCTGCTAAGAGTGGTCTCCAGTGTAAGTATGCTTGCTGGCTGTTCTCTGCTTTTAAAAGTTATGGCTAACTGTAGCCAGTCTCATTCTGGAAGAGAAACAGAACATCTAAGTCATGCTTCTGTTAGCAATTAAGAACAAACAAACAACAACAAAAAATCAGATTTAATGGCAGAACATTACTTGCATATGAACTGAGAGTTTGGTTCTTAATAGAAAATACTAGTCTACAGACACATTCCTTAAAAAACAGCTGAGATGAATAGCTACAATAATGGTTTTAGTTAAACCGTGCTTCTTATATTTCTGCAGGGAGATTTCCAAGAAATCCCTGGATCTCATAGCATGATCAATTCCCCCCTTGTCCTAGGTGGTGGGTTGACCCTGGCTGGATGCCAGGCACCCACCAAAGCTGCTCTCTCCTCTCCTCCACAACTGGGCAGGGGAGAGAAAATATAACAGAAGTTTCATGGGTTGAGGTAAGGAACAGGAGAGATCTCTCACCAAGTACAATTACGGACAAAACAGGGAACTTAGGGAAATTAATTGAATTTGTTAGCAATCAAAATAGGAGCAGGGTAATGAGAAGTAAACCAAATCGTAAAAACAACTTCCCAACAGGAGCAGATATCCAACCTGCAGCCCATGGAAGTGGGTGGATGGAGTGGGTGGATGACCTAAAGAAGGCTATAACCCCAAGGGAAGCCCATGCTGGAGCAGGCTCCTGGCAGGGACCTGTGGACCCATGGAGAGGGGAACCTAGTCTAGTGCAGATTTGCTGGCAGGACTTGTGCCCCCGCTGTTGCAGTCTGTTCCTGAGGAACTGCACTCTGTTGTCGTGGTTTGACACTGGCCCAATGCCAGACACTCAGGAGAGCTGCTCGCTCACCCTCCCCTGCCACAGCTGGGCAGAGCAGGGAAAAGGGAAAAAAAATTAACAAATGCTTCATGAGTGAGATATGGACTGGGAGAAACACCTCAAGAGCAAAACAGGCTCAACTTAAGTCGTGAAGTGAATTTATTACTAACTGAATCAGAGGAGGGTAATGAGAAGTAAAATAAGCCCTTAGAACAC
>VWZT01013261.1:1238814-1345111 GCA_013397055.1 Pachycephala philippinensis
CCACTGGATCACAGCCTCCTCCAGGCATCCACCCGCTCCGGCGTGAGCACCTCCCCACGGGCTGCGGGTGGATCTCTGCGTTCCCCGTGGATCCCCACGGGCTGCGGGTGGATCTCTGCGTTCCCCGTGGGCCCAGGGGCTGCGGGTGGATCTCTGCGTTCCCCGTGGGCGCAGGGGCTGCAGGGGCACAGCTGCTGCACCATGGTCTTCACCACGGCCTGCAGGGGAATCTCGGCTCCAGCCTGGAGCACCTCCTGCCCCTCCTTCTCCACTGACCTTGGTGTCTCCGTGCTGTTCTCCCGCACATGTTCTCACCTCCTCCTCTTTTCTCACTAGAATCCAAAATCTTGCGACTTTGTTTTGATTTTCTTCTTAAATACGTCATCACAGAGGCGTTTCCAGCCTCTCTCATGGGCCCAGTTCTGGCCAGCAGCGTGTCCATCTCCAGAGCCATCAGCCATTGGCTCTGCCGGACACGGTGGGAAGCTTCCAGTAGCTTCCTCACAGGAGCCACTTTTGCAGCCCCACTGCTACCTAAAACCAGGCCGTGCCAAACCAATACACCTGTGAAGGGACCCACACTGCAGTTCATGAAGAACTGCAGCCCATGAGAAGGACTCACTTTGGAGTGGTTCCTGGAGGACTGTCTCCTGTGGGAGGGACCCCATGCTTCAGCAGAGGAAGGACTACCTTCCCTAAGGAGGAAGCAGCAACTGAGACATGATGAACTGACAATAATCCCCATTCCCTGTCTCTCTGCAATGCTGCAGGAGAGGATGTAGATATCAGGAAAAAGTGAGGGATGAGGGGAAGGTGTTTTTAAGGTTTGTTTTACTTCTCATTGTCCTGATCTAATTTTGATAGATGTGTGAGACAGCCTTGAAAGGGTTAGTCCACATACACCCTGTTTATGCATTTGTTCCTGGGGACAAGCAATAAACAGTGAGTTTTGATCTATGTTGGATGTGAACTCTAAACTGAGCAGCTTGTGCCAGAGGGGAAAGGTGGGAGATTCTGTTTTCTGTTCCCTGCAGCAGCTCTGTGCTCTTGTCGCTCAAAGATGAATAAAATGAAATGTTGGTTACAACATGACAGTCCTGGCTGATAATGGAACCTGTTGCAGTGCTCCAAATAGTGACATGGTTTGGTATCTCAGGAAAAGGAGATTTATCCGTTTCTTATACTTTCTCTATTTGGAGCACCAAGCATTTTGTGCATTTTAGAGAGACGGTTGAACTCCGATGAGTTCTCTAAGACGTTTTTTGTGGGTAGCCTTTTATACTTAAAGGAAATATGTAAATTCAGCTAATTTCCATCAGGCCTAGAAACCAACCCAGACAAATACCCTGGCATTATTCCAAAACAGCTCTGATGAGGTCTCATCTGGTATAGACTGTACAGAAATATTTGTTCACAAGAAGAACATGGAGCAACATTTGTGATGAACCTGGAAAAAAATTCAATTATAAATGGAAATACAAAATGGCAATAATTTTGTGATAAGAATTAAAGTGAATTATGAGTTCCTACTGTTCTCCTAAGGTTTTTTTTTTAGTAAAAAGTTCAAATATTTTGTGAAATAGGGTGCCATCCTTGTGATAGGAGTGTATTCATGCAATGACTACATTTAAGTGGAAAATGGGAATTTAAAAATGAAATGTTCATAGAATATTGGAAGGAACCTTTAAAGATCTTCTAGTCCAAACCCACTGCCATGAACAGGGACATCTTTCACTAGATTAGGTTGCTCAAAGCCCCATCCAGCCTGGTCTTGAACACTTCCAGTGCTGGGGCAACCACAACTTTCTGGGCAACCTGTTCTAGAGTATCTCACCAGCCTCATCAAAAATAATTTCCTTCTTATGTCCAATCTAAATCTACACTCTTTCTGTTTAAAACCATTACCCCTTGTCCTATCAAGAAGTTGTCCATATTTTTATCCATTGCCTCAGCTGGATAACTGGAATTGGAGCCCAGACTGAGCCAAGCTAGATCACAGCTCAGCAGGCTGGAGAGCTTTCCACTGCAGACCACTCTTGTCTATCTGATGGTACCTGAGAGAAAGAGAAGGGCAAAGGTGCCAAGTAATAGTGAGGACAATTCAGAAAAACAAAGCAGTTAGGGAGCTTTCTCTTTTTCATCAAACCCTCTGCAACATCTGAAGCTAAATAACACTGCTTTTTTTTTGCTAGAACATTTGGAGAAGGAAATAGGGGGACACACTCATACCTCTGCAGTCTGGCAAAATATTTGGAGGCATGATGATTTCCAGTTTCTGGGGACACCAGCCAATCATGTAGGTCAAACCTCCAAAGAAACAGAATGGGAGAAGATCAAATATTTAATTTAGTGTCCAAGTCATCTTGTGTGTGGTGTTTTTTTTTCTTTTTTCATAAAGCACGCATGGGAAAAGTGCCTTTAGGAGCTTCCTGGAACTAAACATAAAGCCATTGTTATATCAGCCAGTACACTATTCTGATTTGTTTCAAAGACTTTGTTTCTTTTTTTTTTTTTTTTTACTATGTTTAATTTAGCATTATGTCTGTCTTCCATTTGTGATGAAGAAGGGTGGAATTAAACACAGTTGTCAATAGCATGCAAAAGCAGTGAGATATACAGCAGGACTATTAAAGCAACACTTCTGCAGGTGTCAGACAGCAAAGTTACTTCTAATAAACCAGGAGATTTATCCACCAGTGATGGGAGTCTTACTAGGGGCCTAGCGGCCAAAGACTTATGCTGGATGGGTTTCACCTCATGCAGCTTCTGACTGGTGAAATGTAGATGTCTGTCTTAGTCTCCTGCAGTTAACAGATTCTTTCGTGATCTACTGAAAATGAAGTATGCCTCAAAAGTGTTTGTGGGTTTGTCTTTTTTTCCACTGGTCAATCAAAACTATCCGGATGGCAAAGTTGTAAAGTTAAATGACAGTCAGCAAAGTTGTTCACCAACAGGCCATTGCTTCAAAGCTTTCAGTCAGTGGTCTGGGATATTAAAGAAAAGCCAGCTTTTTCCTCAAACTCTTTCAAAGCAAGATTAACACAAGCACTTTCTAAACCAGGAAAGAGACAGCAAAAATTGTGCATATTCAGAGTACAAGTAGCTATCTTAATCTTACTTTATGGATAAAATATCAGAATTTCCTCTTTTGACACTTTGTCTTGGTACATCTATATAGCCCACTATTTCTGTGCTCATTTTTAGGCATTCAACCTTTCACATCCAACACAAAAATCATTTTAACACCAAATTCAGCACTATGAATTCCATTAATGGAATAAAGCACCTGAAAGTTCCCAATTCCCTTTGTAGATCTAACCTTTGAAATCCTTGTAGACTGGTTCAAGAAAGAGGAATTCAGCCTGAAGCAGATGCAGAGATGAGCTGTGTTGGCAATCAGAGGAGCAGAGGGTATACTTTGTGTGAAAATTTAATGCTCAGATAGTTTAACAAAACAAAGGTGATAGAGAGGTGATGCAATTGATTTTTTTAAATACATCAGAGTGAAAGTGGAGTTATTTAATCTGAAAGAAATGCTGTTGCAAGCCCCAAAAGACATAGACTGCCCAAGGAATATATTAAAATTGGATATTGGAAGAAAGGTTTTATTTGCTGACACAGTGAAGTCCTGAAAGAGCTGTCCAGCAAAGCTGATGAGGAAGAATGGAAAGCATATAATTTCAAATGGGTTCCAACCACCCAAAGGATGGAGTCTACTGATGCACCTGAATTACTTCTGACAACAAGAGGGCTGGAATTAGTTACCCAGTTGCTGGAATATGCTCACAGTCTTGCTCTACTCGTATTCTCAACTGCAAATGTGGAATTTTAGCTCATCTTTTGCTGGAGTTAACCTGTAGCTTTAACAGCACTTATTTCAGGTAGGGAAGGAGGCTAGAGGTGCAAATTTATTTGCACTGATAACATCAGATGTCCATGGCAGTCTTCTGTTGTTTTCTCTGAATCCCTAGGTACGCCATGTCTGTGCCACAGCATGTTCCAGATCAGGTAACCTGGCTACAAGGCAGAGCAGCAGTTCCAGCTACATCATTAAAAGATAGAGATCTGAAAGGGACGGAAACTATCCCAGGCATGCCATACGACACATATACATTTGATACAGCAAAAACTCGTGTGCTCTCTGAGCAAGAAGCAACTCCGACCCAGGAGTCAGTTTTACAAAGCAGAGCTGCTGAAGAGCAGATCAAGGGCTATGAAATGCCCTCTTTGGTTCTGGTTCAGACAGGCTGGGAAGTGTTGTCTGGTCCAGGTGTGTCCTGAAGGAGTAAGAGCAGAGCATTGCCCTCCCTTCTTTTCATCCCAATCCACAGAGTGAGGAAGAAAGGAGATGTCCCTGCTATAGTGCCAGGACTTTTGAGCTACCCTGCTAATGAAAAATAACCAAGTGTTCCCTACTTTTCCTTACTTTCTGTGTGGTCCAATTCTGTTTTCTACTTATTCTGTGAATTTCAATATATAGTTGGATCTAATATGACCTTAATAGTTTTTTCCAGTGTCAGAGATGCTCTACTGTACCTCAATGAACATGAAAAAGAGTATTAAGCATTAACGAGTGCTCTTTTCTGTAGTTCCAAGATGTAAATGAAAAAAGAATAACTGCAAAGCATGTATGAGAGCATCTTGTTGTTTTTTGCTTGGAGTTTTTGGCATTACTGTTTCCTGACTGCTATGAAAAATGAGATTTGCATGTTAAGGACAGCCTTCAAAGCACTCTTTCTCCATTGGAAGACAGCACTCCTAGAGGAAGGCCCCTTCCAATCCCTGTTAGTTATCCCAGGAGCCCAGAGCAGTGCTTTATAATCCAGTTTATACTCCCAGTTGTGTCATCTCAATAGAGGACCAAATGCAAAGCCCTGCCTACAATTCTGGCCCTACAGAAACCGACCAGTTTCACCAGTGACCTCAAGAGAGCCAAGATTTAAAATCTCCACCAGATCTGAATTCCACTCCTGCACCCTGGCCTCCATTCTAATACATAAACCATAGCAGTTCTCAAAATTATCATCCTGCAGCACTTAAACCTGGCGCTTTTCATGGGGTGATAACCATGCTCAATATGACAGTGCAAATATACAGGGTAAACCAGGGCAAACCAGTGAAGCCAAATGCAAAAGTCTCTCTCCCTAAAGAACCCAAATCAGTTTCAGTAGAACAAAGGCTTTTGGTCAGGCTGCTCTCACAGAAGAGGGTTGGTGGCACATTGTTCATTTTACTGATGTTAACTGTGCCTCAAGATCATAAGCAACATACGTTTACCAGCCTGACATATTTAGAAGAAAGCAAATTTCCTTTCTGCACACCAGATGGAAATTACAGATGTAAGAGCCGGGCAAAAAGCAATAATACCTATAAATCCAGTATTTTATCAATCTGTTTCAGGCTGTACAATTAGAAGAGTTATCAGTGACATCACAATTCATGATACATACCCACTGAAGTGTCCCCTTTGGGAAGATCAATATGGCTAACTCATCGTGAGAGTAAAAGAAAAGACGTACATCATTTAAATTACATTACACTCCCAGGTGATGAGCTGGGTTATCTGGAAGCAATTACACTGCACATGGAGCTGATGTCAGACTCCAGGGAGTGCTAGGATTTACACAGCCTTCTCTGAATGCACTGAAAAGGAGATCACTGTGATAATTTTCATGAGGTTGATTATTCTCATGATCCATACCCAACAGATGAGGATTTTTTTCACGGATGTATAAGGATTAGGATACCTCAAGTAGGAAATGTTAGGGAAAGTATGTATTGGTAGCTCTTTATTCTCCATTTCCTGTTACACCTATCTCAGGGAAGAAGAACAAATGCCTCTGTGACACCAGGTTAGATTCATCCTGCCTTAGCCAATACCTGAGTTTGTCAAGCTAATTGTTTTTACAACAAGCAGAGAAAACCTGGAAATTTCAGGCAGAAGTAATTTGATTTCCTTTAGACATCTACATTTAAGAAAGGTCATGTCTTAGTGTCTGTTTCTCTCACCACTTAAAAAAAGTAGCAAAATAGAGAAACTCAGGTGTAGACACCTGTGTTTTGCCAGATGAATTACACCCTGTGATTTACAGTTTAAAACTCCCTACTGACCCCAAGTTTGCGTTGGTTTTTTTTTTCATGAATCAGAATGGGACCAAGTTGTGGTCATTTTGTGCACAAACAGGAACTGATTTGGCAGAAGGGGGCCTGGGCTTTTGCCTTCTCGCTGTCTTTCAACACTATGAGCATGATCCTGATGCAGTGTGAGGTACTGTCTCATTCCTACCTTGTCCAGATTTCCCCTCCATTAGAGCTTAGTGAGTAATAAACATGCTTGAGAAACGAGACATATGACTTCTAGAACTGTTTCATTCAGAGGAGGGAACCCTAAATTCAGAGTTTTTTCTCCTGGAAGAAAAATTTAGTTAGTACATTGGGAACTCTCCTCCTTCCTGTTTCAGTTGGGCATATAGCCAGGAGTATGAGAAGATTCATAAGGAGAAAAAATAAAGCGGAGATCTTGAGTCCAGTCTTAGTGTTCAAGTATTCACCTTCAGTACTCACTTATTAGAAAAAAGCTGATTATGATAAGACAGTGATTTGCATCAATTTCATGACTATCTCCAAAATGAGGTGAGGTTTTGATTTTCTAATTCATTCTCACTGTCTGCTTTTTTCCAAAATTAATCCGTATCTATTAACACAGTAAAATTAAGTAAGAAACTCTGTTTCCTGAAAGATAATACCACAAAGAAAGTACTTGCTGCAGGGAATGATGCTTCCAGCATTCCAGCTTTACCAAGGGTTTGGCACTATAGAAACATGGCATAATCAGTGCTTTCAAGAGCTATAGTTCCAATTATAATGCTAAACATATGATAGTTCCCTTGCCTTTTAACTAGTGTTGCAAGTGACAAAATAAAACTGCTGTACTGCCTTGGCCAATGTGTTTTTCCTCTGTTCCTGTGTAGTTATTGCAGTTTATTTTTCTACATGTGCTTCAATCGTCCATTTTAATTATCCTCTTTAATCACTGAAAAATGAATTAATGACATATTTCAATTAAAAATCCTAAAAATAAACTTTAATGGTGCTAGGAGGGCAACAAGCTCAGTCTAGGATCTAACCAAATATTCAGTCTCCAGCAGTGAGGAATAGCAGATGTTGTTGCATGCAGACAGAGGAAGCATGTTGTGATATTGATCAAATACTCCGAAGCTTGTAGCTGACAGGTTTGTTGAGCCAAAGTTGTTATGTTTGCTTATGACTGGGAAGATAATGGAAGAGTTTGGAAGAACCAGGCCTCTGGTCAACTGCAATGATGAGTTTGTTTCTGAAATTCTATGTATTAAAGAAAAAAGGGAAGGGAAAAGATCTAACTTGTTACAGTCTTACACTTCTTAAGGACTTCATAAAAACATATTGCTTCTCTTCCCACTCCCTGGTCCTGGTCCTTCTCCA
Organism: Pachycephala philippinensis; assembly: GCA_013397055.1. Lineage (NCBI taxonomy): Eukaryota > Metazoa > Chordata > Aves > Passeriformes > Pachycephala > Pachycephala philippinensis. Next base: position 1,246,276 of record VWZT01013261.1, read on the forward strand.
GAATCTGGGTTCCTAAACATATGAAGTCCCAAAATTGTGGGTCCGGCAGCCAGCAGCCAGCACTCCACACCTTTCACTCAAGAGTGCACAGATAAAACTCTTCGTGAGGGGCTGTGTCCCCCTGTGCTTGTGGAATGACACCTGACGGTAGTAAGTTGATGTCTTCTATGAGTGTGTGAAGTCTGTCTCTTGGACCAATACAGAAAGATCCTGAAGAGTGCTGTGCTGTTCCTCTGGTACCTGGGTTTATCCTTTGGAGCTCAGGGACACTGAGCTGCTCATGGGCTCACACTTAATGCCCCACTTTTTCTCAGTTCTTGATCACTTTTGGTCTCTGGATTTTTCAGGATTTTTCTTCACCTCCAAATAGTCACCCCACCAAACAATCCTGCTTTCAGTTACACAGTTTTTTATCTGTTGACTTGAAGAGATAGCCTGAGTTTTCTCATACAAATGCCAAATGTGGTATCCATACTTGACAGGTAATCTCACTCACAGACCAGTAGCCTTCTAATCCTCAGGATGGCAAGTGTGAAGTTTTGATGTCTGCCCAAGTGTCTCCTCCCCAGCTATGCATCTCTTCCAGCTACAAACCTGATGCTTGACCCCTCTGCATGTGTAATAGTAATTTTCTTTCTCCGCACTTCCCAGTATAGCCACTACAAGGATTACAAACTGGATGCATATTTTCTTCAGAGTGGCAAGGACACTACACCTTCTGGGGATGTATTTCAAGTCACAGATTCACAGAATCAGTTAGGTTGGGAAAGATCTCTGAGATCATCAAGTCCAACCTGTGACTGAACACCACCATGTCAAGTAAACCATGGCACATCCAGTCTTTCCTTAAACACCTCCACCAGCTCCCTGGACAGCCCATTCCAATGTCTAATCACCCTTTTTGTGAAGAAATTCTTTCTAATGTCCAACCTAAACCTCCCCTGGCACAGCTTAATGCTATGTCCTCTCATCCTGTCGCTGGTTGCCAGGGAGAAGAGACTGACCCCCACCTGGCTACACCCACCTTTCAGGATGTTGTAGAGTGATAAGGTCCCCCCTGAGTCTCCTCCAGGCTAAACAACCCCAACTCCCTCAGCTGCTCCTCATCGATCTTGCACTCCAGACCCTTCCCCAGCTCCGTTACCCTTCTCTGAACACACTCCAGCCCCTCAATGTCCTTCTTGTAGTGAGGGGCCCAGAACTGGACACAGGATTTGAGGTGTGGCCTCACCAGTGCTGAGCACAGGGAAATGAACACTGCCCTGGTCCTGCTGGCCACACCATTGCTGATACAGGCTGGGATGCCATTGGCTTTCTTGGCCACCTGGGCACAGCTGGATCACGTTCAGCTGCTGTTGACCAGCACTCCCAGCTCCTTTTCCACTGGGCAGCTTCCCAGCCACTCTGCCCCCAGCCTGCAGCACTGCCTGGGGTTGTTGTGATCCAAGTACAGGATGCGACACTTGGTCCTTTTGAATCTCATACTCCTGGTGTCATCCCATCTAGCCTAGTCATGGCTCCAAAGAATGGGGTTGCCAAAACAGCTGCCGTGATTTTATTTAGGGGCTTTAAACTAAATTGTCTGCAAAACTCAGGCTGATTTTAGCAGCCACCTTGGAGGGCTTTGGACTGATAACTAATAAAATTCCGGGCAATTTGAAAACACAGAAAAATAACAAGGAATATTGAAATGCATTAACAATTTGAGCCCCTCAGATCCACTCACTGCTACTTACCCATGGCACCTTTCATATTTCTCTCTCTTCTGTAGCCAAGTGCTGCATTGACAGGCCTGGATTTACATTCTTTGTGCATGATGTTGATGTTGCCAGAGATCCTCGCTGCTGAGACAGCTATGTGCTCAATTTATTGTCACAAATGTTGTTGACTGATCCTGTTAAATTTGTGTATCTCATATCTGTGAATATGTCATTTAAACTAGGCATTCTCAAGGGATTTTTAATATTTATAATGTGGCTGGGATTATCTTTAATCTAATTTGCATCTTTTCTGTTTATCAAGTTTTATTTTTTGTAGACACAAACACTGATACAACATTAACCTCTTGCAAATAGGGACTGGAAGTTGCTTCCAGAAGAGTCTGGTTATTGGACTCCACCTGGGCAGTCTATTTGTGATTTGTTTTAATTTACAAATTTTTACAAGAAGGAAAAGGATCTTTCTTCTCTTGGTGATTCGAAAATTACCTTTCTAAAAATTCAGTTTTAAACACAAACTTCTCCAGGAGCTTTCTGAAGCGGAGAGCCCTGATCTCTCCTCTGCTGGGAACAGCCTATTTCAAAACTGAACAGACAAACACAAAACTCTTTGAAAGCAAATACTTTGGAGCCCACTTCAGTTCCACTAGTAAAGCCCAGACAGCAGCATTTCGGTTGCTGAGGTGAAGGAATCTAAAGTTAAATCCACCCGTTTACTATCCAGATAATGCAGCAGCAATAGCTGCAACAGGAACCTGTTTGAAGAAAGAGGTGCAGAACTAGGAGAAAATATGAAAGTAAATATGGGTATAGGGAAAATATTGTGATTGCCAGTAGATCATAAGGATTTCAGAAGTGAAGTACTAGTTATATGCAAGATATATTGATCATGTGAGGACAACAGCCAGGCAAGAGCTGTAAGGTGTGCAATCATCAACCTTTGTCCCTGATATCAACCATCACTACTCTCTGGCATTTGTCTATCTGTATATATCAGTCCTTTCCCATATGTACTCCACTACTGGCTCCATGATGGATGGGGCAAGGAAGGGAAAAGTGCAATCCTGGCCTTTGCAGCTGGTCCCTGGGGCAGCAGCAGGAGGAGTTAGTGTTTATCTCTGCACAGAGCTCTTCTCCCATTGCTCCTTGCTGGGGCCTTGGTTACATCCATGTTATAATTTGTCAGCTGGTGCTAATTAGACCATACTGCTGCCCTGAATCCCCCTGCATTTTCCCAAGATTTGTCTCTCTGCAGCAATACTACGTTTTTAAGTTACCTGAATTATAACCGTGTGAGGCCTGTTAGTGACATCTCCCATTGGAACAGATGTTTTAAGGGCTTACTATGAAACAGCTCATGGTCCTCTGCCAGCCAGGTGGCACCAGTGCAAAGGCAGACGGGAGGCACGGATGGGTCACATCCTACCTGTTCCCCGGGTACCCCGACTGTGTGTGGGCACGCACGTCGCTGTGTCTGACACACAAGATGTACTGACAGTTTGCTTCCCCAGGCAGACCCTCTGTTTCAAAATAAGCCTAGAACAAGTGTTTTTCTCGGTGTAGACTGTGTGTGAATTTGACACAAAGCATTGTCTATAAATGCAGTTCAGAGCCTAGGTTTTGACATGCAGAGAGAACTTAAGGCACATAAATGCAGAGATGTGAGCTGCCTGTCCCAGGAGCTGGAGGGTTTTAGAGGTGGAAAGGTAGAAGGACCCTTTGCAAAGAGTATAGGAATCCCCCACAACAGCTATGACCAGTTTTCATGCTTTTTAAAAAAGAGCCTGTAGTTGCTGAAATAAAGGAGTGGCGATAATTTGCAGTTCAGCAGGGAGCTCTTATGTGCTGTGGTGTTTTGCTGGAGTGGTTAATGAGAAGATGGACCAGGAAGTTACCACTGTGACAAACCTCTGTTAATTAGGACAAGGAAACCAACAAACAGAAGAGATGTTTACAAGAGAAACAGGAGGCACAAAGATCTGTTCGGCTGTCTACAGGGTGCTATCACAGATTTAACAGAACAGCTAAAGCAGGTTAAATCAAAGTGTTAAATTTCAGCACAGATTTTAGAGTGAAACATTCTCCCAACTGCTGGGTCTGTGGCCAGTGGCACATTTCATCTCTGTCCAAAAGCTCTTTGCTGACCCAAGTGATCATTTTAGTGTGATGAGCTCCAACATCTCACTAGGAAGGAAGCTAGGGGTGTCCACCTACACCTTGTGAATGATGTTTGAAACCAGGGACACTCTCAACATGTCTGCCTCCAGCTGAAAACTCTATTTTGCTTGCAAGGCTGGCTTTTGCTCCCCTGCTGTCTTCTGACCTCCATCTTGATTAAAATTCTGCACTGAAGGTGGACAGTAGCACAGGGATAACAACAGAGGAGCCTTAAATGTTGAGAAAATAAGCCAAACAAAAAGCTTGCAACCACCATCTGCAGGACAGATTTTCAGTTCTGATCTCTAAAGAAGATACAGCTAGATCTCAGAATAGTGTACTGGAGGCTTTGGTCATGTAGAAGAAGATGGTAGATTTATTAGGAATTGCCACTGTACTGAAACATACCTCTGTTGCCTAATGAGGGACAGCACATAGCTCCCTGAGCTACTGAGGTGTTTGCAGTAAGTCCACACAGTACATTATTAGCCCAGTGTTGTGCCTGAGACAGTCTTTCATGCTGAGGAAGACTCATCAGCCCAGACAAATACCACACTCTGACCCTATCTGCCTCACAATTAGAAAATAAGGGTGTTTTATCCCACTCCCAGTGCTTCTGATTCTGGGACTGTCACAGGCAAAGTGAGTTCAGGTCTCCCTGTATGTGACAGAGCAGTCACAACTTGGGACAATTTGGAGAGAAGGACTTAGACTTCCTGCAAAGTCTGATCTTAGTGAAGGAACTGCCAAGCGCTGACTGTTGCAGCTGCAGAGCTGGTCATAATTACACTTCAGAAGTTTGCCACTATAATATTCAGAAATCATTCTGAATTAGTCTTACAGCTGGCAAAGGGTTAACTTTAGCAATGTTGAAGCCAAGAACGTTTTCGTGAACTTCAGTGGAGACAGGAATCACCATGTGGTACATAAAGGCTCTCAGATTAGAAACAATCTTCAGGTCCTCACAAATGTCAGTGTGCTGGTTTTCAAGTGACCCAGAAGGACACTACATTGTTCTTGCAGCACAGCAAACTGGCTTGGCATGGGATTAAGCACACCCTGCCCCATGTTTTCAGCTCCCTGGTTCATTGAGTGTGGGCTCAAAGCCACCTTAGATGTGTAATGACACAGCTCACCTCTCAGAGGGTTTTTAGCTCAGGTTGTGGCATTGTCCAACTGGAGACAATTTCATGTGAGCTCTGGTTAAGTTTAATCCTGAGCCAATAAAACTCCCTGTAACCTCCATTAAGCCCTTCTACCCACCTGCAATGACAATGCCAGGCAGACAAAAAAGTCTTGTTGTCTCCTGGAAGGGCCCTGGCACAGCCGTATGGAGAGCAATGGGGGCTTGTAGGCAGAATTCAAATGGGATTGCATTCAGGCTACTGGAAAAGGCTCTGTGGGTACACTGCTGGGATTCTGACTGCCTCAGCTTCAAACCTCTCCAAGGAAGCATCTGTTACAGGATGGACAAATGCAGTCCAGAAAAGCAAAGTGTGGGTATCTTCCAGACTACTGGACCTTGGTGAATTCAGCTCAGACTGTGAACACATTCATGCCTGACAAGGTGCCAGCTGTATTTGGCTGCAGTTGACCTGTCCTGAGTGGCACATGAACTGTGCTGTGGGTGAGTCTGAAGTTGCTTTTTGGCTTGTGCTGTGGTTTAGCAATGATTCTCCCCAATTTAGTGAACCTGTGCTGCCACTCACTCCCTTTCCCCCCTCTCACTGACAGCGCAAAAGGCAAAAATCATGAGTTGAGATAAGAGCAATTTACTGGAAACAGCAATGAGATAAGAAAATGAACAATAATAGCAACAATATTAATGACAAAAGTGTACAAAAGACAGGGTCATTTATATGCAAAATGCTCACCAAGCCTGGTACAGTGAAGCAATGGTGGATGGCTTCCCTTTATTCAACCAGAACCAACGCCCTTCCTTCCAGAAGCAAGACCTTCCTTTTCCCCATCCCTGGCAATGATGTGAGGTGGTATTGAATAATAGTCTTGGGTCTCCATAGGGTCTTGGCCACACCCCCTCCTGCTGAAACAAGGACAGCTTGAATCTGCAGGTAGCTGAGAGTGCAAGTCTTACTGACTGCAGAGCAAGGCAGCCCAGGTGTGAAGAGGCTGATACCTGCTTTCATGTATTTCTGGGTCATCAGTCATTGCTGGATTTTTGGGTCTGCTTTAATACGTGAGATAGTTCAATCTTCTGCTAGGGAAGTAATTGGATTTTTATGAAATTTACAGTTGTAAGCAAAATCTAGATTATACATATGCCACTTTAGAAGGATTTCAGAGAATCATAGGATGTTAGAGGTTGGAAAGGACTTTAAAGATCATCCAGTCCAAACGCCCCCTGCATTGTGCAGAGACACCTCCCACTCAAACAGGTCTCTCAAGGCTGTATCCAGACTGGCCTTGGACACTGCCAGGGTTGGGGCATCTACAGCCTTCCTGAACAACCTGTTCCACTGTCTCAGCACATTCACAGTAAAGAATTTTGTCCTAATATCTAACCTGTGTTTCCCACTTTTCACTTTGTACCCATTACTCCTAGTCCTGTCACTAGAGTTTTTGACGAAGAGTCCCTCTCCAGCTTCCCCACAGGCCCCCTTCAGGTGCCAGAAGGTTGCTATGAGGTCTCCATACAACCTCCTCTTCTCCAGGCAGAACAGCCCCGAATTGCTCAGTCAGTCATCATATGAGAGGTGCTCCAGGCCTCTTATCCACTTTGTGGCTGTCCTCTGGACTTGCTCCAATATTTCCATGTCGTTCTTATGTTGAGGAGACTAGAACTGTATGCAGTACATTTCAGAAATGGATCCTTTTGAGCAATTGTCATTGCCCGTTTCAGATCACCTTGAGCTTCTGGGACCCTAAAAATTGTACAGTGCTCTTTAAAAAAAAGAAGCAGAAGCCATTGCAGCAATGCTTTTCAAGAAAAATTTGAAAAGTTCTAGTAGTCTTCTGTTTGAAACACTTTCTTTATCTAGGATTTAATTTTATTTATTAGTATCCAGCTTTAAAAATCTGAAGCACAGGCAGAAGGATTCAGTTTCTTTCAGATTATCATCAGGAAAGTACTTTCCTTCAGAGTTTCCAGATATGGAGGAATACTTATATGCCATTATTGTGATTTCCTGATGATACTTCACTTTAGAAACCCAAGAGTATTTCAAACCTCATCAGTTCAACCAAAACTCTGGTAGGTTGATTTTAATGAGCTTGAATCCTTGAATGGTGTAAAACAGAGTAACAACTGTCATTCCTGATTTTCACTTTAGTGTAATCTTTCTTTGATGATTTAAATGCATTGAAATAAAGACCCCTGATATAGAGCTTCAGTTACATTTTAAATTTTTGAATAATTCTTCATTCAGTTACATGGAGTCTCTTGTTCAACTGAGCAGCAGTAACATTTTTCATTGCATATGCTATACCTCTATGAAGTACTTGAGACCTTTAACAGGTTTGATACTGCTGGCTACTAAATGCACAAGGAAGTAGCCATAGGTCAGCACCATTAAGGGGCTGTCTCCATGAAAAGTCTGGGCTGACAGCAGGTTATGAAACTGGCATCTTTGGAAGACTTTCATGAAAGGTTGCCAAATTCATGGACCCCACATAGAATAGAATAGAATAGAATAGAATAGAATAGAATAGAATAGAATAGAATAGAATAGAATAGAATAGAATAGAATAGAATAGAATAGAATAGAATAGAATAGAATAGAATAGAATAGAATAGAATAGAATATTTCAGTCGGAAGGGACGTGCAATGATCATCCAGTCCCACTGCCTGACCACTTCAGGGCTGACCACAAGTTAAAGCATGTTCTTAAGGGCATTGTCCAAATGCCTCTTAATCACTGACAGGCTTGGGGCACCAACCACCTCTCTAGGAAACCTGTTCCAATGTTTGACTACCCTCTTGGTAAAGTAATGTTTCTAAATGTCATGTCTAAACCTCCTCTGGCACAGCTTTGAACCATTCCCATGTATCCTATTACTAGATACCAGAGAAAAGAGCTCAGCCCCTCCCTCTCCACATCCCGTCCTCAGGAAGCTGCAGAGAGCATTGGGGTTGCCCCTCAACCAATTTTTTTTCCAGACTAGATGAACCCAGAGTTCTTAGCTGCTCCCTACAGGACATAACTTCCAGCCCTTTCACCAGCTTTGTTTCTCTCCTCTGGACATATTCAAGGACCTTCACATCCTTCCTAAATTGTGTGACCCAGAACTGCATTCAGCACTCAAGGGGAGACTGCACCAACACTGAATACAGTGGGATTCGACTGGTTGGTTATGCTGTTTAGAATCATGGAATTATTTAAGGTAGGAAAAGACCTTTAAAATCATCAAATCCAACTGTAAACCCAGCACAGACAAATCCACCACTAAACCACATCCTTATGCACCAGGTCTACCTGTTTGACACACCTCAGGACACAGTTTTCCCTCCTGGATGCCAGGGCACTCATCTGACTCGTATTGAGCCTGCTGCCAACCTGCAACCCCAGATCCCTGTCTGCAGGGCTGCTCTCCAGCTACTCCTCTCTCACTTTCTACTTGTTCCTCATGTTACTTCATCCCAGGTGCAGAATCCAGTGTTGGTGTCAGTGGGAGATGCTGCATGGGTCAATCACTCTAGAAAGGTAGTGATTTTGTTAGACATGCTAGACTGGCTTCTAGACACCTTAGGCAGGATTTATCTTGCCTTACATTTTGGGTGTCTACAACGTAAATCCATATATTGATATACTGATATTGATTGCTGGTCATCCTACACTGTCTTTTTAATCAATTACATAAGCCTTTCTGTGACAGGTGATTCATCTCACCTATCTTATAAATGTAAGTAAGAATGAAAAGAAACATTTTCCAAAAGTGTTAATTCATCCTATTAATGACAAAAGTATAGATCAACATTTGGTCTTATAAATACCACCCTTTGTCTCAAGGGAAGTTTAAGGTGCCTAATGTGGCTAGGTAGATACCTTTGGATTGATCTTCAGAATTTAAGCGCCTCCAGTTAATGTATTTTTCATTTCTAGCACCAAAGGATTACCTGGATCTTGTCCTCTCACTTTATTTGGTTGTACAGACACAGGAGAGGGACATAACAAGCAAAACCTTTGGAGATTGTCTGGTTCCTAGTTCCTATCTAACACAGGTAGAACTGCCCTCTGTAGGTATTTCACTCTTTCCATCTGCATTTTTCAGAGCAGATTAAAAAAAAGAAAAAAAGTGTCCCATTTGAGCTAGCAAGGAATCTAGGTCTTATCCAATATTAATGGAAAGACAGTGATCAGTCTGAAGCCTCTGTGTGTCCTGGGATAAATAAATTCCTATCTCTGGAAGTTGACAGCATCATACTATAAAAAGTGCATAGAACAAGTTCAGAGCTGCCCTAATCTCAGAGATAAATAATTGAACATTGGAATATTTTGGCTCTAAGTATATTTAAATACTAAAATCTAGGTTTAAACTAAAAACATTCAAATCAGTGTTAACCCTACTTCCTTCCCTGCTCTTCCCCCTTGCCTAAGCTCTATCAGCAATTTGAAGCCCCTGATTTGGAGAGAGAAAGAGAGATAGAGAAAGAAAGGAAGAATGAATCCTATGAAATGTATTCTGTGGGGAAAAATACCAGATGCAAAGAGAAATTACTTTCAATGAGTATACACCAGAGCACTAGCATTCAACTGGCTGAAAAGTCTGCCAGCAAAATGCCAACCTTTTGAAAGGATTCATTTTTTCCTTTGGTTCAGCAGATTCCTTTTTCATTACTATAAGAAATATTGTAGAGTGAGCAAAGCTCTGGATAAAGTATATCAACAGCTTCAGCTGGGAAAAAAGCATTCATGTGTATGATACAAAGGATGATGGGAAATGTCTTTTACTACAACAATTGTTACCTTTGACCCTCTCTTGCTTGTCTTCCAGAAGATGAACCCGATACATGGTAAGGTTTACAGCAAGAAATCTACTGACTTTGAAGTGCTGGAATGTTGCCATTGAAGAAAGGAAGAAAACAAAGCAAAGCAAAGCAAGTTTACGCTATTGACATTAAAGCCAAGCACAACTGAAATCACAAAACTCCAGCAGCTGTCTGTTGTTTCAGGATATGTTTCCTGCATTATGCCCATAACATTTTGCAGGAAATACATTTCAACATCCTCAAAGATTAAACTTTAGTATTACATCCAGGAATTAAATTGTAAAGGCTTTGAGCTAAAGTGGGAGAATTGAATCTTAAAAGGAAAAAATTTGTCTGTGATTACAAGCAAACGAACAAGCTCTAAAAGGCAGAAGCTGAATTAATTTTCTCCTTGCAACTTCTATACTGCCTGTGCAATGCATGAGGTTTTACTTTAGCCAGTACATAATGTGAGATTAAAGGGAAAATACATATTAATGAAGAGGTTTTACGTTAATATCCATTTTCAAGTGCAGCTCAGTAGAGCAGTACAAATAGTGGTAAGCCACAGTGCCATTAGAGACATAACCATCAGTGGTGGCTGCTAAGACCTGGGGTACAGGAGATCTCACATATACTTTTCTGTGAGGGCAGGAGGAGCAATCTGGACTCTGAGAGAAAGTGGCACACACTCATCTACAGAAGACAAATACAATAATAAGGTCTTTAGTTGGTGGAAAAGGAGCATCAATCACAGATGTTTTTGCAGATGTCTCCAATAATATCAGCTTAGTAATTTTATCACACATGAACAGAAAATCAGCTACGGTGTTGATGCAAAAATTAGGTATTTGTGCTCTAGTGGCACACAATAAAGGCAAATCTCTTTCTTCCTATTTTTCGTGATGTTCATAAACTGGTGATTTAGAGCTTCTATTTAAAGGCACGTAGCTGATCCAGTAAAGGCATGAGTGTAACCTGAGGGACTTTGTCTTCCTTTCCTCTCTAATTGGGTTTTGTTTTGGTTTTTTTGCCCTGGTCCTAAATTAGATTGTTAAGTCTTCAAAGCAGGGACCCTGAACTCAATTATCCTCTCATTTTCTTCAGTCAAAGTCATTGGAGCTGCACTAACAGTAAACTTACAAAAGTGGATGAGGAATCATACTTGCCTTACTCTATATCTTCAAAGACATCTAAATTACACAGGCGTGTGATGCAGCCACCTGAGAAAGTTCGCCACATACTACATGGGTTTTTCCACCTTCCCCATTGTCATTTCTTTCATTATTACATGACTACAGAATTGTCATCCTTTGCTATTTTTGCACCAGAAATGAGAAGTTCTTCTGTAGCTCTGGTAAGGTTTCTCCTGCTTCCAAAGATACAATTGCAGAATGACATAGTGCTTTATTATGGCCAGTTAAAATTTTGGCAAAGGTATTTCTTATCCCAGGCAGGTTGGCTTCCCCTCTATGCTACAATTGCAAACAGACTTAGGTTCTCACATTCAGACTTCAGATTTTTTAAAAAGCCATGCTTAAAGTCCTCTTCCCAAGGGAATAAAACTGATCCATGTGTCCAACAAGGCTTTGTGGCTATAAATCCTAACCAAAGAGAAGACCTCTCCAGAAGTGCATGATAAGGTACCTGACCTAGCTGTCAAGAAGGGATTGGCCCACAGCTCTCCTTTCTGGATTTCTTTCTTAGTTTAAAGCTGCTTCTATGTCTAAGTCTTCATGGTCTTCCTCTAGCGAAAACTCTTCCCCATGCACAGTGTGGAGGATCCACCACCTTGCTGCCATTTCTGGGTGCAGTCACAGTGGTTACTGGGATTTGGAAAGTATTCTCAATCCCCAAGGAATTGGGAAGAGTATTTTGCTTTGATGAGGACAAAACCCATGGGTTAAAAAACACAGCAGAAACCTTTGTTCAAGCCATTTTCAGGTCAGTGTGATAACGTGTATCAGACCAAATGGAAGGGCAAGAGAAGTGAGTATCAAAAGTGCTTTTGAAAATCTGGAAAAAGCAACTGTTTCGCTAAGTCAAAGGTCACACAGAGTAAGAAAACACTTATTTATCTGGCTTTACTTTTTTCCTTGTAAAATTTCCTTTAATTATGTGTACATGTATAAAAAGTATTCAGTTATTAATACAAACTCCTAACTGATCTTCAAATATCACTTGATGATTCTGATGTTCTGTTCCTAAATGACATGGGTTACCATTATAATTATCTTTTGTTACCTTTGTAATTTATTAGCCATTTTATACATTGAACTTTAATGTAATATGTGATGTAATGCTTTAAAATGAGCTCGTTTGTTTAAAAGGCACTGCAATTCTTTAAATAGAAGCTGTTTTCATATAACTTGTCTTAAAACGAGAACTATTTCTGTCTAAGAATAATAACAAAGTTCAAGAACTGTCAGACTGAAACACAGTGAATCAAAAATAGTTAAAATGCAATTTTGCCTCTATCTGAAAGTCCTCCTGCCATATTTATGGATTTTATTGTTGCAATAAAATTTGATGGGGAGAAAGGAATTAATTGATTTTCTTTGCTCCACTTATTAACCCTACACTGGGTTTTGAGAGATATATTCACACAGGAAAAATAGTTAAACCAAATTTACTCTTAATAACATGAAGAAAATAAGATAAATATAATATTTTGAGTCTTCTTCAGTTACAGCGTATCACAGTGATAATATTGGAACACTTTCAAAGAAGACCATTGTTGCTTTTACTAGGCTAAAGATGTCCCTTTAGCATTCTAATCTAAAACTGAATTATGCACATATCTTGGAAGGATGAGATGAATTTTAAGGAAGCAGTTAATGTCAAACACACTCATTCTGCCTTCCTCTTGATGAAGTAGTAGGGCTGACAGCCTACTTTGGTTTTTTACTTCAATGTTATTGTGTGTTTTCAGGTAAAAACTAGATCTATAGCACTGCTTCATTATAGATCCTTTTTTATTATTATTTATCTGTACTTTAAAGAAAATAATGAAGAAATACCACTTTACTCCAAGTGCACAAATCATACCTGTGTGATACTCTCTGATTGGTTCAGAGAATATTTGGCTATGCTAAAGATCCTCTATGGAAACCTTCTACCAGAAGGTCATGATATTCTTGATTAGGTTGTAATGGGTTTGATGGTTGATTATATACTTAGATAGTTGAGATCAATAAACTTCACCTAAGTTTTTTGACAGCACTTCTTTGTTTATTTAGCAAAATATTGGCTTCTCTTAATCTAGACTTCGAAAATGTGTTTCTTTCAAAGTGTGAAATCTCAGGTGCTGACTGGGGGTTGGCTGAGTCTACCTGTGTGAGCAGAAGTCTAGCACTGAGTGCACAGACCAAACCTGAGAACTTGTGGTCTATTGTCACTGGCCAACAGCCAAACACCCACACAGCTGCTCGCTCACTCTCCTCTCTGGCAGGATGAGGAAATAATCACAGAAAGGTGAGGAAGCCTGTGCACTGAGATGAAAGTCTCATAGGGAAACAAAGCTACACCCAAAAGCAAAGGAAAGCAAGAATTAATTCACTATTCACTATCAGCAGATGGATGCCCAGTCACCTCCACAAAAGCAGAGCTTCAGCACCTCTAATGGTTCCTCAGGAAGACTAATGCCACAACCATGGACATTCCACTTCCTTCTCCTTTCCCAGAGCTTTTATTGCTGAGCAGAACATCATACAGTATGGAACATCCTTTTCCTCTGCACAGGTCAGCTGTCCTGCTTGTCCCCACTCCCAGTTTCTAGCCCTCTCTAAGTGAAGAGTTTCAGCTTGTAGAGTTGCTTTTGCTCTCTGCCCCTGCAGGTTTGAACTTGGACAAATCACTTCTCAGAGCCTCAGTTTACTCAGGCTTAACATAGGAGGAAAATTTCCCTTTCAAGGCATTAAGAATCACCATTCAGAAAGTGCTTTCAGAGACATAGACAGAAAGAGCAACAGAAACATCAAATACCATAGTGTTATTTTTAACATTTGTATTTCAATTCTGTCCTCTCCAGATGTGTTTTGGAATTTGGCTTAGATTTATGGATGCTGAATTTTATGGTTTCATCCAATTTAGTCCTCCTTCTCTAGTTCTTTCATTTTATATTTTCTGTGTACCTCAGTTTTGGTGAAGCCATGCAACCAGCAGGTTTTGCAGAAATTTTGAGAGCACTTAAATATTTTATTCCCATTAGTGTTTAGGACTGATATTTCATTTGTTCATGTTAGCAGATTAAAGCAAAGACCAAACTACACTTCTTTTAGGTGTAAGATTGTGTGAAAAATGATAGCTTCAAAATTAATCTTTGGAGTAACAGTAACCTAAAAAATAAAATAACGAAGAGAGCTTATACCTGCTCTAGGGATGAATAGTATTTGTTTAAAGTTACTAAAAGAGGTTACAGAGATAAGAAGAGGAAAGGATTTCATAGCAGCTTATCAGATACTGCCAAATATGTGTACAAAAAAAGATGACAAAGGCCTCAGGGACTGTAAATTAGGCCCATGCAAAATTTCGAAAATGAACCAAGTTCAAAAGGGTGAGGAAGATTAATAAAGGCCATGATGGATTCTAGTGGAATGTGCTAATCAAAGACAAGCAAGCTGCATATAGTTCCCAGCTGGTTTCTTATTCATATGTCTAATAGGGCATTACCAGGGAATCCTTCTAGGAGCAAAGCAAGGTGGGATCTGAATTTAGAGTGGTCTCAGCATGGACTCTCAGCCTGGTATCTAAGAGATGGGTGCTTAAACCCAGCAAGGAGCCATTTGGACTGTTCATCACCACCAGTGAAGGGTTCCCTCCAAAAGTGTGGTGCTGCACTGTTGAAATCACAGAGCAGAGAAGGGAACGCAAGTCCCACTTCACTCAGACCAGGATCTCGTGATCTTCTGTTTTAATACACAGCAGTGAAATACAAAATGCACACCATGTTCCATGAGTCATGATGGCCCATAGGCTTCATATGCCTCACACCTGACTGCTGGACAGCCTTGCCCAGCAGGGGGTTGACCCCTGCTTCCCATTCCTTTGGACTTACGGCTTTGGCATCAGTGGTTACCTCGTGCTGGCTGTCGGGTTGTTGTGCAGTGGAGTCGTGTTGTGGCTGACCCTGTGAGGTGGTGCAAGATACAATGAGGAGGACATTCCTGTGGGGGGTTGTCCTTATGAATGTCTGGAGCACTGTCCTGGAGGTCATGCATTACCTGAGACTTACACCCTTTCAATGAACCTCACATCTCTCTGCAGAACCTGTCAAAATGGCAGAGCAGGAACAGTCAGTAACATACTCATAAAAGTCACCATAAAAAATGAAAGAAGTATAATAGGAGACTACCCAGTAGGTAGTTCTGTGTTGTTATTTACTACATATGTTTAAAGACCATATGTAGAATCTTTACAGTAGCTAATAACCAGCTGCCACCAAATGTAAATTCTACTTTTCACCTGTTTCTCTTCTGTGTGGTGCAGGAATGACTCAGGCTGCACAGGAACAGCAGTTTCATAAAACCACGTTTTTGATAATTCCTAGTCCTGATCCTTTTTAAAGGGTAGAAGTTTCAGTATGTTGCTATTACCCACTAATTTCATGGTCCATGGTTGAACATAAGGCTGTAATTCAATTGTAGATTTTTTCTGATACTGCAAACAGCAAGAGCTATCTGATTTATATTCTCAGTGTTCACAAGGACTATGTATTGTTATTTATAATATAGGCAATTTATAATACGGGCTATTTATAATATAGTCATTAAGTTATTTAAAATCTGTCATGCCGGAAAAGACTTAATCCATAAAATGTATAAAGGAAGGGATTACAGTGCCAGAGATCTCAAAAGGAATTACTGATGAAAAAAATTATCACAGTGTGTTCCCTTCCTGAGGAACAATTGCTTGTAGACAAGACAGTGTGCAGTCTGCCTGCATGTACAAATAAATTTTTAACCAAAAAACATGGTTTATCAAACACTAGCAAGCCATTGCGTTATAAGATATTTATAATAGAATACACTTTCCATGTAATAATACATAGGAATTAATTGACAAAGTAATGAGAATATCCTATATGTACTTATCCTTGTTCTGGCAATATCTATTTCATGTTATGTTCAGATGAACAAGAAAGTGCAGTCATAATTGCAGGAGGAAAAGCTTTTGAAAGATGTGAAATCAATAGCTGTCCTGAAATTGGTACCAGAAGAGAAATATTTTGCAGAGTGATTAAACTTACAACACACTGGGAGCCACACACTGTCATAACACTTGATCTTACAAGAAGCTGAACATTTTCTCTCCGCTCCAGCAGACCACTCATGCGTGGATGACAGATGAAGTCCCACAAACAGCACTGGCACTACTCTTGTGCTTACATTTAAACTGGCCCTTAAACACTTTAGTTTTGGAACCAGTATGCACAGCAAGTTGCAGGAATGAGCCTTTAACAAAAATTTATTAACAGTCCAGAACCGAATTCCGCAACCCTGAAGGACAAAGTCTAGCTAATTCACAGTCTGTGACTCATGCTGCTTAAGGCACCTGGGCTGCATATTTAAATTATTATTTTCTCACAGTCTTTACTCAGCCAAAACATCCATTGGTCTGTATATTGAAACAGATGTATTAATTCTACACATCAGATTCTGGGCTCTTGATAATAACTTAATCCTCTTCCTTTACTTGTTAGCCAGCCTCTGCACCTCATGCCTTTATGCTGGTGCTGAGTGTCACTGACAAAGGAGTGGTTTTGCTGCCATCGTCAGATGTAGCAGGATCTGTGTGCATTGGGTGAGCAAGGAAGGACAGGGGGAACCTGAGGTGCCCAGGCACAGGGCTTTCTTCTCTACCTTAGTTCAATAGCTTGTGTCTCAGAGACTCCAGCTCTGTTGGCTGCTTTAAAGACAGTGAAGGCAGGAATAAGTCAGAAAAGTTGTGTTGGGTCTGGTAGATTTACTGTCTGTTCTGGGGTCTGTTGCCTGTTGGAAAACAGGGATTCAAGGATGTGTGAGTCTGCTCCCACTGACATAGGGCAACCTCACTCCACCACTAAGAGAGGTTAATTTCATTAATGCCTGCGCACTGAAATCATAAAAATAGAGATTGTTCAGCTAAATTATTGTGTCTTTATAGGAGGAAGGTCTGGTCACTAAAAATAACAGCATTTATCTAACATCAGCAGAGACCTTTTTGTGTTTTCCCCTCAAATGCGCAATAATACAAGAAGGGACAATTTTGCCCAAACTCCATGGAAGATAAGAATATGAGATCCTGATGACTTCTTATGGCCTTCTAGTCTTTAGTGTATATTCTACAAAATGTTTTAGCTCTACAATCTTCTATTTCAGAGCCAGTGTTATGAATTTTTTTCTGCTTCTCTCTGACCTAGGAATTTCATTATCCAAGCAAAAGCAAGTTTACTAAATTGAATTAAATTTCATCCTCTGTCCTGGCAAACTTTGTTTCCAAAAGAACAGTGCATGTAAAACCTATCGAATACTTGACACTATTAATTTTTTGTCTTCTGACTACCTTGCTCATTCACCGTCCTATATGTGCAACAAAGTCATAAGGATTAAGGATATAAGAATAATTCCATTTTCCATTTTACTGCCAGACTAAAACATGGGAAAAAATCCCCTCACCAAATTAAAAACAAACAAAAACCCGTAGGTATTAAATTTGGAGTAGAATGATTCATTCTTGGATGTTTGACAGATTAAAAAGCAACAGAGGGACTAGAGCAAAATAAGAGGAGTGAGGAGAAGATATCTGGGTGGTTCATGCCTGATGTCAACAAGCTTGTTTACCTCTCACAGCTCCCATTGGAGTGTTCAATGCATTCTGCTTCAGTGTGTCTGAAATCCATGCTGCCAAAGCTGTCCTCAGCTAGGAGTGCTCTCATCCAGCCTTGGTAAGAGAGTGCAAGAAATTACATTCCCCGACGGAGCTGTAAAATGAATGAAGTGGGCCTCTGCCTCCATGGGCACTTTTCTGAGGGACATTCAAATGGGTTGAAGTCTGTTGAAGGCAGAAGTCCACCCTTGTGAGGTGAGTAGGAATCCAGAACAGCCAGAGTGAATCTGGAAAGATGGAAAGGACGAGATACAGGAACATCTCACTGTCTCTCCTCTGGCAACATCCATACTCAGAAACAAAAGAGTTTGTTTGGTTGGAGTGGTACCACTGGAGCACTGTGTAGCCACAATTCCAGGTGGCACCAGACAGTTCACACGGATATTCACATGGTATTCCGTGCTTTAGCAAAATACACTGGAGACTTGGTTGAAACACTCCACAGCAGAGCAGGGAGTGTGCCGATGAGCAGGACACAAATGCCTGAGCTCATACCCAGGCATAATCTATATATACCATTCTAGCAATGTCTCCATCAGAAGGCTGCATGTTGCCATTGGTTCAGCACACATTCCATTATGTCTGACAGTGACTCGGAATACCTTAAAATGTGGCAGTTAGGATGCTGTAAATGTGAGAGAAAGAAGGGACATGCATTCATCAGACTGTGTGACTTCTCAGTGAGTAGAAAGGGATCACTTTTACCTTAATAACATTGCAATGCCAGCCTGTTGTGTCTTTGCTTCTGTTTAGTGTCTGAAATTAATGAATTTGGGAAGTGTATGTAAAGATATTTTAGAAAATGTAAAAATGAACTGCTTTGACATTTCTAGCATAATTGCTGTTTTCACCGTGACCAAAACTCAGCAAATCCAAGTCAAATTTATCATGATTGGGTGTTTCAACACCACTTCATTTGCCTATTCTTTTCGTTTCCCCCTCCCGCACCCTGAGAAAAGATTCTGAGCTTCTGCATTGACCGTCTGGCTTCACCTTGGACTTGTCCCATCACTGTAGATTTTCTGGGTGAACGCTGGTCAGTGTCTGATGCTGGTTGCTTTTACAGGCCTGCTCTGCACTCTTGGCTCAGGCAAAGTGGGACAGCCTGGATGGTGTCAGTACAGGCTCCACCTGCCTTGCTGAGAAATTAAGCTCCCAGCTCCTCTTCTACTGCAGAGTGATGGACCTTCAGCTCTGCCTGGCAGGCAGTGTCTCTGGCAGAGATTTTCAGCCTTTCTTTGATTTCCTACTTGTGATTTCAAATGCAGCAGATTATCTCAAGATGCCTGGAAGTTCCTATTTGAGTTCAATTGCCTTCATAAAATGAGTAATATCGAGTCAGCTTCCTGAAGATGGCTGCCCACATCTCAAATGCCATTTCATCTAATCAGAGTTACTAGGGGTGTTCTCAGAACCAAAATGCAAGTGTGGCTGATATGAAATCAATGGAATTACATCTGCCTACATGGAAACAGACCCTCTGACCTTGAGTACTTAACTTCATAGATCTGACATGAGGCAAAAAGGCTCAGCAGTGGAAACACATCTACTCATTTCATCATGCCTCTTACAGTGGAAAAAGGAAGACTCCAGTCTTCTGGCCTCTCGGTCTGTCACCACTTGTCACACAGAGAAATATCTCTTAAAAGAAAAGAGAGGAAAGAATGAATTAATGAATAAATAAATCAGTGGAAGCTTTTGACAAAGTTAACACAGAGATAAAGTTCATGCAGTACTAGCAGAAGCCTAAGGGTTTCTCAGAAATGGAGGTGCTATTATGGAGATGCCTTGTTTGTGTGAAGTTTTATTATATTCTATAAATAGAAATTTAGGCGTTACCTTAAGTAGGAAAATTCATCAGGCCAGAGGATTGAATTTACCATCCAATGTCCTTGCCTTGGTTTTAATCCATGGTTCGAACTGTTTCAAAAGAGTTTACTGCTAATGCTCTTCTCTCAGGATGCAAAATTAAAGACCTATCCCAGTTTCTGGTCATCTGTTGAGCAGGACAGGAGATGACATTCTTACCTTAAACTGTAAGGTATTTCAAGCAAAGGAAAACACTCTCTTTGTTCTTTGCAAGCAACAAGGAATCCGAGGTCCTACACCATTGTTATGTAAATTAAACATAATGTTAAATTACAGAACTCACTCCTTACCCATCCAAAATTAAATCTCTGTCCACCTCCACAACAGGTGGAGGATGCATAATTTTGTTTAAAAAATTTCCCTTTTGGTAGAGGAAATAATTTTTCAGTAAAGCTGAAGTTAATCATAAGATAGATCTATAGGTGAATTGAAATACCTTTAGGACAAAGTTAGAAGATAAGCATGTTTTAAAGTTAATCCAGTACTTCTGGTGCAGGTAAAGAGAAAAGTGAATCTAAATATATTTTTCTTTTTAGCGGTGAGACCTTTCACACAGAAACCAAAAATCTGACCCTATGATAATTTTTCTGAAGTAGTTAAAAGTGTAAATACAAGAATGTTAGGTTAGCAAACCACACCAATATACCAGGATCACAAATTTTGTTCTGTTTCCTATGGGCTGTCATTTTCCTCAGAAAATCAACCAGAAAATTATCAGTTTTAGAAGCTGTGCAGAGTTCCAGCTTAGCTGTATTGATCCAGTACAGCCAAAACCTCGCATACATAGCAAGGAGGCTCAGAGAAAGGTTAAACCCAGAGCAACTCTGAAGTTTACAAGGTTGCTTAAGCTACTTTTGCCACTGTTGATCTAAATCAGAGACACCAGGGATGAAGGACTTTAGATAGTGGAGGCTCTGAGTAGCCCCTTCTGGTGCTCAGTGGGGATCTTCCAAGGGGTTGGTGCAGCCACTGCATCCCGTTAGGCAGACAGAGAGGACAGAGCATATGTGATGCACTGACCTCCTTCTGGAGGCATGATGAACAGCACTCTGAGACACCCTTCAAGGAAAATGGAGCTGCAGAACTGCATTAGACAGAGTTGAGTGTGCTAAAAAGCACCTACAGAATCCTACACTTGGCTCAGATGGACTTGCATGGCAATAAAGACACTTTTCCCACAGCTCAGGTGATGTAAAGTTCTTTAATCAGGGATGTGTTGCTGGGGTCATGGGAATTTTGGAGCTATATCATCACACCTCTATTGGATGTACTCTAATATTTTATTATCAACATATGTATATGTGCACTTGAAGTGAGATAAAATAACAGTTTATGTGCTGAGGAGAGTGTAAGCAAAATTTCTGCTACTAACGGTGATTTGAGTCTTTGTTCTGCAAAATTTCAGGACAGGTGACAAGGTGCAACCCTCTGCAGGAAAGTACCTGCACATACATTTAGGTTCCAGTGTTGTTAGCAGCTGTTAAGGAAGTATTTAAAACCTAGTTCATGGTCAAGAACTCTACTGAACATGAACTGTGAAATAGAGTCTTTAGTTACAGTAAAAGACTTGGGAAGCCCAGTGGTAAAATGGGATATTTATAGACAAATCTCCAGTGGGGGATAAAGTCTTACGCTCTTTCTCATTTTAAATAGCAATTTATCCTACCCACTGACTACTTCAAATAAGCATCAAAAATTGGCCCAAATGGCCTAACATTTCTGTACACCAAGTCAGGATTTTCCAGGAAATATTTTGTAAGACCCAAAAACTTAAATTTAAAGCAATTTTTTTAAACATAAGGATATATTAAATGCATGTTACAAGAGATCTTAGATCTTCTTGTCATTCTTTAGTTGCATGAAAAATACAGATAGCTTTTAGATTTTTAACAAAAACTGATTGTTGCAAGATTTCTTTTAAGCAAAAAACCTTCACTTTTTCCCTAATAAAACAAGATAGTTTCCATTGCCTGATTTCAAACTAAACTTAAATTAATTTTTTTTAAAAATACAGCCTGCCATTATATAAAGTGCATATTTATTAAATGTGGGCGTTTGATAATCAGAGTTATACAAAGTGTAAAAAGCTGTGCTTTTTCATCCTAGACATTTCCATCTCTTGATTTCAATTTTTCAGCATGTAGGGAAAGAGTGCAGTCAAAAACATATTGTTTGGTCTAAAACTTGCACTTCATATAATTTTTTTCAATATTTTTTATATTTGTCATAGTGAAGGAAACGCATAAATGAAAACAGCAGAAATATCAACTTGAGTAAGTTGTTAATGGCTGCTTTCCTTTTTTCCCCCCAAATCCCCCATTTGTTATGTCATAATAATGATTACTTTCAAAGGCTGTCATTTGACAGTCCCACACAGTGTAGGAGGGGTGAATGAAAGGTGCTTCTTCTGCCTTCATGCTGAAGCACACAGCACACTTGCACAAAAAGCAAGAGCTGAGAGGATGCTATATGTCATTATCTCAGTCATTGCCTAATGATGCTCTCAGTTGTTCTTAAATTTGCTTTTATTTTACAGAGGGGTATAATAAAATAAGCCTCTATTGCCTTCTAACCCCAGCGAGTCATATTTTGTGCTTTTAAATATTTGCTTCATTTTGACTTGCACTTCAATAAACATGAGGCTTGAAAAATGATAAACTAGATCAGTCAAAGATAAAAAAAGTCTCCTATTATCCTGGACTTCTCCTCCCCTCCAGACAGCCCACACAAAACCATGAACATCATTATCACAGGTAGCATTTAAATCTCAGTTACATTCTTGGGGCCTGACTGCCACTACCATTGCCTTACAGCAATTTACCCAGATGACTCTCTGATCCCTTGCTGACAGGCTAATGGAGTCCACGAAATCCTGTGCAGTGGTTCAGTTGTACTGAATTGTGCCTGAAAATACAGTGTGTGAATTGATTTCGGCATCAATGTCCAGTCTTTCAGCAGCAGCTTGTGCACACATTTAATTTTATGCACATAAGAAAAGCCATGGTTTAATTTGGAGCAAAACTAAGTGCCTTAATTTGTTCTCCTACCATTTATAATGATAGTATTTCTGTTAACCGAGCCACCGCATTACTTATTTATGCTCTTAAAACATTATCTGTTACTATTTTTAAAAGCTTCAGTGTACACTTACAAAGAGCATGGTCTTGATCCAGCTCCCACAAAAGTCCCTGTATCTGAATTGCCATTGTTTTTGTAGGCGAGTACTGAGATTTTACCAGCTGGATTCACTGTGTGTCAGCACACCCAGCCGTGTTCACACTGCAGCCCAAATAGCACCTTTACACCAGCCCTGTCACAGCCACCCTCCAGCTTGCTCACTGTCTTCCTTGCCCCCTGTGTGAGTATGGTGCTATCAGCAGAGTGGGAGTTTGGCATTCCTATGGCTCCTTTTCCTAACCATGACATGCAGTGGTAGCAAGGACTGGAATAGGGGGTAAAGGAGGGGGGTAGATAGGGCACCAGAGTGTGAATTTAGCCCCTCCTTCTTGCAGCTCAGCATTTTACAGATGGCACAGTTCTCAGCCTTTTGCCTGATCAGTAGCTCAGAATATCCTTATCTTGCACCTGTTCATACTCTGTTCCATGAGACCAGATCCAGCTGGAGCACTATTTCTTTGAACGGATGCTGGAAGGATGCATCCATTCCTCAACAATCTAGGTTAGAAGCACACCGTGATGGGACCGCATCAGGCTGGAAACATGATATTAACTCTAATGGACTAAAAATCCTTTCTGTGCTCAGAGCTGCTGTCATAAGCTGTGAAGAGCTGATTTTTCTCCAGCAGTGAGGTTCTTCCCAGCAATGGAGTTTTCTATCACAAGAAGATGCAGGGTTGAAGCAGGACTTGGGATTGCCCAGTCAAGAAATGAGTGCCAAGACACTGTGGAACCACAAAGTGCAAATCTTGGATAACCACCTTGGGAAGAGCAAGGTTATCAATTACCAAGACTGTCATGATTCTAACTCTATGCAGTAACACCTATGCCCAGTGCAGGATGCATCACGACAGATGCGTTTTTTTAATTCTCCTTAACTTCTTAATTAGTATGTCCACTATGCAGACTGCATCCTACCCTATCTTTCTACTCTGAGAGGATCCCCAATCCAGAGGCACATGGTGGATATCACCCACTTCCACACGTAGGTTAGCTGAGCGTTTTCAGGCCTTTACACAAAACGGTATTCCTTCTGTCCTCTTCCATCCTTGTCTGGACCTCTGGAGACCACAGATAGGGAAGTCTGCTGGGAGAGATGTGATGCCTAAAGAGATGTGAATTTCTATGTTTCGATTTTCTTGATTTCCCTGAGCCTCTGCCTCTGCTTTGGAAAGCCTGAGGTGTCCACCCAGACTCACAGCTGCTCTCCTACCACACAGGTGTCCTGACTCTGATAGCATTAGTGCGAAGTAACAAACACAGGGGAAAAGTAGCTTTATTCAGACCTTGTCAGACTAACAGGTGATTGTAATCATCAATTACTCTAATGACTTGGAGTCACTGATCCTTGCTTTTTGTAATAGATGTATAAATCTACAGGTCTATCTCTACCATAATATAGGAGAACTAGAAAAATTTCAAGTAAAGGAAACTTGGATAACCACATAACTGCAATTGGTGTAAAACAAAAAAGACTAGGACCATCCAAAGTGGACAAGAGAAGACTGAGGCAGGACATAATATGTTAAATGTTAAAGGAACATAATGTGAAACTATCAATATAAAATAATAGTATATTTTATTTATTTATTCATTCATTTATATATATATAGATATAAAATATATATAGTTTTTAAACTCTGTAGAAATGGTGAATAAGGACTGATTATTCACTGTTTCTCACAGTAACAGAACCACCCAACACCAAAGGAAACTGTCAGGTAGCAGGCTGAAAACAAGACTGAGAAATAAAGCTCTTCAGTTTTACTACAGTGTCTAATCTGCCTTTGTTGACACTTAAAAATTGAGTGAGAGACCACGTGTAAGAAAACCAGCTTCAACAGCCACATATTCTCACAGGAATGGGCAACTGAAAATGGTGTTAAGAAGGAATGTGTGAGACATCTTCTGAAGACATGGTGTGAAAACCAGGTGAGGTATTTTTCACTATTAGTTAATATAAGCTGTCTTAATTTTCAGAGAATCAGTATTTTCTCTTCTTCATGTGCTGTGAGCCATGACATCTAAATCATTATTCCCCCCAAAAATTACTTCATTATATAATATTGATAATACCTACAAAAGGAGTTGAAAAAGTCACTCTCTGGTATACAAACAAGCTGTGCACTGGCTGCAGTAAAGGCATGTGCAAGAGAGAAGGAAGCTGCTTCTCCTGCTCCCAGCGCTCCCAGCGCTCCCAGCAAATTGTGGTCATCCCATTCAGCTTGCTGAATGCCCAGCTGACAAGGAAGGGGTGAAACCTCAGTCACAGAGGGCTGAATCATCACTCAATGACAAATGTTACTAAAAGCAGAGAATTTGAGACATTTAAAGCTAAAATGTTATGATGTCTGATAAGCTTTGGAAAGTCATTTGACAACAAAGGCCAGAGATCCTGAATTATTTTAAACTGGGACAGCATAAGGCCTTTTTATATACAGAACAACATAACACTGTGAAATGCCATATTCTTATTATTATTAATCTGGTATTTATGTCAGCACAAATTAGTTATACCAAAATCAACAGAAAAATGCAACATAAAAACACTACTTTCATGCTTATTACTCTTCAGTATGTCATAACAGAAAAGTAATTTGAGAGGATACATAATAAGAAAATTATATGAAAGTATACAGTAAAATAATCTCTTTTACACTTTGGGGACTGTAAACAGCTCTCAAAATAAAATTGCCAAGCTTGTCAGTGAAATATCTATAAAAGTGAAATATCTATAACAACTCAAGCTAAGTGAAATATTCCAATTGCCTTATGCAGCTAGAACTTGGTATCTTGCTGTCAGAAGTCCTTAATGGAGTAACAGCCTCATTATCCACCTATCAGACGTACTATACCTTGTAATAGACATATATATATATAACCTTTATATATGGTGATGGTTGGAGCAGAGCTCAGTCATGGGAAATAATCCCCCACCCTGCTATTAACTACAGAAATGGGCCTATGAGGGAGTCATGGGTAGTAAGTGATAAAGACAACAGTGATTGTTTTAGACATCCTAAAGATGGAAGGAAAGGACATAGGCTATACTCAGAAATGAAGAATAAGGAATCAGTTTCAGTATCTGGAATGCAGGTAGAGACAGCATGACAATGGCAGAGTTTATCATATTAAAACCAAATAAAGGATGAAGAGATAAATGTAAAAAATGTGCACATGTATGTCAATAAATATAAAGAAGCTGCTATGGAAGCTGCATTCCGGTAAGAGAAAAGATAGTGGAAAGGTATTGTCAGCAAGAGAGAGAGGACCAAGCTTCTTTATTTTGTCTGGATTTGATATATTTTTCTTCTTTCACTGACAGGTAGGATAAGTCTTATTATACAGAGGTGAAGATACTGAAGGTAAAAGTGTGCTCTGTTTCACAATTAATAAATTTACTGGCATCAGTGAAATCAGATTTTACCCAAGGTCTTCTAAATGTATGAGAAGATCTCAAATCAGAATTGTTTCTTGCCTTTTTGTTTTGCCTTTTATTTTTTTAAAACCCCTGGTGCTGCAGCTAAATGAATTTTAAATTTAGTAGACAAAACACAGGGAAATTTCATTTAAGTTAAATTTTAATGCAAGGTATGGGAGTTCCATAAACCTTATAACCAATGCATGTTCTGTCTCTGCCCTAGTTGAACACACAGAGTGAACCTTTTTCCCCTTGGATTACAGAGGATTCAACTAGCTGGATACCACATCTTGCATCTGCTATCATGAAATATTTAGCATGTTGCTTGCAGCACCTCATTTATGGGAAACAAAATAATTGCCATGTGAGATGGATCTTTACACAGTCAGGCTATTTTTTTTACTTGCAATGACTTCAAGATCCTTTAAAGATCTTGAAAGAGAACTGAGTTTGGATTTTTGGGTTTGAATTGTTCAAGGGTTTTTACCTACACTAAAAGACTTATGGGAAGCAAGTTGCCTGATCCTAATGTTCTCATGTCTACTGTCACAGGCAAGTCCAAGAAAAAAGGTTTGTATTGTAAGCAGTGGAGTATATGTTACTTCTAAAAGTTCAGATTATTCTTCATTTTTCGTGGGGAAGCATCAAGCTCTTACAAGCATAAAATATCAGATAGCAGACATAGCACTTAAAGACACCATTCATCCCAGTAACCCTTAACTTGACCTTTGGTAATTAGCCGCTCTTTTTTCACAGCCCAGAGAAATCGAGACTATTATCTAACAAAGAAAGTTAAAGACCATAGAAAAAGTTTAAGAATCCTTGCTTCAGAATGCAGTTTGGAAATAGCTAGCTAGTCTGGGCTTTCCATATAGTAACTTTAATGTACAATTGACAACAAAATATTTGCTTTTATTAACAACCAATAATAGTTATTCTATGCAGGACTTAACATTAGTGCATATATCGGTGTCTTGGGATTGTGGTTCCCTAATATTTTATTTTAAGGTCCATTTTTAAAAACATTCATATCCATCTGGAATACTTCTTGGAGAAAACTTAAATAATGTTGCAGTGCTGAGGCTCTCTAGAAAAAGTGTAATTCATTTATCTTTTACTGTTTGTGCATCAATTTGTTCCAATTCTTAATTTCGGTTTCTTTCATTTGACGCTCTTATGCAGATCAAGGCCACTAGCAAAACTGTGGCAGACTTGCATTGAAATTCCTGGTGGGACTCGGTAAGAAAAGATGAGCACTAAGGCAGTTCACAGTCCATGGAAGCTAAAGGTATTTTTCCAGACTTCAGAAGCCTTTAGATTAAGATCCAAAGATATATAGTATTTCTTTTTCCTTAAAAACCTGGGATATCTCTCTGAGTGTACAAGACTAGACCTAAGCCATAGCAAGCTGATGTGATTTCATTGATGCTGAAGCTGTTTCTATCAAAGATGTAGCTCTTTATTCACACTTTCCATAATGTATGGTATCATGGAACAAATTTAAGTATTTTGGCTTTGTTGACCAAAGGTTATCTCCTTTTCTTCTTTTACATATTTGTATTTACTAATTTCTTTGTAGCAAATGCCTATGTATAAAGTAAGTGAAGAAAAGCTGAGGACAGGAAGAGGGGGAGGTTTCCTATACGGATTTTTTTTTTTCTCCCAAGACAAAAGAGAGAGATTTTAAATGCATAAGTAAAAGCACTCTGGGGCAGAAAGAAGGAAGCAAAAGACTGAGAAAGAAATTATATTTCACTCATGAAAGGATAGTCAGACAGCAGTGAGGAAGCAAGAAATGGTGACACATCATCATCGTTATCACGTCTCCCACTAATGTTAAGTTTTACGTATTTTTCTGTGGAAAAAAGAAAAAAGGGAATAAACAAAATCATTCTTGGACTTTATTAAAAAAATTAGTGGAGCACAAGTCCATTAAAACTGTCATACCTGAAACATCATTAATAGAATTCACAGAATTCAAACTGTTCCAAGCCTTTTGCAAAACCTTTTACAAAATTTGAACAGACTTAAGCAAATTGTAGTTCAACCCCATTATTGGTTTACAACAATAATGTAAACCAATACAAAACAGTGTTAGTTAATTAACAACACTGTTAATTAACTAACAGAAATTAAACTCACTGTAAAATCTTAATAAAGCACACTGCTATTAAAGAACAAAAGAAATTTCAGCTAAAACTCTAGCATACCAGTCAATAATACAATAGAACACCTTGTTTCATTGAAGTCATTAACACTGGCTAACTGGTAACAAAAAATGTATATCATAGAATCATTGAATATCTTATGTTGGAAGGGAACCATAAGGACCATCAAGTCTAAATCCAAATATAAATATATATATAAAAATCATCTGTACATTCCGTAAAATAAATCATGTTCTAATGTTACCATGAATCAGTCCATTTCCATTTCAAAGGTGCTTCACACATCAGAATTTCACTGATTTATTCTGGTGCACTTGATTCCCTTTGAGACTGCTTGGATTCAGCCTTCAGTTACAAACACAATTGCTCAAATTGCATCAATATCAACATCCTCCTCCGCTGGCATCCTCCCTACACTGTTCCCACAGCAGGGACAAACAACACACATCCTTGTGAACTAATGAAGGATCCATCAAAGATGCCACTTCAGGGTTCGATCAGGTGTTCATTTTATTTAGATAATGGAGAAGAGCATCAAAGTCAGTTTGATGTAGTGTAGGATGGATTTGCTTAAAAAGTGCCTAGAGATGTAACAAAAGAACTAATTTCAAGATATCTACAGAAGTGGTAAAAGTATTCACTTTGAAAAGAATTGTTATGTTATTTACGTTTAGACTAAAATATTTAACTATTTAATAACCAAAGGATTTTAAAACTCTACTGTAATCCTTTTTTATTCCATAATTTTTAACTGTGTAAATATCTTCTTAGTTTTATCCAATTAACACTTTATTCACAAAAAGCTTTTTGTAGCCCACTTTTTTTTGGGCTCCCCATTCTATTGTAGTGCTCCCGTGGCTGCGGCCAGATCTGGCTTCAGTGGCAGCTTGGGGGAACAGCCGACCAGGAGTGCTGAAATATCAGTGTGGCAATAAGTCCTCAGGATGAGAAAAAAGGCTTCTTCCTCAGCTTCTAAAAAAGACTGAAGTTTGGGTCCCATCTCCAGGCTTCTGAGAAAAGTGTCCCATTTTTTAATATCACTTCCAGTTACCTCCTTGGTCTCATGTCTGTCACTAGCAGATCAGCTTGCTCTAGATGGACTTGCCATACCAATATGAAAGCCCTGTGTGAGAACACAACTGCATTTCCTTTTGATTGACCAGAACACACTGTGCAGTGTTCAGCTAGCTCTGTGTCAGCTGCATGAAGACAGATACATGGTGCGCTATGGGACAAAGTTACCACTTCAAAAATTTTAGGTGAATTTCAGCTGGTAGGGTGAACTCACGCTAAGTCAGTTCTGTACATCATATGAAGGCAGCATCTCAGACCCGGTATTTTGTACCCTAAAACTGAATTATTTTATTAAAAATCCCCAGTCTCGGTGACCCCTGAAACATAGTCGGATGTTGGGAAACAAATTTTTTTTTTACACCTGCATAAAGCACTGGCTAGCACTGAGAACATCCCAAATAAAGCTTGTTCCACAAGAGAAGAGAGCTATTTTGTACACATATACCCTATGGACCTTTTTGTTGTGAAATGCACTGTGATATTGTGTAGACATCCATGAAACTCCCTGTACCAAAACTACACATGCCTGAGATTTCCTATTTGTAGACAGGGCTAGGTGTGAATTTAAGCACACTTTTAAGCACCAATTGGAATGAGAATCATACATCTAGGATTCACTAGCGAGCAGTGAGGACATTTTGAAGGGTGATGGAAACAGGCTATGGAAAAGCCATAAAGATTCAATATTTTAAATTTAGCAGAAACTACATGTAGGTGGTTTTATAAGTGTTAATGAGTTATCGTTGGCTAGGATACACATGCATTCATTGTAACAGAAGGAACTTGGAGAAGAAGAGATAGTTAGCCCAAAATGGGGACTTGGGTATTTCTGGCTCCTGTGGCTGGGAAAACAGACACACAGACTAATAAGTTGTGTTAATGGAGGTGCGATGGATACATCCCTTTGTAGGTCAGATAAAACATTTTTTCTACTTGTTGTTGTCTGGAAATGATTGCAAAATTTATCTGCAAAGTATTCTGATTTGGGGCTCTTGAAAAATCTGTGCATTTACTTTCAATGCTTATAGTGAATTGGTTTTAAAGTTAACTCAGAAAAAAAAATTCTAATTCCTAGAGAAAGGAAATGTGGCCAAAGCGAGGGTTTCATCAGATATTTTTCTTCACAGCCACGTTTTGTCCTGTTTGGCTATTCATTTAGGATTCCCAGGCTTTTTTATTATTTGTGTAATCCTGTATGGGAGCTGCTATCTACAGATTTTGAATTTATTATCTTAGGCTGCACAAAAGGGCTGTAAGATAACCTCCTCCCCTACCCTTCTGTTGCACTTGACAGTGATTTTAAACATTCCAATAATGGAAAAGATCAGAGCTAGGAGCTAACTCCTAGCTTTTTCAAAGTGTATATACAAGTACAGAAACAACCCAGAGCTGGGAATGGATCAGGAAAAGAGAATAGCTGGTGGGGAGGGGAAGGAGGAGAGAGCAAGGAAGGCAACAGGCAGAAACATCCTTTTAAAATAGTGCTACACTTTGGTATATCAACCAAAGTCTAAAATGAATAAAGGAAATTTCAAAGTGACTCTAAGATGTGAAGCTATTTCAATCCAAAGAGTGCCTTGGAAGGCATTCCAACATTTCTCGTGTTGACAGTGACTAAGGCAGGACTGGTGGTAAGCTGCCCTGCAGCTACATTTGTCCTGTATCATATGCATCAGGGTCACCCGTGTCACAAAGAGCATGTGTCTCAGCCAAACAGTGCACCCTGTTCTATAACCTACTGCACACGTTTTTTATTTCTCTCTCTGCAAATGAGAGAGATGGTTATGGCAGAAGAAAATTTTTCAGCAGCGGTGAAGGTCAGGAGCTGAACAGATTTGTTTAACAAACCGTCTCAGTACCATCTCTTTAATCCTCTGAGAGAGGAATAGAGCAGAAGGGCTGGTAAAGTTCAGTCTACTTCATTATTAATTTGCCTTTTTTCTTCTCTATTAACTCATATACTATAACACTTTCCATTTCTAAGCAATAGCCTGGGGCAAAGCCAGGGCCTGGCCTTAAGTGAGAAACATGTGCTTGTCTTGCAAGGGCTCTCCAACATGATGAAGCCATGGAGCCTCCAGCTGAAAGAAGCAACTGCACCTTCCCCATCACCTTCACCCCTGCTGCCCTAATAAACCTTTTGGGAAATGCAGCACAGCATTAATACCTGCAGCATTAAATCCCTTTCCCATTTCACACTTGGGAACTGCTGACTGTGTTTACATGCACATGTGTTTGCGGGTGGATGCACATCATCATTTCCCCGGCTCTGGAGATGAGTAACATGGCTTTAGCATAGTACACTATAATCTGCAGATTTTTTGCAAGTGCAACTGGTCGTGCAAGGCACAACACCTGCTGGTACCTAACCTGAGCAAAGTCTGAGTGTAACTGTTGGGATATAACCAGAACTAAACAAAAAAACCTTTTGGGCAACAGGATTGAAGGTGTTAAATTTGTTCCTCAATCCACAGAGCAGACCTATGTACGTGATAACCCTCTGAGGATTTCATACATACAGTGTATACATAAATCTAACCTGAGAAATCAGTAAAACGCCTCCGTTAAAGCATAGAGCAAAACTGACAGCAAAGTTGGAGAAGAACTGTTATAGTTAATAGCAAAATAATGTACTGATTGGGTCTGTCTAGTACAGTTGCCAGCACATGTCAGCTAAGAATATCTGAAACTGCACTAGAATGCTTTGTCCTGATGAGTGTGATAATGGAGGCCTGGCAGAAAATAAGGCAGCAGAAGTTCCCCGGTGTTCTTGGGGTTTTTTGGTGGTGTTATTTGGTGAGGGGCTTGGTTTGAGGCAATAAGGAGTCTTAATATAAGCCAACCAAGCAGATTCTGGAGATGAGATTTCTGCTCCACTGATTTTTGGTGCATTTCTGTGGAAGTCTTCCCTAGTGGCCTTTTTTTCACTGCAGATGGCTGGTCTATCTACCTGCAAGCTCTGCCTCAAGCCAGAGGAAACTCCCCCAGGTGACTTTTCTTAGCTTCTCTGGTTTCAAGACTCTTACAATTGGTTTTCTATTGTGAAGAATCCCATGCACCATTGGAAAGAAAAGAAAAGCCACACCTTTAATGACATTTTCTTTAGCCAACTTCCAGGAAGCAGAAACCCTTGCTACAACTAGAGTCATAGATTGTGAAAAGGAAAGCTCTTATCCCCTCAGCATGTCATTTTCAGGGAAGAACATTAGGGCAGGAACCTAGTGTGTCTCCCACTACATTGAGCTAGGTGGTGTGTGATGTGTGATACTCACTGTCCAAATCCTTCTCCTCAGCTCGCACACCTTGTGAGTGCTGGTGGCTCACTCATTAAAAAAATTGCAGAGACTAACACACCATACATGAAAAATGGGGTGCTGTCACTGACAATACCCTAACGATGACTGCTCACTCCAGCCATGGATGAATGTCAGACTCAGGAACTCCGGTCCTCTGCCTGCAAGGAAAAAACTTAGCCACCATGTTAGCACTGGTACACAAAGTACCTTGCAGCACACCTGCATAAAATATTTCCAAAGTTAATATAAGTTAGGATTACCTTTCCAGAATAAGCTGATTCTACTTTTTCCCCGGGCACGTTGTAAACTCTGTGAACCAAAACCATGACACAAACTAAAATGGATTCAAAAGCTAAAATCACACATTTTTGTTCAAGAAGCCTGAGATAAATTCTTAGAACCACACTCCTGTTTATAGTAATGAATTCAATTCAGACTATTATTATTATTATTATCATTATTTAATGTTTCTACTCAAATACAGCTTTTGCTTTTGTTCTCTTATTTCTAACTAGTCATCACACCTATTGGTGACTTCAAATATTTTTGAGAAGTTGAATTTCACCCCGTTGTCTTTATTAACCTTATTTCTCATTAGTACGTTGGCTACAGTCACATATAGAACTGATGGAAAAGTAAAAGGCATAAATCTTTCTAAAACTAATCTCAGAATAAAAAGTCTTTCCTGGGGACTCTTGGAAGTTTTATGCCTTGTTAGAAAAGATGCAGTGGCCTTTTGACACAAAAAGCCTCTCATTAAAACTCAGACATCAGTGAACTCTCTTGATCAGGATTGATTTCTATTTCATTGTGGTGTGATTAATGTATGAAAAAAGAAGGAGTATTTGAGCAAACGAGCCAAGGGTTATCCATTTATGGACAATAATATCTGCTCAATCAAGAGACCTCGCAGAACAGCTTTTTGTTCTGATTAAGATATATACCCAATTAAAGGTTTCAAACCAGTTCCCACTGAAATCCAAGGGATCTTTCTTCACCAGCTTCGATGGCTGTTGATTAAGCCTGCAGAGAGGATGTTCCTTCATATACAAAAGTTTTCCCAGATCTCTCTGTTTTCCTTGATGTAAATTACTAGTTCAAGCAGGAGAAGGACGACCCTGAGACAAGACATTGCCTGAAAGATTTCTGAGGAAGGAAATTTGCAGAAAGGAGTTATTTCTGATAATTTCTGCAAAAGATCCATTTATTTAAGTCTGTACTTAGCTGTGAATCACACATAAGGTGTACATACATAACGTGTACACATAAGCATCCACGGAATAATCAGAAGATTGGCCCTTATTTATTTTTGAGAGTGCATTTAAATAAATAAATAGTGTGGGCTGATAAAGTTTTGTTTGGTTGCTTGAGTTTTTTGGGTCTGTTTTGGTTTGGGGATTTTTCCTACGGGTACTGGTGAAATGAAATATCACTAGAGAACTATCACACTGAAATTCTCCAAAAGACTTGTTAATGCCTGTAAGAATGCTTGAAAAATATTTAATTTGGAGGAATATTGGAAGAGTTTTGGAAGGGACGGTAAAGCAATTGGGCTGAATGGAATTACATTGAAAGAGACATTGTTAGAAAATAAAGCAAGTACCAATAATTCTTTGGTATCATAGAGCCTGAATCGGCAACATATTTACAAGTGTGACAGTGAACTGGGTTTGCTTGCACAACTGAGTAGCACTGTGGCCTTTTAAAACTATTTTTTTTCACATTAATGTGTCTATAAAATATTTTAGTCAAGTGGATGAAGTGAAATTCAAATAATAATTAAATAAAAATTAGCAAACACGTAATGCCTAAATATTTAAAAGTAGTAGTTAGAAAACTAATCGTGGTAAGAGTTGAGCACTTGGAATCAAGATCCATCCACACATTGATTGTTACATGATTGTAAATAGTGTAAGACCAAGGACTGGATCTATCTTTAAAAATTTCTTTAATTTATACCATTTACCAGAGCTGAGTCTTTCAGCTTAGCTGATATATTTCTGGTGTGTAGATCCATCCTCTTCAAAAATATGCAAGTCTTGCAATATTCAAAGGAGTGTTTAAATTGTAATGCAGTTAAAGGACAAACTTTAACGTTTAAGAACCAAACTAGCTAGGGTACTAGAAAACTCATAAGATTAAAGGAAATTAGCTTCTCCCAGGTAACAAGTGATAAGAAAAGAGGAAATGACTTCAGGTTGTTCCAGGAGAGGATTAGATTTGATATTAGGAAAAATTTATTTGCTGAAATTGTTGTCAAGCGTTGGACCAGGCAACCCTGGAAGGTGGCAGAGTCTTTATATACCTTGGTGAGGTGTTTAAAGATGTGTAGATGTGGTGTTTAGGAACATGGTTAAGTGGTGGACTTGGCAGTGCTGTGTTAACAGTTGGGAGTGATGATCTTAAAGGTCTTTTCCAACTTAAATTATATTATGATTATTTTATTTTTGTCAGAACACTATACGTGCTGCCAGTAATCCACTGCTGCACCT
This sequence comes from Pachycephala philippinensis, assembly GCA_013397055.1. Lineage (NCBI taxonomy): Eukaryota > Metazoa > Chordata > Aves > Passeriformes > Pachycephala > Pachycephala philippinensis. The sequence continues at coordinate 1,281,441 of VWZT01013261.1, forward strand.
ACACTATGTGCCTCTAACAAGTTTCTAGATCCCACGAGGGAATGAAGAATCTAACTATTAAGACCAGGTAGATATGTACATACATAACAAAAGGACATCTTAGGCAATTTTCAGATTTGAAGTGAAGAACTACTGGCATTTAGAGATTTTTGGTGTAAAGCAGTTAATGAGTAAGAGAATTTGAGGCTTTGATTTTGGACTTTGGACAGAAAGTCTACTTAAATCCTTTTCTGGATTTGGCCTAATGCCTAATTCCTAATGCCACATCTCTCTGTGTAAGTTTTTTCTCTAACTGATCTTTTCTTAATTCAGACCATACCCAGTTTTTGAGTGAGTATCAAATAGCATAATGTTAATGTATCCCACCATTGTGCATGCTCATGCTTTTGAATGGAGAATTAATTTGAACACTGAATATCTTAAAGAATGCCAAGGAAATCTTGCATAATGCCAGCTTCAAGAGAATTAGTGGGCTATGGTGAAAAGAAACATTCCTGGCATCTCACAGTTTTGATCCCCTTGGCTAAGCCCTGTTTGCTTTTAATAATTTCTTAGAAAATGTAAATCTTTCACTCATCTGACAAAATACTCAGAAATTACTAGAAACCTTTAGTTAAATATGGCACATTTGCATTCCTACAATATTCACGCTTATTTTACTAATTTTATAGACCAAATATTCCTATCAGAATGAATGCTAAAATTGGAAGCATCATACCAGTTGCATGTACTGTTAGAGTGCCTATGGACATATCAGCCCAGCATTTTTAGAGTGCACAGTGCTGCACCAAGAGAAAACCAGAATGCATTTGAAAAAGGCTGCTAGGTAAAACAGAAAAACAACCAAAATCATACAGTAGTTTAATACAGACAAGTCGGCACAAAAACAGTAACAATTTTTTCTTGTTTCTGGAAATGCAGAATTGTTCCCTAGTCTTTTGTCCATCTTTCTGAGTGCATCCATTAAAATGTTAGGTCTCATTATCCTTACCTGCCTGAAGTGAACATTTTCAATCCTCTGTTCTCAGCTCAGAAAGAAACAGCCAAACAGCGACCAAGTATTATTGTCATGCAGTTGGCCAATTGAGATGAATAGCATTCTTGAGTTCTCTTTTTTCAGTATTTTAAAATTCTGTATTAAAGTAAAAGAACAAACAACACACTCTTGTGTCTAGGTCTGCCTAGTTTACTTTGTGTTAGGCTAAGATGGAGATGTCTGATTTAAAGAGGAAAATAGATTAAATTGACCTTCTCTGAGCAAGAATAACTTCATCTGTGTTAGCTTCCCAAAATATCTGTCATGTCCTCAGGGGTCTGAGTCACCACCTCAATCACAGACTAGAATTACAGAATCATTAAGCTTGGAGAACACCTCCAAGATCATCAAGTCAAAGCTGTGACTGAATACCACCATGCCCACTATACCATATCACAAAGTGATACACCTACTCTTTCAGGAAAGAAATTTTTCCTAATATACAACCCAAACCCCACCTGGTGCAACTTCAGGCCATTTCTTCTGTTCTATTGCTTGTTGCCTGGGAGAAGAGGTCAATCCCCATCTTACTACAACCTTCTTTTGGGTAGAGAGGGATGAGGTCTCCCCTGAGCCTTCTCTTCTCCAGGCTAAAAAATTCCAGCCACTCCTTATAGTCCTTACGCTCAGAAATGTCCCATATTAATTGTATAAGGGCTGTGTGTAAACTCTTCTTCTGATAAATCATCACCATCAATCAGTCAGAGGTTCCCCCGACTTAGGGGCTGTTTATATTGCTTGTTCAGGTCAGAGGCTGGTGTTGTGAGCCTTCTGGTTGTCAGTTATATACAGACACATTTTAGGTACAAGGCAGTAGGAGCTAGATTCTTGCAAAAAAAGTGCTGTTTGCTGCCACCTTCCCAGGGGAATTGTGACCTGTGCTGTGGAGTCACTTACATCCTATTCCTGTCCAAAGGGGTGAATTGGAATCATCCATGCCTATAAGTTATTACGTCTTAAGCTCCCCTGCTTGCCTTTGCTTTAGAAGAAATGAAGATCAGTGGTCTCAGTGTGGAGATGGTGAACAGCAGAAATACCTTTCAGCTGTTGGAAGTTGTGTGCTGAATCTGTTCACTGCCTGTGGCATTTCAGCCCACCACCAGAGTATCCTAATGTGCTGTAGTGCTTTGTCCCAGTTTCATATGCATCGGATAATATAACTTAATAATGAGGTTTTGGTAAAACTTTGGAGACAAGGATAAATAGTTATCCAAGTTTAGAGAGAAAGATTTGTACTTCGGCTTCCTCAAATTGGTCTCCCAGATAGTTCACAGCCAGTCCTTTTCTGTACCTCTGGGTTTAGACTGAAACAATGGGTCCTGCTGCTCACAGAAAGTCTCCTTGTCAAGCTAGATGCAATTGTGAATGCAATGAAATACTTTTACTTGCAGGAGATGAAAGAAAAAGAATCGGAGAAAGTGACCCTGACAGTACCCTCAGGGAAGGAAGAAAAGAGGAAACCCAGCATGGAAGAACCAAAGTGGAAATAGAGCTGATGAGAGGAGAGAAGCCTTCATTTTCACATTTCCAAGGATCTAAATAGTTATTCTTCTTTCCCTAAGATTAATCTCTAAGGTTATTCTCTCATATCAGTCTAAAAGCTCCTGATGTTCAGACTGAAAACCACTCCAGACTCAACTGTTACATGACATTTTGGGTACTCTATGACATATATATCACATGCATCATTCATCTTGATTTTGCCAGCATTTTATTTACTGTTCTTGCCTCCTTCTTATTTGAACAGGACGTCACTGTTTTATTTGCCATCTGTGAGCTCCATATGGTCATAGCTAATGAAAGCAAGTAGTCTAAAAAAGATGACACCATTAAATAACCTTTGTTTGATTAAATACACAGTCTACTCCTTTTAGACTATACTTGCCGTCGCTAAATGTCAAGATAAAGAGTCTTGTATTTTCTGTAGACCACAGTGTTTGGGATAGCTGAAAAAAATATTGGCTGTCATGTTACAACTCTAGTGAAATTTCCTAAAACTCTCAAACATTCAAGTTCTGCTGAATGTTTCTCACTCAGATAAAATACAGTCATACTAGCAGCTTTTCCTGAACCTCCAGTTCCATCAGAAAGAAAAAGGAAGATGAAATAGGCCATCACATTTTTTGTCCTCTAGTCTTAGACACTTCGACCCCTCAATCCATAGGGCTTATCTCCAACTCTGTGATCTCATTTATGAACCCACTCATCTTGTTGGGAAGAACAGCCTGGGAATCCCCTGGTGTGCTCTCAGGCACCACAAACACTGCTCTGTTTCTGAGCACTTCAGAAGACTGAGCAGCACCAGCATCAGCTTCATCTCCTGTCACTTGTCTGTCTCATCAGTGTCCTTTGCACTTAGCAGTCGATAAATTATTCTTAGGCCTGTATCTGTAGCAATGAGCCCTTTCAGAAGGCGCTGCCTTCCCCAGAGGAAGTCTTAGCCACCAGTGTAGCATCTGCAGTGTCCCAGCAGAATTCTCTGAGGAACATACTTTTTTTGAAAACTCCTGAGAGACGAGGCCAGGAGTTGCACCTGATACATTTTTACACTTTAGGGATATAATTAAGGCTGGCTTACATCTGTGAAACCCCATTAAAGCTCTGGCAGCCAGAGTCAGGACCTTTTAAGCCAGTGGGTTTCCAAGTTTGATTTTTATAAATGAAGTTGAAATGGATGCCAGCTTTATGTGGCTACAGAACTGCTACTGTACACATGAATAGGGATTTTAATGATTAGTTGAAATCCCTATGGTGTTGAATGAGGTTTTAAATATTGTTTTAAAATGCATTAAATGAAAATAATTAAATAATGTCTTGCTTTTACAGTGCAACTAAAAGAGCTATGTAATTAGAATGAGGGGTAATATACAATATTTAATTGTGGCCCTGGTGTTCTTTATAATGAAGTTTGAGTAATTAGTGGCATGATGACTGAGTACTTATTACTTAGTATGAGGTTTGTGTTCCATTACACAAAACATCAATTACTGTTTCCCCATGACAGCTGTTGTGGAAGTGTCTCTTTTTCTCTTTTCCTGTGACTCTGTTTATAGATTTCTAGAGTTACCCCAAATTTTGTTTAAGCTTTTCACTGTCTGTCTTGATTGTTTTGACAAGTAAGGCCAAACTCTATTCTCATCTACATAATGTAACATGAATGACTACCAAATAGGAGATTTATTTTTCCTTTTGATAAAACTCCCTGTATTGAAAAGCATGTTACAAAAATATTATGTTTAATGATTTTTGAAGCATAACTGTCCATCTATGAAGTTTTTATGCCTATTTATTACAGAATTTAAAAGGCCTTTTTGTATCATCTGGGAAGCTCTTTTGCAAACCTCTGTTGATAAGTTCTTCCCATGCTTTTCTCTGCTCTTCAAGAATTGAGCCCATGGGAAAACATCACCTGAGACAGTCAGGCCTGATCTTCTCAAAGGCTTTGAAATGCAAAAATGAGCGTTAGTTTGGTGTTTAATTAGGAGCCAATACCGGAGAAATGCTTTTCCCATCATATTTTTATTTGCAAATATTCTATTATTCCCCTCAAAACTGCCTCAAGTTTCTCCATGATCAGTCTGAATTATATTACAATGAAAAAAGGTTACTCATAAATGTCTGGGATTTGTGACTGTCTGCCATCATGGTCCTTCATTTTCTAGCTGAGGAAAAGGCTGAAGAGGGTTTCTTCTTGTTATATATTTCCCTATTTTAGACGTGGTGGGACCAGGCCAGAGTAGTTTTAGTAACTGAATAGCTGGCATTCTAATGGTAATGGGATGGTATTAATTGCCTCTTTAAAGGTTGAGCACTACTGAGCATTTCCTGACTACATCCGAGACAGCTGTTCTTTGTTCAAGGCGTGATACCACCCAGGCCTTGAGGACTGCCTTAGTATTTAGGGTGAGCATGAAAAATGACAGCCTCTTCTCAGTAAAACTAACATGTAAGGTCACAGCACCTCCTAGCTAGCCAGCCACTCCAGAACATCCCACAGATCCTGCTGTCAGTTTTCTGTCAGGCTGTTTAATGGTCAGGTTGAGATCCACGGGCATTCCCTTACATCACACACCAGTAAAGGATGGACCACAATTATATGATTAACAAAAAAAAGTCTTTCTCAGCTGCCACATGGTAAGCTATGACTTACCATGATAACTCCTAAGTTGCAATAGCACATACTCCACTCCAGTGACTGGGGGTCGTATTGTGAGTGGAGAGGATGACAGAGATAATTGTGGTCTGGACTGAACTGACCATGGCAGGGAACCCAGTGATGTGCTAAACATAACCAACTGCAAAAGGGTTTTTCTAAGATGAGCAGACTTAACTGTCTTACATCAGGGCAACCTTTCCAAGAAGGACAAGGAGAAAAGAGCCTTTTATATAGATACAAACAGACTAAATACAGGAAATTGTTCTGCTTTGTGTCTTTTTCTTCCCTTCTGCCAAAGAAGCAGAAAAAACCTGATTAACATAAGAAGTGTAGTGGCTGTTAGATAACACACTTGGTCTGAAATCCACAACTCTTTTTTTTTTTTTAATATTTTTCATTTTGTTCTTTGTGTTTGCATGTTTTTATTGTACATTTAAGGAACAGTGAGAGACAACCTTCTTGTACAAGAAGTCATTTTCAGGAGAAAATTGAGACATGTAAATATTACCAGTTTGAGGCATAAAATCAATCCTGAAAAGATGCTGATTTGCTCTTGCTAGCTTGTTTGAGCTAGGCAAATACGTAAGAAACCTTCTCTGACAAACACTCTTGCTCGTGCTCAGATTGACTCACACAGTCAATTTCATTGACTTCAGGCTAACTTTGCTGAATGCCATCAGTTCTTATTGATTTAAAATAGGTTTAAAGCATATGGAATACATTATATATAAGATGAAGGCAGAATAGACCCAGGGAGAACATTGGATGTGAAATGAAATGGGAAAGTATTAAAAAGAGGAAAAGCAAATAAGGCATAGGGCAAGTTTAGTTTCACCCAAGCTGGGTCACACAAAAGCTGGATGTGCAGCCTGTGTTAATTGTACAGATTCTCTCCACAGTCATGAAGAGGAAGTGACAACTCCACAGAGATATTAATTTCAAATATCTTGGAAAATTATTTCAGGAATCAATGAATCACCCTTCGGGGCATCTGTGTCTCTCCACTGAGTTTAAAGGGAGTATAGGGAATGGTAGGGAAATTTTATCTGTGAGATAAATGCATTCATTTGAAAGAAACCAATTCAGATATGAAGCAGAGGAGAGCATACCACTGTCCTAAAGACAAACCAGTTACAAATTGGGTAGGTTTTTTGTTTTCTTTTAGGTGCTTTACTGAACTCTAAGGTATAAAAGATCTGAAAGGCTTTTTCATAGAATAAGACTATTAAGTTCTGTCTCTAGATTCACTCCTTTTTAATCAAATGAACCTAAATGTTTTAAAGTACCTGAATGCCCATATAAAGAAAATAAACCAGATGTTATGATTGCATTATCACCACTTGATCCACAGTGGGTGTGTCCTGTAAGACAGGTAAGTCCTTCGATGTGGGCTATAATCACGGAAAAGCTGAAGTATCTGAACTAGAATTTTGATCCCACATAATCTTACTTTAGAATATTTAAACCTCCTTCCCATTGTGGACATATTTTCGGTTTGATTTCTGACAGCTTGCTCCGCAGGCATTACTCTGCAAAATTATTCCCCTCTGAAACATCAGGCGTGTCACTCATTACCAACAGATAACTATAAATAGATGCCATGAAGCTGTCTGACCACTTGCTAATTAGGTGCTCCAATGACTAACTTTCAAGTATCTGGACACCAGCCTGGTACCAAAGACTCGGAGATGGAAGCTTAAGAAGCATCAATTCAATAAGGAGACATATTTAACTAACCCCTATGGAAGCACATGAGACTGGGAGGAAAGTGTGTGATTGGACAGCATAATGGTCACGGAGGCCAGAGAGAGGACACAGGGAAAAGGAAAAAGTTCTGCCTGAGACTTGTGATCATAAGGTCACGCTGGGAAGAAGTGTGATCAAAGGAAGTGGAAGACAACCCTGAAACTCTCTTCGCCCAGCCACCTGCACTTGAGGTCTCTGGTCCTCACCAGTTTGGGATTCCCAATGAGGACAGCATGCCTGCCCTTGGGACTTCCTCCAAGAGGTCATCTCTACTGATTGTGTAGCTAACATTGCTCACTTATTTTAAGGTATGTTCAAGTGCCACCTGAGCATCTTGGTCCTGTTGCTTCCAGCATCTGAGCTCTTGATTGGCAGGAGGTGGAAGCCTGTTTCTGTTCCGTTGTCAGATTGAGGAGTTTAAACCTTGATCTCTCATCCCCACTGCCCTTAGAAGATACTTATAGCTTAGAATGAGTGCAGGAATCCTCTTCCCCTCCTGTTCAAGTTCCAGCATTGCCCGGGGGAAAATAAATCAATATTTCTATAATCAGAAACAGAGAGAACAAATACAGTCAGCTGAAAAAGGACAGTTATCTGCCTTGGAACTGTGAGATTTTCTGACTGAGAAAAAAAGCCCAAACACCTATTTGCAATATCTTGAAACAGTTGCTGCCTGTCTCATACAGTTCCTGCCTGGGTGAATGTCCTGATTCAAAGCTGGGAAATGAAGAGTTTTCTTTTGCTTTTTCTTTCTAAGCCTTGAATTTCTGAAATGAATTCTTACCAGTCCAGTAATCTCTAACTAACTCGAGAAGAAAGACTAAAATATATATGAATATATTCTCAGACATGGCTTCTTTTGCAACCCAGAAATCTCATCGGTGAGTGGTTCAAGAAACTGATGTTTGTTCCAGATGTCCAGCAGTGTGCTGCTCCTGTTCCCCAGGAACAGTACAGCCCTCCAGCAACAGCAGTGCAAGTGCTCAGTGGGGAACACTGGACCTGTGTAACAGCATAAAATGTTGGAGTGCACTCTGGGATGGTAACACATCAGATCCAATGTTTTTTCAGAGGCACTGAGTTTATAGCTCACACGTCACAGATTTTCTGGCCACGTGCAATAAGTACCAGGCCGCCTGGAAGAATTTAACTTACTGAGCACTTCCTAAATGTTGGAAATGCTCTGTACTGATCCTTGACACCAGGCCTTACTCCATGCCAGAACAGGCAGTGAGAGCTTATTTTGGTTTGCCATATCAAGGTACAAAATTCTCCCCATGAGGCAAATGGGCACAGACCACTGACCTGTCTGCCCCACCTTCACCAAGCATTGGACTGGGTAATCTCTATGCAAATCAGTCATCTTCTAGATTTGGTCCCAGCTGTCAGTTCCTGTTTGCTAAATAGTGATATTCTCTACCTTGTGTTTAGAGTAATAACTGTGCAGCATGAATGTAAAATTTAATTCCTATCTGATGATCTTTTGCATTAGTTTTAGTCTGATATACACAGGTGATGAAGGCTCAAGTCACCGATTACTGAGCCTCGCTCTGCTTTTAGTTGCCCCTGAATAGCACCATTTACTTTACTAGATTGGTTTGTGATAGTCAGGATTAGTTTCCCAGAAAATACAGTTCTTCTATTCTACATGAATTCTGGGAATAGTACCATGAAGCTGTGCAATCACTAACAATGATAAAAAAAGGAAAAGCAAAATTTCTCAGAAATATGATTGAAAAGCAGTTCATACTACCTCTGGCCACTTACGGGTATTTTATCACCCTCCAACTTCCCAACTTCAATTTTTTTTTTTATTTTGAGAAGTTTGTAACTTCAGAAGAAATCTTACTACATGTTATTTTCCTTCTGACTGGTTCGTCGTCATCAAAGATGCTGACACTTTCTCTGACTTGACACATTCTCCATCTACCTCTTCTGCAAATGCCAGCAAGATGAATTTAGCAGTGTTTTCTGTACTTGCACAGAAGATAGCAACTTGAGGACAAGAGGGTATGAGTGGTGACTCTGCAGTCATGATGTCTGCTTACTCAAATCTACTGTATTAGGTTATGTTTGAACAGATCTCCAAACACGCATATCAATCTGGCTTTTCACCTCAGTTAAGGCTCTCTTCAAAACTCACTGAAATATGAAAATATACTTTTTAAAGAAAGGAACTTAGAAAGGTCAATATTTAAAAATGCTGTGTCATAGCTGTCATATCCACATGGACACCTGGGTTTTCCTACAGAATCTAAAATGTCATGAGACATGTACCTTCTGTTGCCATGATTGTTCACCACGTGTCCAGGTTGGTTGTCCGAGATAGTTGCCCTTCTTAACAAGCAGAGGCAGATGGAAAACCCCAACAGGCCAATCAGTCAATCTGCTCCAGAAATTCTCTACCAGAAAATGAGCCTCTCTTAGTGGCCCTCTGCTTCTTTCCATTGACTGGGAAGAGAACATTTCATAGACAGGTCAGGCCTTCCTGATGCCTGTCTTAGGACAAATTACTCCCATTTTGAATCTAAGGTCAGTCTCATGCCTATTTGAGTTAAAACCTTGTTTGTGTATAATGCAACAGAAATAATAACATCTGGGTTACCTGACTGTCAGAACTTCGCAATGTATCTTATCCTGAAAGTTCTGTGTAGATTCTGTTCCTACATGCACTGGTCCAAATAGAAATACAATTAGTGAGAACAGTGTAACTCTCCAAAAATATTTAAATTCCTAACTAATGCAACCTGCAGAATGCAATACAGAGGGTTATTTGCAGAACAGTCCATCTGTTTCATGGCTTCTTACTAAATGGGAGTGAAATTAAACAGTCTGCAATAATTTACTAAAGAATAAAATTGTTTCAAAAATCCCTTTGAGGCCTGAAAACAGAAAACTTTTCTTTGTTTAATATGTGGAGGGTATGAACATTTTGGTAGACACCTCACTGAGCTGATCAGGGGGAAATCCAGGCCCACATTGTGCCCTGAGCCAGAGAAGAGTTTTTCCATCCCAAGACCACTACAGATCAGGCAAAACTCATTTGAGACAGTGCTGGTATCTCTGATTTATTTCTTCTTGAGCTTTAAAACTCATCCACTTTACTATAATCAATTAGTTCCATTTCATTCACAGTATTATAGGCACAGAGAAAGTATTAATGGGAGGCTATAGTTAAGATCAGGTCTTTTTTGTGTAAAATGCAAGTTGCTTGTCACACTGGGATTATATCTTTATAAATGGTTTCTGTCCCTAAAGCAGATACAGAAAAGGAATGGTATACTTTTAAGATTAAGAACAGTGAAACTAACCAAAAATCTACCCAGAAGAAAAGATACTGATGATTTGAATCACAGTATCAAGAATCAGCTCCAGCAAGGAAATCCTGATGCTATAAAACTACTCAGGTAGAGGTTTGAGTACACACTTTTGCACTGAACTGAGAACATTAGATATTAAGGTCTGTGCAAAGCTCATTTTAAAAGTTAAGGAACTGATGGGCAGTTTGTAGAAAGTTCAGCTATACATAGACTAGAAAGGAAGGTCAATAGGTTTTGACCTGCTCTGTGCTTCCTTGGCCATATTTTCCTTTATTATAAGAGAAAGCATATAATATTTCCCCAGCCTTTTGAGTCAGGGTGCGATCTAAAGCTTAATAAATAAATTTGAGACACTAATACTCATTTCAATCTTTTACAGTCAAGCTTTACTGGGCTTTTTCTGAGGCATCCTTCCCCAAGTCTTACTGTCAAAGATGCCACCACATTCAGAAATTTTACCTAGCACTAATCTATTTGCTTTCAGAAATGAAATCACACTTATTTTTACTTGCAAAAAATGCGGACATATGAAGATTCAGTTCAGCTCGTTCTGAGATTTAAGATAGATACAGACAAATGCAAAGGGTAAGGTTACAGCAGTGTAACAAGTAACCTCTCATGAGCTCTCCTGTGGTGTCTGTCAGGATGCATAGTCCTAGGCAATTACAATAGTAAAATAAAACATTTTACCTTAAACTTCCCTGGGAGAATGTAAAGTGATCTCCCTGCATATCAAGACCTGACATGTAAGGTGTTGGGGATGTGTTAGATTCAGTTCAGAAGGACACATCCTCTTATCCCTCTGAGTACACCAAGTACATGACCACAGCTGGAAATCTGGGCCAGGCACTTTCACTGCCACATCTTTTCTTTCTTTGGTTCGTTAGTTTGTATAAAACTACCGAGCAATACTAATTAGGCTGCTTAAAAAANAGAAAGAATAAGGAAAGATTAGGAGGGTGCACTGCATCTTGTAACATCATGATCGGTTAACTGTGAAATTACTGCTTATCACCACTATACATTTTCTATTACCCTACGGACCTTTTCAAACTCAGTATGTTGCTGGCGGAAAAATAAAATTTTTAAAACTGCGGGTTAAAGTCAAGGTTAAAAAAATATGTACGTATGTATTTCAAAGTAGAAAACAAAAAAAAGCCACGAGATTTTAGTTGTATTTTTATGTTTTAGGAAAAAGTACTTATTTCAAGATAATTATTGGTTAAGATGGACATTTGAATAATCAGTAATTTACAATAAGATATCCAGGCATTCTAAACTCTGCCCTACATGTACATATCAAGGTCTAAGAAGAGTGTCTTATCAACACTGGCAAACAATTCCTCCTGCATCATGTGCAGCTTGGCCAGACTCCAAATGCTGTCCCAGAGAGTGTATTTTCCACTGGATATAAAAGGATTATATTTCTCCTTTAAGGGATACATTCTGCACATGATTAAGTGCCATGGGGATGTAATACTGATCTAGTCAGAAAACTGTATTTTAGAACCAAGATTAGGAAGTTAATTCACAGAAATTTCAGTAATTCATTAAAACGAAGATCCAGGGGTTCATGTATTTTTTGCAACCACATCAATCATGATAAAACTGTGATAATTGATAACAACACAGATGACATACACACATACACAGCTGGTTGACTTGTGCAGCACAACTAAGCAATATTTTAGCACAGCAAAATATCTTAAGAACAAGAAGCAAAGTAGTTATTCTACAGTAAACATCTTAGAGAAATGAGTTAGCTCAATTTGAAAAACACATAACTATTCACTTTTTAAAAGCTATTTTATTTTAATACCAGAGATTGTAATGGCGCATTTATTTTATATAGCTGTATTCTTAATTTTTGAAATAGTTTTAGAGTTGTGCTAGTTATATGAACTATAAAGATGTCATGATGTTTCATTACAGGAATTAGCATATCAATACTGAAAAATAAAAGATCAGACAGCATCTCAAAATTTTTCCATAAAATATCTTCAAACTCCCTCAAACAACTAATGTGTTAAACTATTTATCAGAGACTAGATCTTATAACAAAAGGTAGCAGTCTACAGCGAGAAGAAAGATGTACAGAAATAGCACATCTAACTAAAGAATATAAATTTAAGAATGGAATGTTGTCCTTGTCTATTACTGGTCTTCATTTTTGATCTGATTTAACTCCTACTGAAGTTGATGAAAAGTTTTCCATTTATTTCAGTGAAAACTGGATCAGTAACTGTGTCCCATAGTAGATGTGAAAACTAAAACAGTTGCTGGCACAAACCAAGAGCCAAAAGAATATAAAACAGTGACCTCAGCCTCAGATGAAATGAAATGCTCAGAATCTCCCAATAATAGCTGTGACAGTTAATAATATGTTTATTAGCCTATCCAGAGCATGAAAGTTTAATAGAGTTCTCTTGCAACTGAACTGCATGATGACATCCAGGTTCAGCAGTGTTGGACACTTCTGGGACGGGAGATCCTAAAATAGAGATTAGGCAACCTGGACAGAGACGGGGGATAAACGGACACTAAACTCTGCCTGGACATGAGGCCTTCCCTCACAACAATAAAAGATGATTTACTTTTCATAAAAAAAGTCGTGGCATATAAGATGACGAACAGAATCATGTAAGCTTCTAACCAAACACCAGAGTTTGGAGGTTTTAGTCAGGATTTACAAGCTTGCTCTGTCTCATCAGGGTGGCACAGACAAATCACTGCTGTTCTCTGGTATAGCTCACAGGTGTGAATAGGCCTGTGGGGTTTTACCTTGTCTTTTACTGATCAGATGGGCTTTCTGCTGGCATCAAGATTAATAGTGGAATATACAAGCTTTAGCCACATATCGGGGATTGGAGGAATGTGTCAAGGAGCCGTATGCTCTCTAAATGCAATTATTAAATGGGAAAAATATTCTTCTGAGAAAGGTAAATAATGAGAGGTACTTTAAGCAATTTAAAGAGTATGAGAAAACATCAGCACTGTTCAAAGGGACCCTGTTTTTATTTCTTTTGACATTTGTACATGTTCACTCATCTGAAATGGCAGACAGAAAAAAAGCACTGCAAGCCAGTGTCTAGTGCCAGTTTCAGAGCTAGCACTCCACCAAAAGCTTCCCAGCATGTATGAAGGGTTTAGGTGTTTGAATGGGATGGTGTGATTTTATTTACTATAGCCTTTGCAGACCAGCGTGGAATGATTTTGGATCAACAACTGGAAGATTAATTTAGCTGCTATCGTCTTACAGCAAATCACTGTCCTCTTGTATGGGTGTCAAGGAAAGAAAAGCAGAAGGGGCTACGGACAAACCTAAGAGCTTAGTTAATGCATCCATTATCACATGGCTTTCTCAACTATCAAGAATATTTACTACAAAACATTAGTTTGGTCCTAGAAAAAAAGTTTACATAAATGTATGAGACAATGGAGAAAATAACATTGATAAATTTCCCAATCATTAATGTATTTGCAGTTTTTAAGCACTCACAAGATAACTATGATTTTTGGCTTAGTAATTGATACTTTTTGTAGATTCTAGAATAGCTTCTGAGGTGAGATATATATTCTGCACTTTTGGCAAATATTTCACTTTGTGTTTTTGCACTTCCTGTGGTGGGGCATTGTGATATTCTTCTTATATCTCATTTCAATTATTTAATTGCTATAGGAAACAATATTTAAAGTAGTATATATAAAAAAATAGTTCCAAAATAGCTTCAGGAACATCTCTGGTGCAAATTTCTTCTCTATTACTTTGTTCAAGCAGTCATTGTAATTCTATTTTCTTCCTGTGAGCTCAATTATTGCAAGTTTACAACTAAACCCATATAAAAACTTATAAATACTGGAGTAGTAACTGCGTCAGTTTTATTTTCAGAAATACTAAAGATATTTTATTGCATTGAACATAATGTCAATTTCACACCTACTCTAAAAAATCCATGAACATGCATGCACTTCGAGTTACTTCAAAATGTTAAAGGTGTAGCTGTGAAAGGTGCAATAGAAAATGCAAATTCATACTAAATTTAGACAATGGCTCCAGAAAAATACTCTTTACCCTGTCCACCTCTCAGAAAGAGGCTAGGCCAGGTTTACTCCTAAAATTTTAAAGCATAAGGCAAAGAGTCTAATTGGGACAGGATAATTGGTGTTGTATGGAAAATGTGACAGAGAAATTAGCACTAGCAAAAAATGGAGAGAATTACTTTAAGATTTTGAGCACATACCTTGAAGACTTAAAGACAGCAGATAAACCCATATTGACTTATGAATTTAATTATATCCAAGAGTTATAGGTAAATCCTGACTTTCTTGCAAGGACTGGAACTTTTCCAGGATAAGGACATGCTCACAGCTGAACTGATTTCTTCTTCTTTTGTGTGACAGTAATGCCTCTATGTGAAGGAATTAATTTTCATGGAGTTCTTTCCCAATTTTCCACAGAAATCTTAGGATGTCTTTCCCCTCTCTCCTCTCCCCTACCATCCTTTTCTGCTAAAACCTCCAGGAAAATATCAGGATAATGTAAGTGTAAAGCAGTATTTTAATGATGTCTCCAAAATGAAAATTCAATTTAAAAAAAAAGTTCTTTGGCATCTTATCTTGTAAGCTCTTGGTAATACCAAGACTATACTGTGCAAGTTAAGGTCGAACAGCCCAAAACATTCCCGATCCAATCTAGGTCACATTTGTACTAGTAAACATCACTAGCCTTGGCCTGTTTCCTAGGTCTGACATCAAGTGATGTGACATGATGTAAGCTTTAAAAGCAACAGAATATTTTCATATCCTGTTTTCAGAGACAGAGGAAATTGAGGAGCTGATGAATGGAAATGCATTAGGTTGACTCACTGCTTTTCTTTCTTAATATAGCTAGCTACTCACTTAACATGTGTCATAGAGTCATAGAACTATGGAATCATTTGGGTTAGAAGATACCTTTAAAGATGATCAATTCAACCCACCTGTGCCATGGGCAGGGACACCTTCCACTAGACCAGGTTGCTCAAAGCCCCAGCTTTGAACACTTCCAGGGATGAGGTATCCACAATTTCTTTGGGAAA
The DNA here is from genome assembly GCA_013397055.1 of Pachycephala philippinensis. Taxonomy (NCBI): domain Eukaryota; kingdom Metazoa; phylum Chordata; class Aves; order Passeriformes; genus Pachycephala; species Pachycephala philippinensis. Next base: position 1,296,777 of record VWZT01013261.1, read on the forward strand.
CCTGTTTCAGTGCCTCGCCACCCTCACAGTAAAGAATTTCTTCTGCTCACACTCACTGCCCAGGCTATATCCGTATTTGGGATTGCCCCCAAGTGTAGGACATTGCTCTTGGCCCTGTTGCACTTCATCCCTCTGAATATCATCCTGTCCTCCAAAGTACCTGCCAGCAACACCACTCAGCTTAGTGTCATCTGAAAACTTGCTGAGAGTATGTTAAATCCCACCATCGACGTCCCTGATGAAGATGTTAAATAATACTGGTCACAATACGGACCCCAAGGGACACAACTTGTAACTGATGTATTTTCCATTTCTACCAAATAATCTCTGAGCAGAGTAGAAGAACTACAAGTGGAATGGAAAGCACTGAACGCAATAAGCCTGCACAGCAGGATTGCTATGTTTTTATTTTCTACGTTCCCCCCAGTATTTTCCTAATAACATTGTATTTCTTTTTCAGTGTTGCTAAGCATTGAGATAGGAGTATTAATTTTTGTTTCTTTTTATTGGATTTTATTCACCATTTTATTACACTGTGATTCCCTAGCTTTAGCCTTTTCTGCAACCTTTATTAGTCAATTCTCCTCTTCACATGTGTTTTTAAAACTTACTAGTATCAGCAAACCGTCACCTAATTATTTTCTGTTGTTAACAGATCATCTGTGAATATACTGAACAGTTGCAGTGGGGATCTCCATTTCCAGTGGGGAATGGTAGCTCAGTTTTTCCGTGTACTGTGAAAAGTATTTATTACTGCTCTGGCTTCCTGTATTTAACCATGTTAGAATGTTCCTTTTAATTCATGGGGGTTATTTCTGTAACAGTACTTGGTGAGTTCTTGACAAAGGAAATTGTGTAGTCTGTTATCTTTTGTTATCAGAACTCTTTTAGCATGTCATCTTATTTCTGTCTTGAGTGCTTTCTGGGTCTTTCTAACATCTTAGGTGATATGAATTTTCTGTGAATATCCTATATGTTGTCTATTTAATGCATTTTGCACATCATGTAAACACATTTAACCCTATTGGTCTCCCCTATATCTTCTTTCTAAACAAGAAACAACATCCTGTCACGCTTACGTGGTCTCCTCTTGGACATTAAATAGTAGGGTAGAAGACTGGGTGACAGGGAGCTCACCAGGACTACAAAAATCCTGGATCTAAGTACTGTGTAAAGAGCTTTTTAGTCAAAAAAAAAAAAAAAAGAAAATGTACTGCACAAGAGCAAGCCACAAATTTCATCCCTTCCTATATGCCCTGACAAGTTGCTCTACAGATCAGCCAGTCACATCTAAAAATTTAGTCTCAGTATCTACCCGCATTGTGACATGTACCCTTTCAACAAGAGCATGGGCAAACCTCCCCTGATATTTTTCTGTTTCTTGGCCTTTTAGTTTGACAATTGCTCTGAGCAGGTCACATAAAAATCATTGTCATCCTAGTTGTATATTACTGGATGTTTCCTATCTAGAGTGAAAATTTCAAACCTCCAACAGGGTTTCAGAGTTTCCTGAAATACTGAAATTATTTACCTGATTAGACTATTTTCATAAAAGATATTATCAAGTACACTACATTCTATGCTGTATTTCCCATATAGTTTCTGCTTCTTTGTTACTGTGTCTCTAATTATCTTCCTCCTATTAAGTTTTTTTGCTTATTTATAGCACAATGTGCTAGTTTAAAACACGCATTTTCCCTCTTCGTATTTCTGGGTTTTTTATAATTCCCACAAAAAATTTTATTTTTCTGTGCCCTATTTAACTGGGAACTCATTTACTGAGACTTTTCCTCATCATTTACTGTCCTCTCCTTTACATGAGGATACACAATTCATCAACCTGAACAGTATTGTCCATCTGCCTCTGCTGGCTTCCTGTCATCCTACCAAGACCATTTGTTTAACTTCTGTGGGCTTTTTTAACTTTTTCACCTTCTTTACCTTGTTCTACTTTAAGGGAAGGAAGGAAGGAAGGAAGGAAGGAAGGAAGGAAGCAAGCAAGCAAGCAAGCAAGCAAGCAAGCAAGCTATCCTGGAAATAGTAATTCTGTTCCAGAAGTTTTCACAATTTCTAAGAATCTATCTAAATGCCTTCTCCAGTGTTTATCCTGATGCCTTGGCAGGAAGGCTCTGCATTTCCCTCCCTTTCCTTTTGACAGTGTGAGTGTTACTAGCCTGGAGTTGGGATTGCTCAGCAGTGTCTTTAGAGATACTGTGCAATAAACTTTCTCCCTGGAGGACCTAGCTCTGGACCCCAGAACCTGCCATGGGGATTTTCTCAGCAGGAATTACTGTAATGTGACAGGAGAAAATGGAATAAAGCTAATACAGCCTTAGACCATGAAAGCTTGATGATATAGAATCATCCTGGGGAGGAGAGCAAGTTTCTCAGTCCTTTAAGCAAGCTTGTGCCAAGGGTGCAGAGGGACTTGTCTGTGATACATGAAGAGAGTTGAATGCACTACCAAGACTCACGGCTTCTGCAAAGTGGGTCTCCCCAGAGTGCACACAATTAGAAGGTAGAATAAACCCAGAGTAATTCTCTAATGTAAATAAAAACTGAAGGTTGAGTACTGCAAGGTAAACATCAGTGAAATAAGGTGTTTTCAATCAGCATGTCTGAGTGGAATTTTAACTACAAATATTTTTGCAGTTCTGAAGGAGAAACATTTTCCAGTTTAGAAAGGATCTGAACTAAGGGAACAACTGTGGCAAAACAGAGTGTGAACACAGTAGATTCTGCCAAAAGAGAAATCCTTGAGGGTGAAGGAGGATGAAGGTGAACTCTCAGAGTTTTTATTGGATTAGTTCCAGTATAGTGCTGCATGTTGAAATGAACAGCAGTGAGGCTTGAAACAATTTCTGGTCAGGAATCTGGATTTTTTTTCTCAGGTCCACAATGCTACAGATTATGGATTGCTTTTATGTCACGTTCATTAGCTGCACCTTGCTAAATAACCCCTTAGGTTCCATAATAATTGCCGACTTAAGTCACTTTATGATATTTAAACTCTTTTTAACTTAACTGTCTTTGACCAAATACATAAAAACTCCATGGTTTTATTCCCTCATTGCGGCCTGGAACCCTCAACAAATTAACGAGGATCACTTTATGACATTGCGACAACCGAGTCAGAGCAAAATGTCAAAAAATGTGAATGAAAGAGACAAGCAGAGACTGCTGTGGAGAGATGTGGAGAAATGCGTTGCTCCACCTTTTGGAGGCTCTAAGAGCTGGTGACAAACTGAGAAACCCAGGTTCCTCTTTGGTATTGGCATCATTTTCTCATTCCTGTTACAATGCCAGGTACCTGCAAACCACTGCAAAACTGACTTAGCCTCAGTGTGAGCCAGAACCAGAAATCCAATTCAGTGTTTTAAATCAATGAGGAACCCTTGCTAGAAGTCTTTAGCTCCAAACCTCAATTCTTTGTCAAGAGGAAATCCAAGTCCAAAGAATTGCATGAGTAAAATAAAAAATAGTGCTGACCAGTGTGACAGCAGATGTATATTTCCGTTAATAAAACAAATTTAAAATTTTTAGCAGCTCACATAAATATAAAATAGCAGTTAGTGAAAGAACATATAATGAAGAACATTTTAATTGAATAGCTATATTAAGAAAGGAAAACTGAGTCGACCTAAAGCATTTCTATTCATCAACTTCTCAATTTCCTCTGTTTCTGAAAACAGGATATGAAAATATTCTCTTGCTTTTGCAGCTTATATCACATAAAAAATTGGAATATTTGGAAAATATGTTTTAACTGGAATCTCAGGGTTTTTATCAAATTTCTAACTCAACTGTGGTATCTTTTTCTATCACTTTAAAAAAAAGACTAAGACTAAGACTGATGAGTCTTAGCCTATTAAAGAGCTACCATAAAGGGTAAAAAATGAAGAAGCTTTGTAGGATATGAATGAAAATCTTCTAAGAAGGCTACGGCTGCATCAATATTTTTCAAACCACCACCCCATCTTAAGCTCATAGCTCAGTCCTTGACCCTCATGAGGCCTCTCCTGAGCAAGAAAATTTAAACCACAGAGCAAAGTCTTAACACAAGCTTGAAAAAACCCAATGTCCAGTTCAACACACAGAACCCCAAATGTAGTTATTCAGCACTGAGTGTTGTGCACCCAATCTACTGTTATCTAACAAAGCATCATGCACAGGAAAACATGGATTATGGGGCTCAGTGCACTTAAACTGCTCTAAGACACTGTGTGGTAATCTCCAAGGAGATCAGTTGAGGAAAAATGTTGGGAATGTGCTACTTCTGTTCCTTTATGACAGGTACAGAAAGCCTGTAATGTTTCTTTTTATAAAAATACAAAGGATAGTGTTTGTAGAGGGGTTAATTATATTTGGACAAATATTTAGCTGTATTATGGAAAGCAGCTTAGCAAGCTATTTTGGATCTCCTCAAAACTAAGATCATTTACAGGCAGAACTTCATCTTTATTTCAACCTAAAGAACAGTTAGCGTGTTCCAGGAAAGGGAGCTGTCTCCTGACACTTCTGATGGGGAACAAACATCTCACACAGCAGGAAAACAGTGAATCAATTAGGTAGAAAAAGAATAGGCTAATACAGGTGTATGCCCATGATTTGTGTAAGTGCACTGGTCAATCATCTGGACAATAATACTGCAGTTATAGAACAAGTGAGACTGAAAACTCTTGTTGCTGCTGCATAAGTTTCTATCCACGCTGTCTAATTTCAGTCATTAACAACTTTCAGGAGTTATCATCCATCGGGTTTTTCAGGTAGCTTTACTGTTCCACAGTAATCTAGTTTTTTAAAGTTTAAAGCTAAATAATCCAATTACTTTTGAAAACTAGAAAAGTAGAGGAATATTATCCCCATGGCAAATAATGAAAACCATTCCTAATTTTGTAAAAGCTCTAACTTCAACACCATTATCAGACCATGAATGATATTTCACATTTGTATCTGAAGAAACACAGCTCCCTTTCTTGTAAAGCAGGGAAGAATCAAAATATACTAGGTCAATGACTTATATCTGGTGCACCTTTACCCATGATGCACAAAAGGGTTACCTTTTGCCCCCTGAAATGAAAAGGAATATGCAGTTTTTACCAAATTGCCAAGTATTTTGTAATTATTAGGAACTTCAAATTAGACTATTTCTCATTTTGATTGGGGAATTGGAGATCATGTTCGAGTGCCCAGCAAGGCCAGCTTTTTCAAACTTCCCCACCAAGCTGTGCTTCCCTACCTTGGAGCTCTTGGAGCTGCTTTACTGGAGAGTCTGGTTCTTTGTCCCTACCAGAGCTGCACTGCATCACAGCTGTCTGCCTGGGGTCCCATGGATTCAGACCCTGACCCGTGGGCTGACACCCTGGCCCAGCCGTGGTCCATCTTCATTCCCAGGGAGGTGCCCAACACCCTGGGCTGGAGCTGCCCTTGGCTACCTCCCAGCTGCCCTGCTCATGACTCTGGGCAGTGGGATGGCCTCACTGGTGGGGATTTGCCTTGCCTGCCTGTGAGTCTTGGCTCACAGCTTCTCTTAAAAAGCTTTCTACCTGCCTTGCCTCCTTACAAACTTTTATGTTTTCCCCCAAGTAAAATATGTTGGAGCAAAAGCTTTTTGAAAAGCGAGGAAGGCTGACAGCTGCACTTTAGCTGCCACTTTCCACTTGTGTCAGGTGGGATGGAATGCAGTCCTGATGGTCAAGTAGCCACAGATGGATGTACTAGAAATGAGCAACTATCTGGTGCTGAAGTTATGAACCTGCACTCCCTCATCCCCTGCAGCAACTGGTGCCCTGACTCTGAAGGGCGCATATAAAGCTTGGTCTCCTTCACCTACAGTAAATCTTTGTAAATAACCCGCAAAATGTGTTTTCCAGTCCATCCAGCATTAATGACCTGTAGGTTTGGCAACCCGGACATCAAGACTATCTAAAGAGCAGACAGGTTAGGACAAGCCTTTACTGGTTGCAATTTATCTCACCAACCCCGGACAACTGTCTCCAAGGCACACATCTTTTACTAGCCATGGAAGAAGCTAAATGACTAGCCTAGACCAAAAAATAAATTGCAATTATTTTAGGTAAACTTCATTTTAGATATATGCTTCCATAAAAATGGCTACTCTGGTAGAGCAGCCACCAATGCAATGGTTAACACTTGAACTTTGCAGATACTTGACAGTGATTTATCTTTGCTGAGGTTCAGTTCTGTGTATTAGAGTGAGAGGCAGGGCAGCTGCCTGCAGCCAGGGTCTCTTAGGGGGATTTCACTCCAAGGGATGGCAGCTCTTTGCAATTAATTACAAAAAATTGCCTTAAAAGTAAGACAATTTGCAACCTTGGGAAGGATTTCTGGTGGCTTTTAACATTTTCAAGCTTCTACCGGTTTGAAAGATTCTTTGAGTGAGCATGTGACTATCATGATGCTCCTAAGACCTGTATTGATTTTTAGCTTTTAGCCTTGGAACATAAGGCTGGGAGGGAACTCTTCAGTCACCAAGGACAACAGTTTGCTGTTGCAGACAATAAGTTTATGTAGTAGGTCTTTGAAAATTCACCTCTCTCTGACTTAAATCAATCTTCTTCCTTGTTTTTAATAAACAGCTGTGCAGAACATCACTACATTTATATTTACAAGCTTCTTTTGACTTTTCAGACTGAATGTACTTATTGAAAATCTATGATTATCTGGTTTTTAATATCCCAACTGTTATGTTCTCATGTTTAACTGGTAGAATTCTATAATTTCTGCCTGCATCATTAATAAATTGACAGAAAAAAACAGAAATTATCCTTTAGGAACATTGGTGGGGATAATTCCCTAGATTCATGATTCCTCTTTTGACACAACCAGTCTCCTCACCCTTATCTTCTTTAAAGTTTCCTCTCTCTCTTTTCTGGTATTACTGTCTCAAATGCCACCATAGCACTTTAGTGAATGTCAGATACATTAGTTCCTTGTCTAAAAAAGTAATTTTTCTTTTCTAAGAGAGACATTGTGTTATTCTGGTGTTGTCTGGCATGCGTAAGATGTTATGTTCTTAGAGCATTTATTTCAGAGCTATTAATATCTCTTCAAATTTATTGTAAAGCTTTGCTTACTACTGAAATCAGTCTACTGCAGCTGATGTTGCTCCACATTTTCCTGTTTTGAAATAGGTAATTTCCCAGTCATAAAGCACCATTCAACACCAAATTTTAAAACTTTATATCAAGATTTGTGATTTTGCACAATTTTCCCAGATTTTGGGATGGTGATTTTCTGATGGGAGCATACTGTGTTTCATGCATGAGATTTCTACTCTTGAGATTTTTTTTTTTTTTGTACACATGTCCATTGTTTCCACTGCCTTCACTTGCTTAGTCTATACCATGATTCTTATTTAACTGAAACAGCTAAGGAATATGGCAGGAAGGAACAACTAAATATTTTTAAACCTCAATAACATGGTTATTGTATAGGATTTCCCCTTTAATTTTCCTTCTTAGAAACACAGCAAAAAATATACCAGGTCAAACAGGAAGTCCATCTCCCTCAATATCATATTTTCAAGAATACACTAAGCATTTGCCGTAATAAAAATAATAACATGAAAGTATAGGTGCACTACCAAGCTTTCAGGAACTCTCACTGTGCTCTTCTTTTCTTTAAAACAACTTGAAAAAAATTAACTCTGTTTATTCTAAATTCAAATATAAAACCTAACCTAGTTTGAGCTGGGGCAAGTTTGAACTGCCTCCTTCCTGAGCTGTAAGATGCTTGCTTCTCGTTATGTCTCTTTTTCTACTCCTGATTATTCCTCATGCTTTTTCAGAGGCGACACTTGAGACTGTTAGAACTAGAACCCTCACCTTTCTTCTATACTTGAGATGCAAACTCTGAAGACTTTTCTCAACTTTGATTTAAGGAAAGTCCAAACCAGCAGCATATTAGAGATCCTATACTGTACCATTTAAGTCTTTAAAGCTTATTTGTTCCTTCAAGACTGAAAATCTTAGATGAAAAGCTAATTTTATGCCTACATTAATTCACATAGAGCGAAGCCAACACATATTATTCAGTCCAAGATTGTACTCTAAAGTCAGTCTTTATATTCTCATGTGCTTTAGAAACCTAGTCTCAACCAACACCATTTCTTACTCATGTAGTATTTATGTGAAGAAATCTTTGAGCCAACATTTCTAGAAATACTTTGACCACGTAATTCACTTTTATTGTCTCTGTTCACCAGTTTCTATGTGGGAAGTTAAAATCTTCTTCCATTGCACAATTCCAAAGAGTATTTCTTTTTATCAATATTTCAGAGATGTCTGTTCCAGTTTCCATCCAGTCCTTGTATGCCACATATTACCTCTAATCCTCAGAATATATTTTAAAATTTTCTTCAATTTTTTACTCAAGAAGATTCTCTTGTGTCTGTATTTTATAACCGTAACATTTCTCTCTCATATGTACAATATTTTGAATTCTTCCTTTATTTTTTTTACCCCCCAAAAACTTGCACAACCCACGGTGGTGTAAATGTTGACCTTGCACATATTTTTAGCTGACAGAGATATGGTCTAAGAACCTTTGGTACTAATGTTAACTTATACAGCTTTTAAGACTTGAAAATCTCATACAGTCTTAAGTGCTTTTTAGATCCATTTTTAAAGAAATTTTTAAAGACATGAATTATTCAATATATTATTTTGAAATTTAAGGTCAGGTTATAGATTATTCCACTTTAAAACTTTTTTCCCTGCATTATGTATAGTCTCAAAGACAGTTTTTGCACACATTTCAGCAGGCAGTGTTTTCCCTTTGAATAGATACTGATACAAATAAAAAGAGAGAATTTTTAATTAAAAATATACATGTGTTCATATGATGTGCATAATAGTAAACTATAAACAAAAACAGTATTCAGATGATAATCAAGCACCATTGGAGGGTGTCTGGAAATTCTGACACTATGAGGCACTCAGACTTGAGACATCTAAATAGGAGTTCAGTGTATTTCAAAGGATGAGGACCTGTGAACTGTTTCAACCACACACAGAAATTCTCAGTGTATGTCTAAATTGGCTCTTTTTCAGGGTTCTCCTTCTTTAATGAACCTACAACAATAAAGGACTATGTCTGATGAGATTTTGTCACTCTGTAGTACAAAGCTGATGTTACTGAATGCACGCCTAGATATGCAAAAATTAGTTGTATTTCCTGTACCATGCCAGTACCACATATTGATCTGCAAAATTCGATCAGAACAAAGAATCTATTTCAAATTGGCAGAAGTCATTCAATTGCCACCTAGGACCTCCTACTCTAAAGAATTTAGTCCTGTGGTTGTACTGCCTGAGCCTGTATGTGTTTGGTTGCCTTTACCAACTTCTTTCACCACTGTGTGCCTCCTGTAACCCACACCAAACAAAGGTGCTGCTTCCTCAGTTCAGTGAGTCAGCCACGTCTAGAAATCATGCAGCAGAGGACAGTCCTGTGGTTAAGCAGTTGGAATGACATCTCCAAACTACCACAAAATACACATGAGACCATAAGACTGCATATGTGTTATACACAACTGCAGGATTTTTCAGACTTGTAACGTGTGTTATCACTTTCTACTGAGCAATGAAGAGAGTCCACAGAAGGCATCTTCAGTCTGGTGCCTAAAGTTAGGTGACCTGGACCTGAGAGACAGTTTCCAGTTCAGAGTAAAGTCGTAATGGGCATAAATACATGTTCCTGAGGAATACTAGTGAAGTCAACGGGTTTTAAGAACATAATAAGGCCTAAATGTGTTAACGGGTGACAGCTTTTCCTTCTGTATACTTTAGCTTGTTATTTAGAAAGAAAAGCTATTCTTCTACCTTCTTTTGCTTTCTTTTATTCAGTTTGTGACATCTCTAGGGCAGATAGTGTCTCAGGAATGAAACTGAAGACTGACTTCTCTGTGCCTCAGTATTTCAAACGTTTTTCTTATAGTCGAGACTTCTGAAATCACCTGGACACTCTGAAATCTGGGCTTTCATTTAAAAAATTGAAAGCTTCTGTGCTTCATAGATACAGAGAAAGGTTTGAATACATGTTCAAATTTATCTTGAAAGTTTAGCAATCAGGAAACAACAAAAAAAGGAATAAAAAACTTTAAAGCATCATTATTTTTAAATTGATCTGATGAAAATTGGAGCTCCATTTAGAGGTTTTGAAATGTTGAAAGAGGCAATTCTGTTCTCCACAGTGCCATAGGACAAAATGTTCACTGGACTCAAACATGGCAAAGAATGACTTATTTACAAATCCATGCTTTAATTGCAAGAATTTATGTACAGATGTTTCTGCCCTGACTTTAGCTGGAAATATGATTTGGACCAGATAGGAAGCTAGACTATTCCATCTCTCCCCATCATCCTCCTTAGCTCAGCCAATTGTCAAAGAATAGGTAATTAATAAGAAGGATCCTGAGGGAGAGGGGTTCTGGCATTCAAAGTGAGCAAGAAGGGTGATCTCGAAGTGGAAGCAAAATTTTTCAAATATTCACAATTGTGGGCAGCTGACTTAAACAGAAAAGTCAGACACTTCAGGTACAAGATCCTTATTCCCTCTTCTTATTTTTCCTTTTCATGTTACCTTATGTTAGCCTATTCCCAGAGAATATAAATTTCAAGATTTGCTTGTCTATTCTGTTGTTTTATGAGGAACACAATTAACAAAAGCACAGAGCAATCAGAAGAGTCTTTTTCAAAATTCGCCAAGTTTACACAAAGTCTGGACAGACTTTCAGTGATTACTATTTACTATACATAAAAATCCCCCAGCGCTCTGTCTCATCTGCTGAAGGTCTGAATAGAACCTTATTTTTTCCGGATCCATTTGCCCACTGCCAATTGTTTGTATTCCGTAGGAATGTCTGGTCCCTAAGACAGCTTCAGGTATTAAATAAACTATGTCTCAGCAGGTTAGCTACTTATAACTGCAGCCACTTGAAAACAGTAGCAGTAGGAGAGCCAAGTGAGATTATCATACACTTTTGAGAACAGAATAAGAAGTCAAGGAAGACAAAAGTCTCTCATAGAAATAAATACCAGAAAAAGAGTCCAATTATAGAACAAGCACATCATAAGTTCTTTTTCTTCCTCCAAACAATAATAACAATGTTGCAGAAACAGGAACTTTGTATTTAAAGACTAAGTACTTTTCAATTACACCAAATTGAAGCTTGAATAAGACAAGGATTTTCCTCTTAATGTATGTACTTCATATTAATAGTAGTGAAGGTGAAGAAAGAGATCCTACCAAACACATGGTAAGCAATATGTATATGAACATCTGCAATATGATAGATTTCACCAAAGCCATTTGTTTGGCAGCATAATTCCTGACACTTTATTTGCTTAGTTCATGTCTAGATAGTTATTCAAAATTTGACTCACTATCACCCAGGTAGGCAATCCGGAAATCAACCAAACTAGGATAAAAAAAAGGTAAGAAGGGAAGGTTAGTGAGCAGAAATGCTCTCCAGAGATGTTGAGTTCCCACCAGAAAACCAACAAGGGACACATAGAAACTTTTTCATAGTAGCTACTGAAATCTTAGTATTCAGTAGCTCTCTCTATTTGTCACAATAGATAAAGTTAGGTGAGCAAAAGATAATAACAACGATATAGCATGGTCAAAATAAATTTGTCATAGGAAAGTATATTCCATGTAGCATTTAATTTAGTTATTTATCGATAAGAATATCAATACAAAATTAATATCTGTCTGATAGGAATCATCCAAAGGGTCTTTCATTTAAAGGTCTTCCTGTACTTTTAATAAAAATTGTTGTAATTTTTTTCATGAGTGTATGTTGGTCCTTTTTATGCTTATAGAAGAGAGATTCCATTGTTTTCTAAAATATTGTACTCTAGCTGGCTAGCAATGGGTAAAACATTTGCCCTTTAATTCTAATTACATATTAATATGTGACTTTGTGGTTCTGTAATTTAAATACTTTTACATTGATATTTTTCCTCCTGAATCTTTGGAAGGAGTTTTAATTTGTGAAAAAAGTATACTTGAGCTTATTCTTACACTTTTGATAGGAGTCCTCACCAAGAAACTCTGTCTTCCTGGGAAAGCAAATATTTAACGACTGGACCAGTGTTTTTAAAAAATTGGGTTTTTTTGTACAAGTCTCAGCCTAAACTTAAGCAGCAGTGAGGCAGAGCAAGTTGGATCATCAAATGTTCTTTGACTTGAAGCAGTTACATTTCTTTCAATGCAGTGCATGGAAAATATTATCAGTAATGCAAGCAGATACCAAGGCAGGAGGCATAAAAGTTGCTGCCTCTGTTGACTCCAGCATTTACACAAAATTTAGGTTCCTGCAGCTTAATACTGTTAGGAGGAGGAATAGATGAAGCCAGGTACATTTTTTGCTGTCCTGTTTACTTACAAACAGTAAGTACTAAGTTCGTTTACTCTCAAAACAGCCAGAATGAAAAGGCCAGGGGCAGTTTCCTTGCTCGTAGTTCCAACACCCTTCTAGACTCAACACTATCTAATAAATAGCTTCCTTTCAGAGCAGAAAGCTGAGGAAAGGTAAGAGTGTTTCTCTCTTTTTATCTTGGCCTCCTGTTTGTTTTATTTGTGGTGAACTGTGGCACTTTTAGTAATTCTCTTCAATTTATCACATCAGTCTGCCTTCCCCTCCTTTGTTGTTATCTGACATTTGAGAAAATCCTAGAACCACAAGACCTAAGTCAACATTAAGGTGCTGACATTATTACAAACCTAAGAAAAGTTCTCAAAAAGTTAAAGGAAATAATTAAATATCAAAGTTTGCTGCTAGCTAAATTGAAAACATTTCCACTGCTTTTTCTTTGAGCCCCTCTCAGAGAGAAGAATAGCTGGTCAGGAACCAATTAATCCACTTAGCCTCAGTGACAGACGGCAATCACATTCAACTAATTTCAGTGAATAAAATTACTGTACCCCTGGTTTATTTACCATCTGAGGGCACTTTTTTATGCTCAACAGTATCATTTCCCCTATGATAGTCAATATATACTGTGATACTGAATGTGAGGTGCCTGAGCACATTGTCCCACTGCAGGGGATTTGACTGCTTGGCCTTAGGGCCAGCTTAGATAATGTGCGGGTGCCTGGCCTTGGAGAGAGCTGTTGGCAAAATATCTGCAAAAAACCTCAATGGAGACTCCTCTTGAACAGGTCTGCTAAGATACCCCAGTGAGGAATCCTCCTCCGTGCCCAAGAGTTGGTTTAGGATGAGGCTTGCCCCCAGGTACTGCCAGAGCCACTCCCTGTTCACACCCATGCTTGCACCTTGCACAGACCTGCTGGACCAGATCTGGTCTCTGACCCACAGGCAGAGCTCTGGACTTGCCCCAGACCTGCCTGCTGCTACAGCTGCCTGGCACTCTCTGGACAGGGGACTGGTGTTGCAGTGCCCAGCTGTGCCTCAGGATGCCCCTGGGGGTGGCCGTCCACTCCTGGCCCCCAAGGAGCAGCCAACGCATGCTAAAGGTTCAGTAAAAGGCAACAAAACATGATCAAAGGAAATAAAAAGCTTTCAGGCACCTACATTGTACAGCAGAGCACAAGTTCAAACAGCAGCCAGAATACATGATTGCTCTGATGGCAAAGTCAGGTAAGTAAAAAAATACAGGAATGCCTGCCCTGAAAATTGTGTATACCACCATCTTTCTTTTCAAGTGTACCCAATAGCATTACATGCCTACTGCATACTCTACAAACTCTGCCAATCCTGAAACACGTAATAAGGTGATGCATAGGAGGATTTAACCCTGAAAAAGAGATGTAAATAGACTCTTATAGTGTATCTCCCTATAATGGACGGCATATTCCTTTCTAATGCCATTTTTTTAAAGATGCCTGACTTAGTTCATTTAGCAAGCCACAGATTTTAATGAAAAAAGCATTTTACTGTCTCCAATAAGAATTATAATAATTAAAATTATTTCAACTACATTATCTTTAGAGGCCTCAGGTTAAATGAATTCACATCAGCTTCTAACACATTTACACACATCATAAATCCTCTGTCTTTTTTCTGTGCCTTGTTCAATAATACTTCTTGAAATAGTCAGCTTAAGGGGAAACACAGTCTCAGAGAGTTTATTTTTTTCTACCTATATATTTATAGAGAAGAATCAATTTTTTCTGATCAAAGAGTGATTTATTAACAGAAGTGCATAACAGAGGGAGTAATCCTCCAGGTACTTGATAACTTCTTACTTAGCCTGTAAATTAGATGTACATTGTATTTTTACATTTTAAGTAAAATGCAGATCCTCTCTTGGTAAGTGATAACTTACTCCGTAGATCTTTTTCATTAAATCAGTAAGAGTGTTTGCATGGCAAAATGACACCTGTTGTAAAAAAGTAACAGAGAATCTGATCAAAATTGATAAAAACAATATGTTAAGGCTGAAAAACACTATTAGCTCTGAGGAACACTTTCAAGACAAAAAGAAAAACGATGCAAAAACCCACAGTTTATATAAATTTGCTGGTGAGCTGAAGTCAGAAGTTAGCTATATAGCGCAAGATCAGAATATAATGCAGCCGAACGGAATGGCCATGAAGACTGAAGAGGAACCAGTGAATGGTAGATTAATAGTACCAGGTGCAGTGCCATGTAGGCAGAGACAGCTCTGAGAAATTATCTGTAAGCTTGGAGTTTATACTTGGAAACTGCAGGTGGGTTTCAGGGGAGAATGACACTCGAGAAATATGTCCACCAATATGAGGAGACTGAAAAATAAAACTTTAAATCTGAAGTGTATCCCTTCCCACAGAGAGAGAGAAAAAAAGAATACCATGCTTCTCTGGAGGTCCTATCAGCTAGATCATACACTTCTGGTTGCCTGTGTTCATGAACTCAGATAAGCTAAACTCAGTGAAGACTAACCAGACCGCTCTAGAGAACGCAAAACACATTTTATTAGCTGAGATAGAGATGCGTGGCTTGCTTAGACAACCAGGAGCAAAGCTGAGTGGGGGTGTCATTGCTGTCTATAAATATCTAAAGCAGAGAAGAACAAGAGCGATTCAGATCTATTTATGCTAAAGAACCACTTTGGCATAGGTATGAATGAACCATGGATACATTAACTGCAGATTAGGTCATTTTCAAACAGCGCACTGAAGTGCTGAACAGGTTGGTTGGAGGCTTAAGAGAGATTTTTTCAGCTTTTCAGGTCTAGAAACAGGTTGACTGATACATACATAATAGGAGATGATCCTCTGGAAGCTGATGACCCAAGAGTTCCCTTCTAGTCTTGAGGCTTGGAGGAGATAACAAAGATTTGCAAAAACTGAAATCTACTAGGGTGAGGTTGTTAGACAGCAAACTACAATTGTTTTACTAATCTACTTTTTCTCTGTATTGCTCCAAAATATGAGATCATTTACTGTTGGTGGAATTATTGACAATTTTGCACAGAAAATACATATACTTATATTGTAAATAAATAAAACCCCAAACAATTGTAACAGTATAAAATGCTATTACAGGAACAATTATTGTAACATCACCCTTCATTGAGCCATGCTTGATCCGAGTCATATTCTGTATTTACCATTTTAAATGGATACAGAGTGGATTAGTGCAGAAAGGCAAAGGAGTTGTGCAGATTTTCCAAAAACTGTAGACAGCACTGGAGGGAATGAATGCTCTAATACCATGTTTCTCAAATTGGTGGAGCTTACTGGAAACGAGACTTTTTAACTGATAACATAAAAGTGGGAAGTTATTCCAGTTCCTTGCTAACTTTCCGGCTCCTTCTTTGGCCCACTGAAATTCAGGATGGTTCTTGCCACTGCAGCTGGTGAATCTTTCCCTAAATACTGCTCTGTCAGGCATCTTCTCTGCTACATTGCTAGTACCAGAGATTACACTGAGCTGTAGACAATCAGAGATTTATAATGCTCATGCTATGTTCAGTTCTTCAATGACTGATGTGACATTTTGGATGTTCTCATGCCCAGAATTTGGAATGAGGGAACTCTGAAACCGCAGTGCTGTCAGAAAGCTGGAGGTCAAGCAAGGCTTGCGGAGCTGCAAGTGACCAGGTTCTGTGGCAGCTGCAGTTATGGATTTTCTAAGGATGTTTTTTATGGAGGGTGGCTTCCTATCCAGGTCCCCTGCAAAGGATGCTCAGCACCTTGTTCTGCATCCTGCACTGCTGAGGCTCTGTCTAAAGAGCTAGGGCCCTGTCTAAAATCACAGCTCACAAAATCCAGCAACCTTGTCACATATCTCGAGCAGTGTGCCAGTTATTCTCCATACGTTTCTCTGAGCTACTGCTGTCTTGCACAAGGCTGCGACACTTCACACACATCTAAAGGCCAGCAGCTATAATTCTTTGTTGCTGTGTGCCCAGCATGGACAATAAACAGCAGACTGTAAAGTCCCATGGGGAAGTGCTTTCCAACCCTTTATCTGTGCTACCTTCTGCTAGATTGTTCCCAAAGGACGTGCCAATAAAGAAGGCTAAACCTGATCTTCCTCGCATGTTTCTGGCTCATACAGTACCTTCTGGCCTTGACAGCTATCTCTATGTTGCACATTATTATATGGGGAGTGTTTTGGAATACCAGTTATCCTGCAGTACTTGGGTTAGCTTTGGCAAGGCCATTCTAGATCTTCGGTCATAACCTAGTTTGTCTTTAGTTCATATGTTTTTTAATCCTGCTTTCCTTCCTCCATAAGGGAGCTGCCTTCCATTTTGCCTCAGCATTCACACCAATCCTGCTCTGCAGCACTCTGGTCCCCTGGTTGAACAGATGTTGGTTTATTCCTGGGACTAGTTTTCTCTAAAGTAAAACCTGGGCACGTTTTCGATGAGTGATGACTATCAAAATGCAGCAATGGTGAGAATGGACCAGATTTTCCCCCTATCATTCTGTGAGTACCTCTCCAAAATCTTCTTTCTTATGCACTTCCGAAAGCCTCCACACAACTGTATTCCTGTTGTCATGCCACACTCCAGGTTGTGCAACACAACCTCAGCATCATTACATAAATCAGCAGCTATGAAATGCAGCCTTCAAACTACTTGAGACACTTGAAACTAAAAAATTAGTAGAAAAAGTATTATTCTGCTGTATGAGCAAAAAGTCCAAAACTTTGCAGGATGGCAGCTGTCAGTGTAATGTAGAGGGGCCTATTGTCACATTGCCATGTGACAATCCAGACACCCTACACCAGGGGCTAAACATTGTATCATGGAGCAGACACTGTCAATTCTGTAAGCTTACCCCTGTTCGTGTCACCTGCATTTACACACCACCATAGCCTTTAACACCTTCACCAGCCTTTGGCTGGCCGCTTCTAAAGGTCTTTTCTATTCTTATTAACTCTCCTATCCAGACTTCAAACAAAATTTCCCCTATATCGTTCTCCACGTCCCATCATTTCTCTCTTGCCATAAAAATGTCATAACAGCCTTGACTGAACCATGGCAAATTTCTCAGCTCCTTCTCATCAGTCAAATATTTGTTAGTAGAAATTATATTTGTTTGTGATCCATTGGACTCTGACTAGACTACAGTGCAAAGCAATCCAGACATCTTCTCCTTTGACCTGCGTATACTAAAATTTACCTTTAACCACACACATATTCTTCTTAGGGCATGTTCTACCCAATCCCAAATGATATTGTATCAAGAGAACCAACTCATATTAACTGTGTGTGGTGGTTTAGTTTGCATTTTTTACTTTTTGTGAGATAAGAATTAGGAGAAGGGCAAAACAGGCTCAAAACTTTAAAGAATACAAAGAAGTTTATTACTAACAGAATTAAAGGTAATAAAAGAATGGTAAAGATTACAACAAAACTCTCCTTTTTCCCTTCAGCCCCTCTTCCCCCAGCACCTCCCCTTAATAATTTCCATACTTGCACAAAGGATAAGATATGATTTCAGGTCAGNCCCAATCCCAAATGATATTGTATCAAGAGAACCAACTCATATTAACTGTGAAAACTGTTTTTTCTGTTCATTGTAAACCAACAGATAAACAGGCCAATGAAAAAGGGCAAACCCTAAAAAATGGTCTGTGTCTAAGGGCACTGCACCATTTGAAGGCGTAAATGAATGTACAAAGCAGGTATATATAAAGAATAGCTGCCTTTTGGAGCCAGCATACCTAAGAAAAATACCCAGATGTAATGGATAAGAAGAGGTTTACATTTGTATTGAGAACATTGTGCACTACTTGGAATCAACGGCTCAAAACATTTTCTTCCTAGGTCTGCTTCTTTTACTTGAGCCAGCGTCAATCAGGCCAAGCACTGTCTCAGAGCACTGACATTTCAAATATCTTTATTTACGTGAGTCACCAGGAATCCCTCAGTGCCCCTTCAGACAAAACACACAGATTAAATACCATCTGCAGCAGGTTATTTAAAGAAAGGCAAGGAACTGGAACACACTGCTTTCTGAAAAACAAGAGTTACATGGCAGCACTGGTATATCTCCCAGGTGCACAGAGGAGGTGTGACTTAGATTGTATTGAGGATTGAGGAATCATGGTAGCCCTGTTCCAGGTGATCCACAAGAGCTCTTCAGCAGCTACCTGCAGGTTTGCATCCCAGCACATGAGGTTTAGCATCATGTCCTGGATGACCATCATTCTGCTACCTGTTGTTGGCCATTCCTGGCTTAGGAATGGGCCTCCGGGAAATAGCAAGTAGCTCCTTGGATGCCTGTGGTGAGAGGAGGCATTCTCATATATGTCTGTATTTTGAATAACTCCTTTGGGGCGTCCTTAGTTTGAAAGCCTTCCTCTTCCTTCCCCACAGCCTCACTAGTAACGATACTTTTCCTTATCAAGACGGGGCTGAGCATTCCCAAGGGCCATGTAGCAGCTTTCATAGAATCATAGGATTGATAAGGTTGGAAAACATCTTTGAGATCACGAAGTCCAACTTTGCTGCTGAAGCCCTTCTTTAAAATCTTTTAACTGTACCAGGATAGCCAGGGCACAGGCTTATACAAGCATTCAGTCTGTGTGTGGAAAATTAAAAAAATGAAACTCAAGGTTCGTTCTCAAATTATTTTCTTTTCTTTTTATACACTAAAATTCCTAGAAGTAGATCTTTGAAGATTATTTGGATTTTTAAAAAAATATATTGGTTTTGGTATTCTGCCTCCATAGTATTTCCCAGTGTTGTGTTAATGTACAACTACAATGGATACCTTTCCTATGACTATGACAAAAGCAAAGAGGCCACAGTGTGAATTGTAACCTGGACCATAGATTTTCTTGCCCTTTTTCCTTTGGAAAATTTCTTATTTTATTTTATTTTATTTTATTTTATTTTATTTTATTTTATTTTATTTTATTTTATTTTATTTTATTTTATTTTATTTTATTTTATTCCTTATCTTATCTTATCTTTCCTTTTCATCATTTTTACTCTAGAATGATGCTTTTGAAAGTCTTGGATAAAGCTATTTATTTTAGTTTATTTCCCTGGGTAAAGGGGTTAAACTAATTGTGTAAAGGACTGCACTTGACTGGCACCAAATATGATTGTTGGAAGCCTACCATTATGGTTTTTATGAAAAGAATGAGTAGCATAATGACTATTCCTGAAACACCAAGGTAAAGTAGCACTACATCTGAAAGTTAAGAAAAGCATCAAGAGGCAGAGAGGCATCATTTTCTCCCTTGATATACCATTTGCTGTTTGCACAATGATCTACATTTAATAGGAAAAACCTGTAACTCTTTAAAAAGAAAAACAGCCAGAGGAAAATGGTGTCTTTCAACATACGACAGAGTCACTAAAGGTATAGCAGAATACTTTAACAAATACAAGGTCATATGAGTTAATTAGGCTTTTTTCCTCTTCCATTTAATAAGAAACAAAGTTACCATGGAGACTCACTGGATAATGCATTCTATTTTGGTACAAAAACACTTTTTAAAAAGAACATATTTAGTGAGGAATTTTCAAAGTAAGTGCTCTGGGAAAAAAAAAAAACCCACATGAACCCTTTACTTACTCGTTTTCTTTTTCATTTGTGTCTGCAGTAGCTGTTCTGTCCTTGCTGTCTGGTGGTTGTCTGGAAAGAGGTCTCTGTTCTGTCCGTAGAACAAATAGATGGAAACTGGTGGTTAGATTGCAATGCAACAGGACAAGTTATCTGTGAATCTGGTACCCCCGGGACCCCTGGACTCCACGAACCTCTGCTGAATTGCTTTCTAATGGCATGGACACTAAATTCCCTGTGTCTACATTGCTCTGTCCTGTACTATTGTCCCTAACCTAGCCGTAAGATTCACAGGACAGAGAGAAGACTCTTCCTGGAGCTCTTTGTGTTGGCAGAGCATTGAACCAAGGCTAGAAGAAAAGGTGTGAAGAAGAGTAGTTTCCCTCCTGCTTTTTTAATTGCATGCATACCTAATTCAAAAGAAGGCCTCCCTCTGACAGGTTTTCTGATGAGACAATTTTTAAAATACTATTTTTATCTTGGTAGATGGTGTGAAGAGTGGTTCTTGGGCACCAGTTTCCTCTTCTCCAGATCATGTTTTGAAAAGGTGGCTGACTCCAAGCTCACCACATTAGTTGAAAGGTTCCATAAAAGTTTCCAGAAACCAAAGGGATTGCCATTATAATTTATAGTTATTTCGATCTGTATGGGAAGAAGCTTCTCTCATGGAATATTTAGAGACTGTGACTATAATTCTAAGACTTTGAGTTTTAATATTGTAGGTTTATTTTTTCCTGTAGTTTTTCATTCAGGTTATTGGATGATATATCTTTTTCACCTGAAGGAACAGTCTCAAAACATTTTCTGATTTGTAATTAAGTTTACCTTGACAACAGATTTTTTATGTGAGCTTTCGTATTAACACAGAACAATTTCCTTCTCCAGTCACAGAAAAGCTAATGAAAACAGATAATAATAATAAAAATTATATTGCCTTTAACAGTGTCGAAATGCTACTGAATAGTGTTTTTCATTATTCATTGTTTCAGAATACTAGTGTTTAGCAAAAATATATTAATCTTACTCAAAATCAAGTCTATAAAGGAATTATAAAATGCATATAGTAAGAATATTTTGAAGGACAGTCCATATCGTCTAGTATTAATTATATATTTTTATAGTGAACTAGATAAAACACATAATTAAATACATAATTAAATGTAAATAGCATATATATCCTAATAGATGTGAAACACTCCATAATGATAAAGGTTTTTTTCTTATTCATTTTCAATTCCTTGTTTTTCCTTGCACCTAAATAAATTTAAGAAAGTTATTGCTCATACTTAAATTTAAATGTTTTGTTAAAATTGTATATCACTCTCCACTCTCAGCTTTTCAACACAAACAGAAGACCTTGAATGCAAATGGGCTATTATTAAATCTATCACAAAGGGTCCTTATCAGGCAGGCAAGGAGGCCAAAACCTCTGGACAAGCTTGATTGCCATCTCCAAACAGAGCAGGTAAAAGCTCCATGGAACCAAGCAGAACCTATCACAGGAAAGGCTTACTTGGGGCACTTGGCAGAAGTGAGACCATTTAGAGGGGAAGTAATTTTTCTTAAATTTATTCCCTGAATGACAAAAAGGAAATATTAAATACTTAATGACCGCGCAGAAAAATAAAATCGCCAGCTTTAACTCAATTTTCAAGCCTGATTGATGCTGTATTATTTCTGTAACTGCATAGATGACTAAAAACTAGATATATGCCCATAGTTTCTTAGAGAAATACAAAATAGAAAGTAAAATATTGGAAATATTACTATCTTTGATGGATTTGGTAATTGACTAGAAGAATTTCTCTAGCACACGAACCAAATAGACACTTTCAAGATCACACACTCAAGTTATCATTAATAGTGGTAATGGAAAATTCTGAGAAATTGTTCAGAATTTAAAATTTCTATAAAATAATATTAAAATAAAATTAAGGAAGAAAAAGCATCAAAAAGAATAGAATTAGCTGTCTGTACAAGAGATGCCTAGAAGTGTAATTAAAATATAAAATTGTTTTCCCTCCACCAACAATATACTACAATGCTTCTGAGAGGATCTGTAGAGTGGGAGCTGTACTGTCAAGATGTTGGAAAGTGAGATATCAAGCCTGAACTAATCCTGAACTAATGATACTTTATGATCGAGACAAAAATACACACTATCAAATAGGGATTAATGTGCCCTTTTTTGAATTCTGATTACAGGACAGCATTTTTTTCCTCTCCACTAATGATAAAAGGAGCCTAATTTGTGCAGATTTTCTAATTTTTAGATGCTTAAGATAAGGATGATTTATCACCCTTGTTTCCTGTGGAAACACGCATTTTTTGAATGTACTCTCCAACTTAGTTAGAAGAACTTGTATGTAAGGGGAAAAGTGCACCATGTTTTATTAGTACCCAGAACGGACTGACCATTTCATGGCTGTTCTCATCTTGAATCAAAACCAAAGTTCTGGGAGTGTTTGGTGGGCAGTCTGGGGGGTGTTCTTTTGTATGTTGCTTACCCAGATCACAGCTTTTCATTGATACCTCGGCTCTTGAACATTGGATGCAAGGTGTAGATACAACCTCTTTCCCATAGAATTGCAGATGATTTAGCTACTTAGATTCTTACAGCCAGAAACTCTATGGGAAACTGAAGTTAAGACTGATCATTTGTGCAAAAAAGGTTATCCAAATGCTTGCATTCATTTTATACATGCCTTAGGATCAAGTGACCACTAGCGCCCCTCATGTTCTTCCCAAAGCATGACTGATTAACACCTCTAAAGGATAGCAGTGCCACTGTGGCACTCTTGTACAAGGTAATCCTTACACAAGGTTCCCAGGCTAAGATGTCCTACTTTGCTATCAGATCCATGTCTATGAGAACCATTTCCAAGAAATATCATTCCCACTGATAGTGATTCAGACAGGAAACAAAAATGCATCAAAACTGCTGCAGATTCAGTATAAAAATGTTGGCATTTTCAGCATCAGCCAATTGAACTTTTGCCTTCATATAAACCAAGTCCTTTAGCTCTATTATGAGGCTGAACATGCTTCTGCCAGGGTTGACTTTGCACAATTGATTTAGCAATGCAATCCTGGAAAACTGTAACAAAATATTTACTGTTGCTCATTTTATCAGAGAAATAAGAATTACTCAGCTACACTGCTGATAATAAAACCTGCACCAGATATGGTGCAAGTCATCCAGTAAGAATGTCTTCAGTTGTTTCCTTTTCCTCTCATTTTTTTAATCCCCAAAGAACTGGCAGACCTATGGCTCTCTGAGGTACCCAGTACTCTCATGCTACGGGCATTTTTTAATTTGTTTCTATGGACACATTTGATTTGTTTTAATCTCTGTCTTCTTTTACAGTGTCACTGGAATCCTTCTTATGAAGATTTGCTGGAGAAAGAAGTTAGTTGTTAGACTTCCCACACTCGCACTACTGATCTTCCTAGATACAATCTTTTTCTCTTCCTCTTCACAGTAAAAAACTTCATTACATTGTAGATGAGCAAATAGGGATGTGCCAAGATACACAGCTCAAATTGCTAATTTTTGGTGATGTGCTTTTTCTAGCAGGAGCAGCAGCCTGAGAACACAATGTTTGATTTTCAGTATTTTAATAGTTTTTCTAATGTCAGTAATTTTTAGTCATTTACAGAATTTACAACTGCATCAATCACTTTAGTGTGAATTAAAATATGAATCAAGAAAATATTTTGTAGGGAATCAGCATTTGATGAATGGTCTCAGTTTGTTAGGGGTAGGAGGGTGCTTGGTAAACAATTTTGAGAACTTTGCTGGAATTAGCTGAGATTCTTTGACAAAAGCAACAGTAATTTTATAGATAGACATGTATCTTTACATGCAACAGAGAATCTTGTGGCACTTTAAGGATTTATTATATCTGTCTGTCTGTCTATCTATCTATCTATCTATCTATCTATCTATCTATCTATCTATCTTTCTTCCAAGGGTTTATGCCCCAGACGCACACTGCAGTTCACAAGTGAACTAAAGCAACAACTTCAAAACAGCAAAAGTTATGTGTTTTTGACAGAAACAACAATTTAAAAGAAACATGAACACAAAGAGCCACGACACAGCTCAAAAATCCCTGTCATTTAATATTAGTACTGGATTATGTCATAGCACCCAAATCCTCCAAAAGCCTGACTGCACTGTTTTGCTGTATGCTGGAGATGTGGGCAGGAATTCTACCTCAGCAGTGATCCCACTGTATTTGTCCTCCATTTTCTTCAAAACCCACGATCAAGTGTCCAAATCGTTCTTGCAAACAGCTTAAATTCAGTCCAAGTTCTGATTACATTCAAGTCCACCTACCCTTGTGGCTTGGCACATCAAAGTGCTCCTAGGAAAGGTCATGGTTTCTTTTTCGAAAGAGCCCAAATCATTTGTTATACCTGACATCCTTACTGCAAGGTTCCCTAAAAGATTGCCAGATATGTGTGTGTACATATATATGCCTCCTCTTCATAATATAATTAAGTTACCATTAGTAAAAACTACACTATAGCCAATAGTATGATTAATAACTACTTAATTGATATGAATTAATTGGGGCTTGGGTCTTCCCTGTGGCAGTGAAGGCACAGTTATCCTTTCTTGTAGAATAACAGCAGGATTTTTCCAGTCTGCATACCCATATAGGCAAAGCAGAACCCCAGGCAAGTGAAAAATAGGATATGTATTTAAACAAAATCACAAACAACTTCCTCACTGAGCCTTTTATTGACTGAAGTCATCTACAGTATTCTTTTTTGCTTGGGCATCTTTCTGCTTCATTTGAAATGTAATCACATTCTCTTTTCTGTGTCGTGATTTAGAAATTTGAATTTAGTTTTTTCATTTTATTTTGAGTTTATTTTGCTTTAAAACAAATTCTTTGAGCACTGATTGAAGTAATTGTAGGCATTAAAAGTGTTTTTTTATAAAGTGTGTCCTCATTGGAAGCACTCTATAAAAACAAAACTAATACAAAATAAATACACATAGGAAAAAAAAAATTGACTATCAGAGAGAAATACAAGTCAGAAGTGAACCATTACACCCTAAGTGGAAGCAAACCATTAAAGCTTTGTTGATGTGAAGAAAAAAAGCCTAAATTCCACAATGCCTACCCGAATTCAAAACTGAGTAGTCAGGGGTTTTCTCTGACTGAATTATAGTCTGTTTTGTGGCTTGCTTTTGAACTTTTAGTCAAAGAGACTATATTCTTTAAGCACCAATAAAATAGTATAAACATATGTCAATTCCCCATGAAAGGAAAGCCACCATTAGAAATTTGGCAAATACAGTGCATTTCATTTAGTCTACAGAATGACAGCATAAAAAGTCAGTACAGCATGTTGAGGCAAAGAGATAAAACACTCAGCAGCTTCATCCATTTAGAGAAAAATAAATGAAATATTGGCGGCCTGGGAAGGAATTCCATTGAATGGGAAAAGAAGAAGCTGCTGTGCCCTTCAAAATGTATCTTGTTCTGTGGCACTAAGGCAGGAGGATCCACGCTGTAGTTAAGATGCAACCATATCACAAATCTTATGTATGATGTTCATTTAGTTATGCTCTTTCTGTTTTGTGAAATACGTTTGAAATCTCATTAGAATAAGTCAGCTTAGTGTAAGAATCCAACCTGACAATATTTATTGTCAACTGTTTTCTATGAGTCAACCACAAAAATTTGAAAGCTAATGAAGCAATTTCTCAGAAAAAGACATTTCAATAAAATTGAATGTACTCCATTAAAGATCAGCAACTCCAGAGAGTAGTGCAGAGCTTAGTAATTTTAGACTTATGTAACTGTTTTGAAAAATGTTAAGCGTTTCATTTTTCTTGTCTAATTGCCACTTCCACACACTAATGTGATGAAATAAAATAATAATTTTCTTTTTTTGAAGTGTCATGGTATTAGTATTTGGCCACCTGTTTGTGTCTGTGCATAAGTATAAGCCACTGTGTTCTTGGGTTGACCCACTACTTTCATTCCTTGGTGGATTCCTAGGCCTATCCAAAATCATTCACAGCACAAGAGGCCACTACTCCACGGGAAACCACGGACAAGTTGCAGCCTAACACAGTAAATCACAATTGTTTGCAGCCCTTGGAAGAAACTTCTGCAAGAATTCCTGGAAAGCAGTGGTTGCTAATTCTGTAATGAGGAGAATGGTTCCCTATGAGAATTAAAATACATGTTTATATGGTACTTTTTTTCTTCATCGTTTTCCCCTTGTGCTGAAGGGCACGTCTAGAATTTTTTTCCGTAGCAGTCAGTATTAAATGTTTGAAAATCTGGTTCTATATTTGCACAGTATGCAGAGAATGTCAGCTACATTATAACCCAAGCTTTCTACATTATCTCTGAATGCAACCACATACCGTTTCAGTTCTCTTGCGGTAAGCTCGAAATTGCTGTTTTCATGTGCCAATGTGGCAGTCGGCAATTCATATCCTAGCCCGTGCAATTAAATGGTCTTGGGCAGTGGGCCATGCCCAGGGCATACAGGCGAGAGAGGACACAAGCTTCTGGAAACAGAAATGGAGAAACTGCACAACACCCCCCAGCCCATCCCCAGCTGCACGCCCTGCCTCGCACCACCACAGACTGAGCACTGTGCAGAGTTTAGCTGGTAGAGGTGGGCATTGTAAGAGGCTGATCTTATTCCGTGCACATCATGGTGATTCAGAGACAACATGAAAAGAATGAGTACCCTGTGGAGATGCAATTCTACCCCCTAAGTTCATGCCTGAATTCATTCAAATTAATGGCTCTTTCCTGTTTACAAGGTTTATGCAGCTATTAAGCCCTGGAGGCCTGAGCTGACAGTAGCGAACTGAGGAAATCCAGTGTGCTACTACAAAGTTTTATCATTGTATTGTTATGCTTTACTACAAAGGTTTATCATTCTATTGTTATGTTTTACTTGTAGGCATTTCATATCTGCTCCTGATTTACATCCTTATGATAGAAAATGCTGTCACATGGTTCACCTCAGGACTGGCATGTTGGCAGTAGCTTGACAGAGTTTTATTGCTATGTCAGTCAGAGAAGTCCATATGTGAGCACAGCACAGGAAGTTTGCTCTACAGAAAATGGAAGACCACCATATAGAGATACAAACATAGCTTTGTGTGGTTACGTTGTGTGGTTGGAGGAACCCCCACATTTTTTCCTTGAATGAAGCCACATAATAACTTCCATGATAATATTGCCTGATGCAAGAAAGTAACTAAGCAGTAAAATCATGTTTAGCTAGATGTTGACAATTACCAGTAATTCCTACAAGAATGGAACCATGGTTCATACAGCAGATTGAAGATTGGTTCTAGTTTTTCTATCATGGTTCCAAGATGTTATCACAATGTTCTGATAATGGATTTTGTAGGTTACTGGTAACTCTTGAGTGAAACTTAACAAAAATTGTCATAAAGCCAAAGATTGCTCCCTTTGGGGCTTGGGCCAAGTTCATATCTAAAGTTCATAAACATTCTATTTAATCCCAAAGTCACATAGAAAATACCTTGATGATGTGGGACATGTTTTCTATAACAGTTAAGACCACATAATAGAGAGGTAATCTCTTCTTATCTTGACAAGATGTCCAAAGGAAGAACGGCTGAAAGATACAGTAGTTTGCTATATTTAGTCCATCACTGCATAAAAGATTGGTTATAATAAATAACCATATTTGTAGTACGCATTCACAAAAAGCAGAGAGACACGGAAAATCAAGTAGTCGTGGGCTTTATTTTGGGAGAGATGTTATTTTGCTCTGTTTGTGTGTTGTCAGGGCTTTTGCATGCTAGTGCAAATGTATGGACAGAAAAGAATATTTATACAACACTAAAAGCTCAAGTTGTGAAATCTGTCATTCCTGGCTGTCTTCTCAAACAAACCAAGCAGCAGTATTCCAAAGCATCCAATGAATTTTAAGTCTCTTAAATTTTCTATTTTTATGTATGGAGGAAATCGAGCAGAAGAAGTAAAATGACTTCTTTAGCAGCTATGAGTTCTAACTAGTAGTGGGGAGTGGTAAAAAAGTCACTTTAGTCTCTGTACTTCCTTAACACTGGTAAAACCTAGTTCACTGCCTGCCCTGGTTAATTTTCCATCATAAAATTTTATTAGTGCTCATTTTAAAGATGGAGCACTAGTTAAGACTCAAGTGGAAGAAAACAACTTCTCCTTAAGCCACTAAGGCAGAAGTAAAGAAAAAAACCCAAATGCTTCTTTCTGCTGCTGATAATTTGATGCAATTGATTTATTGATTCAATTTCAATTATTACCTTGATTTAATCCTTGCATTAGTCCATTATTAATTCATCTTTGACAGTAATAGTATTTATAGTATAATAGCTTTACTCGATGTATATATTTAATTCTAGATTAGCTTGTCTTTTTAATAAAATTAATAAAAATAATCTGTTTTGATACATCATTTTTGCTTGCATCATGAGCCAGTTCCTCTAAAACAAAGGTGTTCAGATGAGGTATTTGAAAACCAGCAAGTTTTATTTCTAAATTCATACTTTTGTCTCTCACAGGTATGTCATGTTAGTCACCAATAGAACTGTGGTTTGTTCAATGAATTGCTGTTTACCGGCACTCCCAATTAATGGTTGTCTTAGGAATGTTATTGCTATCAACAGGAGACACAGAATAAGAAATTGGACACCTGATTTAAAAGAAAATAAACTTGAACAATATTATAACCCAAGTGGCTTTTGTCTCAAAATAAAACACTCAGTGCTTCCGCCCGAGCTGGGCCAACATTGTTTTACCATCCGTTTCCTCTGTAAAGAAAAAAATAATTATTTTATTGAAAATTAAGAATGAAAGATATCAAGAATCATGTAAAAAAGAAACAAGACTTGTAGTTTATTAAATTCTAAAGAGAGAATGATGCAAATCAACACTGGATGTTAACACATAGTCCACAGTCGGTCCTAGGCAGATCTGTCCCAACAGCAAACGCTCTTGGAGTTGGTCAGAGATAGCATGGGAAAGATGCAGAGAGGCAGCAGATGTGCCTGTCCCTCCACCTGAAGGCTGAAGCCAGGGGTGTTTCAAGGCAGACAATACTGTGCCAGGCCAGTAGCTGTGTATGGATTACCTTATGTTTTTACCCGCACCAGTTGCTACCAACAATGTGCCTCCAACACGTCTATGCATGAGCTAACCCAGTCACTCAAGACCATGCTTCAGATACAGCAGTGCTTTCTTCTGTGTGCTTTCTAGGAGTGACAGTCTTTCAAGGACACCAGAGCTGATAAGGGATCTCAGAGTTTTCCATAACAGCCACATTCACCACAACCCTGAAGCTGGGCATTGTGATGTTACCTCCATAAAAAGGACTAACTTACCTTGAAGTGTTTCCCAGCCCATGTGCAACAATGTGGATGGTCCGTCCGCATAGCACCCTCTAAGTTTTCATTCGAATATTGGTTCAGCCATTCTGCTACATAATCAACACCAGATCTACCAGAATTTCATGTAGGTGGTATCCTCCAGCAGAAAACCAGGCAGACACTGCTCACCCCAGACTGAGAGCACAGTGCAGTCCTATGGGTCTTGCCTCTTCTTTTACCAGGGAGACGTTCAGCCAGCCTCTCACATAGCACTTGGGAGCTATCCTCCCCTCCATTACCTTTCACTGAGTCAGGGCACAGCAGAGTAATTCATATTCCCTGGTGCTGCAGCTTTTGACAAGTGCTGATACACTTATCTTACAGCCAGAAAAAGCTGGTTTAGATATTACACTGAAAAATCCATACTAACTAACATCAGAAATTATTAATCTGTAAGAAATCAGTGGTCTCTGTTGTTGAAGGGGAACTCACACTCAACAAACTTTCTACCCTTTAGAAGGTCCTAGAGGACTTAGAGGATTTAGTACATAAAGGAATTAATAAGAATCTGATCTTTTCCCCAACAATGCTACGAGATGCCCGCAGGGCCTCCAGAAAAAATTGTCGTCATCTACAAAGCATAAATTTGGATTAATGCTGGAAATGTGTGCCTAGGAAATAGCTGTTTTAAAGCAGTTAATCATTCATATAAATGCAAACTGCAAATATAGGCAAATAATATATATGAATCTTTGTTATTGCTCAAAGACACAATTTATAATTAAGAATACTGTCAATAGGTGTACCAAATTCACCAAACTTTCTACTCTCTACTGCAAAAGTCTTTCTTCAGGGGTATGAATCGAGAAAATAGGATTTAAGAAAAACTGAAGTGGAATCAATGGAACCAATGAACAGCTTTGTAAAAAAATCCTGTACATTTTAAATTATGGGGTTTTCGAGATGTTATTTTCTTATATTGCAAATATCTGTGTACTCCGAGTGTTTAATAGCTTAACTGAGAGTATTTTGCTCAGGCATGAAATACCTTATGAATAAATGGGATGAATAAAAACATAGAAAAAGCTCACCTCTTGCCTCACAGCAAATGGAGACCAACAAAATATAATGTTCCTGTTTTAAACATTGAATGAGTTAGGTTATTTTAAACAGCACTCAGCTTGTGCTAGGCCAAATTAATATGACTGATGTCTTTCATATGTGAACAACAAGGAAATGTAAGTTTACATGCTGGCTGCAGAGCTGCCTTGAACTCAAGTTATGGATGTAGAGCCCACATCAGAAATTTAGCCTGGGTCATAACTTGATGTGATTTATTTACGATTCAGTATTGACCTTTTTGACAAATTTTCTCCTTTCCCTACAATCCAATTTGCCCACAGTATTTGAGGGACAGGAGTAGGAGAAAAACTGAAAAAAGAGTAATGAGAATTGTTATTTAGAAGATTGTGGAATGGTGAACTAATAAGAGGATGTTGTCATATAGAGTTGTAAATATTTAAAGTATTTGTGCAGAGCATAGGTACTGATGTGAAAAGTATGTGAGCAGTATGAGGTCCAAAGCTCTGCATCACCTGGGTTCAGCTGTTACAGCTGTAAGCACAATATACTGGGGAATGCAGACATCAAGTCTCAAGCAGAGGTGGCTATTGGTGTGCAGTACAGAAAACTGTCTCCCAAGAAACAGGCTGGCAAGAGCATCCCTGGGTATCTGAGCCAGTGAACACACAAACAAGGTCAAACACATGTCCTGATGTTATCCCAACTCAGAGACTTTTTTCCCCTCTATTATCCTCATGGGAAAAAAGAGCTACTTTTTGTATGAGCACTTGTCCTGCTTGTGCTGTGCCAATGACAGATCCCACCACTGTGACCGTGCAAGGATGAGCTGGTCACCTTAAGGGCAAAGCACAAGATGCATTTTTGTTATACTTCATGCCACATGCATATTCTTCAACATCTCAGAGACCCTCTTAACACAGAAAGAAAAACCATGGAGCCATCAAATAGGTCAAACAAGGGAAAGAATTAATCTTGGGAGAAGAAGAGGTTGCCTATCCAGACTGTATCAGTGGTGAAGGCACACTCGTTTTACAGCAGCTTGTTTTGATGATGGCTTAAAGGCATTAGTAATAAAGATATATCCAACTCAGATTCTAGTGCAGTAACTTGTTTTTATTGTGCTGAAACCAGTATTTTACCTGATATTCTTAAATGGGAAATAATACGATATTGATATAACTATTTCTTGTAAATTAAGGACATTCTGTAAGGCAGAATAATTCATTAAAATATAGAAGCTATCAGTTTGAGAGATCATATTCACTTACAAATACAATTTGTTCCTAAAATTTTATGGATTCATAACATACTGCAGCTCATGTTATTTACAGTCAGTATTTCTTAAATCTTGGAAAGCCTATACATGTTTCCCATGACAAAAATTTATGGGTCTTTTATAGACCAGATTTCAAATTGACTGACAGAGGTGACTATGTATAGAAGGGTCATTGACATTCTACCAGTTCAAAGAGCTCTCAGTGACAAGAAAGTTGTTGACATTAGCAACTCTCCTTTCTGTTGTCAAAAAAACTCAGAGCTACAGCCAGAAATGAGTGGAGGAACAAGTTTTATACAAACAAGTACAAGCTGTGTGCAAATACCTCTATACACTGACATTGGTGATACTTTTTTTTGTGGGCGGACATGCAATGCACAATCAATGTCATAATGAATTATTTCATATTTCCTATTTCCAGCTATCTCAAGCTTTTTTGAAGCTGCTCCACTAACCCATTCAGTTTTAGCCATTTCAGTGATAAGAAGTTGACTGGATGAAGCAAGTAGGATCCATGTACTATTTTATTTCAAGTCTCATTATGTAGAGGTACATTTGGCCAAGAAACAGTACCGTCAATATTATATAGTAAGAAGAGAGTATTTTTTGTATTAATCCATTATGATGAATACACTTACGAAAGGAATAGAGAATGTAGATAATTTTGAATGCAGTTAAGTTTAATTTAATATAATTTGATTTGATTACAAACTTGGACATAAATTCTTAGAGAAAAAATAAAAATAACAAATGTTCAGAAGTGTTACTCTGTAAGTTGTAAGCCTGAGAAATTTTTATAACTTATGATTTGGTGTAGCTGCAACATGTCTGAAAGAGACTCCTGAAATCTCATTGAGACCTTGTTTTCACGATTTTACAATCCGTGCTCCTCTTTAACAGGCATAAAGTGAGGAGCAATTGTAATGTCACATAAAGTTTTAGAATTTTTTGTAAAGAATTAAATTCATTTTAATGCATAAATTAAAAATATTGTGTGAAAGTTTATATACAGTTTCACCATATTGCTATCACTTCAGGAGTAGAATTGTATGCACTGCCTGCTGTGATTGTATAGGCTCCCCACCAGGACTCAAAAGGAATAAAAGGGCCACCCACTGAGAACAGGCACCACAACTGTGAAGCCTAGTTGGTTTAAGGAGCAATTATGAAAGCTGACTGGAAAGGGAAAAAAAATATCAGAAACTGACTCCTACCATGAAGAGTGGTGCATCTTGCTTTCCCTTCCTGGAAAAAGGTGGGAATTAGGAGCCTTGTTTCACTTGAGAAAGGAATTACTTGAATGCACAGATTTGAAAATGTTTAAAAGTAACTTTTCCAAGTGAGAATACCTGTAGGATTGCTTTGCCAAACCTTCTCCACTTTAGGCACAACAAGCTTTTAATATCTGGAGACTTCAGAAGAAAACTGTGATATATGGTCCTGTAACACCTATCTTTTCCAAACCCATATTTGGACATATTTGTCCAAAATGGATACTTGTACACACAGGTCTCATTCTTATATGCAAACAAGGGTCATCAATTTGATTATTGAAAAAAATACACTGTGGATGTCAAAGTGAAACCTTCACTCCACTCCTTCTAATTTTTTGTTGCAACAAAATAATTTGAACTCTTTCAAGGCTCATCTGCCTTACCTGAGATATTTTTAAAACAGGATGAGCTACTGAATGATGAAAAGAAAAACTTTTCCAGCATTTCAGATTATGAAAAATGTTTTGTACCAGCCTGTGTTAGAATGTTTTTCTACCCATTGAATGACTCTAAGTTGTCACAATCCATGGACTGTGAATTGTGTGAATATCCATACTACTATAAAGTTCTTTCCAAGTACTTTAATGCATTACATGGCATGCAAAACTTGAAACAGACTTTTGAGTGTGGTTTTTCAAATAGGTTGCTCCAAGACTTTGTACACAAAGTACACAAAGACTAAATCTTTTCAAGTTATTCGTTATTGCTCTTCAGATGATCACTAAGTTTAATCCCAAGTATATCAAGTTAACCCTTAGGAGACGATGATTCATAGTCAATCAAAAACATTTAAATAATGAATGCTGTTCAGTACTTTAGAGTGCTAACACACTCAAGAGATATGCAATATATCCAGTCACGTTCTCACACAAGAGATTTCTTACAGAAGAAAAAAATTTTGGCACCAGAGCATTTTGAAAATGGAGGCAATATATGGGCAGGCTATTGCAGTCTCACTGTTGTCATGGTTTAACCCCAGCCAGCAGCTAAGCCCCACACAGCCACTCCACACAGCTGCTCGCTCAATACCCCACCATTGGGATGGGGGAGAGAATCAGGAGATTCTCTGGAGAACTTGTGGGTTGAGATACAGACAGTTTAATTGGGAAAGCAAAAGCTCTGAACTCAAGCAAAGCAAAACAAGGAATTAATTCACTGCTCCCCATGGGCAGGGAGGTGTTCAGCCATCTCCAGGAGACCAGGGCCCCATCATGTGTAATGGTGACTTGGGAAGACAAAAGCCATTGCTCCAAACATCCCCCGCTTCCTCCTTTTTCCCCCAAGGTTTGGAATATCCCTTTGATCAGTTGAGGTCACCTGTCCTGGCTGTGTCTCCTCCCAGCCTCCCAAGCACCCAGCATCCTCACCAGTGTGGCAGTACAAAAAGTTGGAAAGGCCTTGGCTCTGTGCAAGTGCTGCTCAGCAATAACAAAAATATCTCTGTACTATCAACACTGTGTTTGGCACAAATCCAAAACACAGCCCCATACCAGCCACTGCGAAGAAAATTAACCCTATTCCAGCCAAAACCTCCACAACTGTCTTCTCATTTAATACTCGTAAAAGCTCTCTGGCCCTGTAACTATGATTTCCCTTTAAAAGAATGGAGGTGGAATGGTATGGAAACAAACATCTATTAACCTTAACTAAAAATTTCTAAATAAAAACCAATATCCATCAATTATAACTTAGGGTGCTTCCGTTTTCAAAACCCTGTGCAGACACCAGTTCAGTGTTGTAATATGAATTCATTCACTATATACTACAACTTGATTAAGTTCTAATCCTCATTTTTGTTCAGTCTGTAGAAAACATACTAGAAAATATCAATTTTTCAAACACCACAGAATACCTGTTTTCTGTACCGCTACCTTTTTCAATAGTATTCACATAAATAGATTGCTCAGTGTCTTAAAGATTTCCTCCAAAATTATTACACGCTTCAAATAAAATGAATATCTTTCCTAACTCTGTAGATGACTTCTGATTTGTTTCCATTTCTCAGCCAGATCTCACTCTGCCTCCCTTGAGTTGCACTGGTTTTAATTCAATTGTCGTCCCACATCCTCTGATATTTAGGCTAAGCCATTTACTTTTGCATGAATAACTTTCTTAAAAACAAAGAAGAGAAATGCATGAAATAATAAAAGCAAAATTCTTTTAGAATTTATAGTATATGTTGGGGTTTTTTCTGTACCATGCTGCAGCACTTTGAGAAACAAATTACTCTCATCATTAAATGAAGTAAGTCCCATCCAATGACATTGTAGTTTCACGAAATCATGACCCCCACCAAGAAGAAAAAAAAAAAAAAACCAACCCAAAAAAACCAA
Source organism: Pachycephala philippinensis (assembly GCA_013397055.1). NCBI lineage: Eukaryota > Metazoa > Chordata > Aves > Passeriformes > Pachycephala > Pachycephala philippinensis. Next base: position 1,332,117 of record VWZT01013261.1, read on the forward strand.
CCCAATATATTTCTTTGTGTATTCCTCCCTTAAACTTCATACACTGATAAGACGTCTGTCTAGTGGCTTGCATTCTCTGGTCAGCTCAGAAAGTTTTTTGTTTCAGTATGAAAATAAACCCTTGTTAAGTTGCACCATGAACTTCAATGTTTCCAAACAACAAATTATTTTCTCTGGTCCATCAGGAAGGATATAAATGCTTCACACCTATAGATCTTTCTTCACTGGAGGTCAGAACTCTTGTGCAAATAATCATGAACAGATTATTCTCTCATTTTTTTGGCCAGTTAAACTAGTCATCTTAGCTCCCCCTGTCTTACTGGAAAAAGGCATTTAACTCCTACTTGCATCAACATTTTTCTTAAGATAAGCTAAATTGTCTCTCTTTTTTACATCTGTTATTCTCTTCCTTGTGCTATTCAAAGGAGAGGGTGCCTTGCCCAGTGTTCCAGTTTAGCCTTACCCTACACTTTCTAAATTGTGATGTAACAATCTTATAGTAGTTTACAGATTTTGTGTACAAACTGGAACTGCTTGCTTGTTTTTCTAAAATCCCTAGAACCGCCATGACCTTCTGGTACATTTGATGCTTGAGACCATTTTTGGCCTACTGTTGCATACATGGTGATTTGGAGATTCAAAACAAGATGGAGGACAAAATGAAAGCGTTCATTCTTCTGCAGTCTTAGAATTAAAATGGTGTGTACACAAGAAAATGGAATACATCCTTCTTTGTGAAAACAGTCCACCACAGGAGGATAGCATTTTGCTATACCACTGAAAAATAAATAGAGAGCTTTTGAGGTAGAAAACTCAGTCCATGTGAGCTTTTGTTTATATATGCAGCATAGTCTGCTGCATATATAAACAAAAGCACTGCATTTGTTTGGAAAAAAACATATGCAGAACCTCTGCATTAGAGTAATCAAAGTATTATATGTGAAAATTTTACCTTTCTGAACGACAAAATAGCAAATAAACACAAAGCAAAAGCCATTTGGTTTCATCAACTGAATGAAACTGCTCCACAGATAATTACTTTCCCTTCAGTCTCACATTTCTCTGAAAACTTCGTGTGTTAAAAATTATAGTTCACTTTTTTTTCTATTTACACAAGGTTTATCATGGTAATACAGTCTGCCTTTCTTTATACAGTCACATAGCCAGATATGAAACAGTTGGCTAAAAAAAGCCTGATTCCAAGCTTTCCTTATATGGCACATCATTGGCAAATGCCTCTCATGGATATCACAAAAATGTAATTATAATGTCATGGGGTTTTATCATTCAGATACAGTCAGTATTAGTCTGCTTGAGTCTACTGCATGGGACTTTGAGTCTAGACAAAGCATGAAAGCAAAGCATTGGCTGACAATGCTTTTTGCTGTTCCAGTTATCCTCATCAGTCATATGTTAGTGTGTCTGTATCATCTCCCTGATCCTCTATTTTATCATGAACAAAAATGTATTTTCAAACTGACTAGTCTTTGATATAGTGCCAATGTTGAGAATTTCTGGGACTTCCAAATAACAAGTTTCTACCCTGTCCTTACAGATATATTGGTAATATAAACAAATATGCCACGATATCTTTGTAAACAGTAGCAGAAGAAATAAATTAGATGCATATTCAAGGGAGTAAAGAACAATACATACTGCCTTGAATTCTGGGAATTTCCTTTAGTGTGGCCGCTATGTCAAAGCTGTGTACAATATGGGCCCTAGAGTGTTAATGATAAGTATAATTTAATGATCTGTGACATTTTAACTAGGAGCCTGTGTAAACAGCAGGACATACTAGGGAGAATTTGGAGTACGAAGAAATCCTTGTGCTTGGTTTACTATGGACACAAAGGCAAAATTGATAAAACTGGAGATGCATTTTTTAGTAAACTGTGTTCAGGGAATGATACCACAGCCTATAAGACCTGTAGTCAGTGGGAGGAAAAGACATTACTCTCTAAACTCCAGAAGCAGAATTATCCTTGTGCCCTTGTTTCACTTCTGTAAATCTTTCTTTCTCAGATTTAAGTACTATGATGCTATGAAACATAAAATGTTAATATTAACACAATTCTGCCAGAGGAAACAGAGCATAATTTCTACTCTCAATAAAGTCTTGCTTTACCAAAGTCATATATATAAAAGACCATAATGAGATTCTCTTTCTTGCAAGCCCCTAGTTTGCTTTCAAATGAAAGAAAACTCTTAAGTATTCACTTACATGTTGCATTTGAGACCCTCTAAGTCAGCTAAAACACTTTAAANAAAATTTTATGATAGTTTTAGGAAGAGATGCTACTTCCATGCCATTTATCGAGGCTATCTGTTACAGTTTAACTTCACAGATCATTTGAATATATCATATTTAAGATGCAAATATAATAAAAGACAACTCAAAATTATGTGTAATACTTCAGCAATCAAGTGCAGACAAATGAAGTAGGCATTCATGGTCTCAATTTTCTAAGAAGCTGAATAGTTGCTAATTACAGTAGACAGCATTCTATCCCATTTCAAATACCTTTATCTTCTTCTTTATCTTTGTTACTAGGAAACCATTAACACATTATAAGGAACATGAAATACTATAGTAATAATTTTGTTATTTAGCCTCCCTTTTTACTTATTAACCCTTTAAAGATGTATTTTCCTGTGCTTAGTGAAGACAGAAAATATTTTCTAGCACCCATGGAAGGTATTATGCTTAAGATAAAAATCCTTTTGATATTCACATGGTTGAAAATGCATTGGCAGTCCAATTTACACAAGCTAATTTTTAATATGTCTCACAACATAGAATAAACCTTTTAGGCATAAAGGATTTCTCTGGGACTTCTTTGAAACTAAAAGGGATGACATTAGCTATCCATGGATGCAGTTTATGTGGTGGTACCACATTTGCAGGAAAATAATTTAAATATGCATAACATGTTAGGTTTCTGGGGTTTATTTAAGTATGAAATATCAATAATTCATATTTTAAAGGAATTGGCGATTCTACAATAAAAAAAGCTTTGGCAGGAAGGTCAGCTTAAGAAGTTCTTGCTGCCTGCTTTAGTCAAGGTCCTGAGTTTAAAAAATGGGTTGAGTAACCTTAAACTCATATTAATTCACTGATCCAATGGACACAACAAAAAGAGCAGCATGTTCCTGCACAGTGTTGGGAAATACAGGCACGCAGGATGTAAAAATGTCTTAAGCCATCATTGTTGACTAACTCCTTAAACTATCAAACTGAGGTCCCACAACTCAGAATTGGCTTCAGCCTGTGCGGACATTACTAAATGTAAGATGCAATTCTGTGCTTTCAGAAATGAATGTGAATAAATCATATAATATCATAGATACAATTTTCAAATTATTATTTACAATTAAGTTTGGTAAATAGTGGTGGAAAGCCAGTCTCATATCACTTAAAAAAGAGTACCCTTCTAAGGAAATACATGTTTGACAAAGCTGTAAAATGAGGACTATATACCAAAAAGCAACAGCTCAGAAAGGGGAGAGGCACAGTGGACAAGCAGATCAGAATGATATTCCAGCATAACTCGTCAATGTAAAAGCAGAGGAGTATTTTAGAAGAGTTGAGAGATTATTTTTCCCTCATTATACAACATTACCAAAGTATAATAGTGCATGTAGTTCTTGTATTTACACCAAGAAAAGCTGTCAAAAAATTACAGTAGGAACAAGAAATATGACTCAAATTATTCAGAGCTAGGAAAATCCTCTTTGCTTGCAGACTGAAGGTGTTCAGCTTATAAAAAGGAAGTTTAAATTATTTGTGTACATATAAACTGATTTTTCTCTGAGATAAAATATTAGATGTGAAAGTGTTCTGTTCGGACAAAGTCTTAAAAATCCAGTTCCATAAGTTGCTGACACTCTTTAGCTTCTAAAGGCATTACCTCTTGCAAATAATTTCACTCTCACCCAATAAGAATTATTTGTAAAACAATAAATGTAGTCCCAGAAACATATGAAACAAGAATCTAACTTTCTTGGATTTTGAATTGTTCTTTCTCATCTCTAAATAAAAAATAAATAAAAAAGTGTAGCTTTGTGAATGTACTTGGAGATGAGGGAGCATCAAACATCCATACCCTCACAAATGAAAAAATAGTGAAAAAATTACTTAGTGTTCAGAAAAGGATGGTCATATAAAAGTCTATGCCATTCCTTAAAATATCTTCTTGTTTCCTCCCTCTATATGAGCAGGTTTTAAAATTGCTACCAGGAAAAAAAAAAAAAAAAAAAGGTTAGCAGAGAAAGGCTTTCCAGTATTTCATTAATCAAAGCCTCCTGAAGTTCAGACTGATTTTAGCAGCAACATATATCACCAATTTATCAGGACATACATTATTATTATCATAAACAGTAAAGTGTGATTCTAAATCTAAAAAAAATCCAAACTAACAAACATCTAAGAGGTGCTTATTCCTAGGCAAGGGTTATTTTTTCAGATTTGCTGACATGAGCAGTAGTGTCAATGAAAATTCACTTTGGTAAAAACCAGGAAAGTGTGTACAAACATGCAGTGCTCAGTTTCTCAGTGTTGTCCAGTTGAATTTGAATTATGAATGAATATTTCCTGATGATTCATTATTTATTTATATTTGTTCAAACAAAAAAATCCCCAACCTTAAGAATACAGATGCAGCAGTACAGAACAATAACACTGTATTATTCATCCTGAAGTTTCTTTAGAAAAATTGTTTAAGCAACATGTCATATTTATGACATTCAGGAGAAAGGATCAGTGTAATAAAGCTGCAACACAGAGCTCTGGCAGGAGAATGATTGTTTTTTTCCTGGCACCACTCACACAATCTGGATAATGGCCACCATATTGACTTTCACAGTGTAGGCTGTGAGAGGACAGGATGCTAATCTTATAATGTTTGTACAGTGACTCATCTTCCACATAAGTAATAGAGGCAGAGGACACTACTGTCTTTGTAGTATGTCTTTTCACAGGAGGCATTACCAGAATCTGTAGGGTGAAATATAGGTGGCACTGGGGAAGGGAAGAAATTAGAAAATATGAGTAAAGATGGCGGTTGTGTAGAATTGCTGAGTTTTGCAGTTTCATCTCTGTTCTTCCTCAAAAATGAAGATTATGAATTACCTGCTCTCTTAGCCTGGCAAATTATAAGAGTAAAAATTTAAGCGCAATAAATCTGCACATTCGAGAAAAATAAATGCTACTATGGCCTTCACAATTTAAACTTTTATTTTTAAAAAAGAGGAGGAATATAGAAGGATGAGCCTGGGTCATGCAGGAGACTGAGAGGATAATCGGGGAAGGAAGGGTGAGAGAAACTGATTTAGTTGCAGCAGACAGTAGCATAGGACAGAAGAACAGTGTCTGGTTTACGGAAGGCCTCAGTGCATCAGGCAGGCTGGAGCAAAACCAGAGTGGCAAGAATTGCAATAGGACACCTGCAGCTGCTGTAGGGTGTTCTCATGAGTACATGTGAGTATGTGATATTGGGTAGTGCATTTGTTTTTAAGGGCTGAGATGCCTATACAGTAGGATTGGAAGGCAAAGCCCTGGTACTGGAGGCAGTGGTGTTCTCTGCCTTTCTCTTTGTTCATCTGTGTATCACTTCCCCACGGTTGCTCACTGTAAGATCAGTGAAAGAGAAAGCAGGAAAAAACACATGACTGGATGAAAAGAGGATGCTAAAGGAAAGGAAGGACTATTGAGTAATGTCAGCAGCCCTGATGAATGTCTAACATTCCAGCAGGGCTGCAAGAGACGTGAAATGCATGTGATTTGGAAGATTAGGAAATAAATCTAAGCTTGAAAAATGCTGTTGCCTGTTGCAGTCTTTCTCCTTTTCCCTAGAAGGCTTTTAAGATTAGCTGTTGATGCAAGAAATGAGTATGGGTTAAACAAAAGGAGCTATATGTCATCAGAAGGAGGAGCCCAAGTGAAACACATTTAGCTTCAGTCCTGAATACAGTGATAAAGAGAAGTAGTAAAGAGCCAGTGTCCAAAAGAATAAGAGTGAAAGTGAAAAAGACTGCTCCTTGGATATTTTGGACAGGAAGGCAGGCTTGCTATTGATAATACCAAAATTGAACTTTGCATGACCTTTAAAGCACATACCCATTTCCTCTTTAGAAGGCACTTGGGAGACATGGGGAAAGCACAAACCAAGGAGGGAACATTACATCACTGAGAGGGTTCAGTGTAATGACAATGAATGGGAGTAAACACACGACCTGCTGGGATGGCCAGCACAGAAAAAAGTATATTTGAAGGGAGAAGCACAGTACTGCAGAGAAACACTTCACTTTAAAGGGCAAGAAAGGTTTGGAGGAGGCCTGCCTAACTGCACGCTGTCATCAGAGGGAGAAGTTTGGAGACTGTTTCAGAGATATGGAGAGATATGCAAAGCATCATTTGTAGGAAAATGAAATTAATCACTTTCCATGCACCTCAGTCTGTGGAAATGGCTAGACAGCAGCAGGAGACACTGAAGAAAAACAAAGAAATATGCCAAAAGCATGTGAGCAGAAAGAGAACTAGAGTAGGAATAACCTTGAGATCAGCAGAAAAGCTATTTAGCAAACTGCAAGGGAAACCAGGAGGAAGGACAGGAAAAATTGCCAAAAATTGCCAAAATTGCTCAAATTAAAATGAATAAAATGGTCAAGGGACACAAGGAGTACATTTTTCATCTAAAACGTTTTGTAGAAGTCTTATGTGACAAATATTTGGGGCTTTGTGCTTACCTGAATACATATGATTTTTAAGGAATAGGGATTATATGATGATTTGTATTTCATAGACTATCTGCTATTCTGAGTTCCTCATCTTGACTGAGGCTTCTGAAGTGTACAGTACTATACCAAAATTATATGACACTAATTTCATTACTTATGTGCAACAACTAGCATGGATATAATGTAGCTTTGGGACATTATTTGTATTTGTGCATGTAAAATCATTTCAGACAGACAAACGCAGACTTAATTCATTTGGATCTGGAAAATACACCTAGGGTGCTTTGGGCACCCTGCCACCAGGGCTGTATGCTAGCCAGAGCAAATCTGCTGACAATTATCTTTCTGGTTGCTGTAACAGAGGCACAGAAGTGCTTTGCCTCCCTCATAGCCATGACACAACATTTAGTAAACCTGTCAGAGTCATCTGAATAGGGGGTCTTTCATCTTCAGTACTTCTAGATTCACTTTGTCTCCTGAATGCCTCTCAAAAAACAGAGTTTCATGAAGGGCAAGTTCCTGCGAGTATTCAGGATTAAAGCAGGCTTGCTTTTCTGAAAGTTTGGACTTAAATTGTTCTGCTTTTTTCTTTTAGCTTGACTCTTGATTTCTGTATGCACAAAATCAAAAAAGCCTAAGACTCATCATTCCTGACCATGAAATTAATACTGAACAAATAATTATTAACAAAAAAATACCATTAGGCAAAAGAAATAAAAATAAGAATTTCTTCTGTATGCAGAGGGGAAAAAAAGAACAACTAGAGCAAAAGAGTGTAATTAAAAAATGAAGAGGAAGAAAATTAGTGATGATGATATTGCTGAGATGCTGACTACTCAGTTTTTAATGAGGAAAAAAGTGGGGGAAGTAAGTATAATTAGGAAATAATGAAGCTTCTCTAAATACACCTGTTTATAAAATAGAGGTAAGAAGATGCTGGAATGTACAATGGCTGTATTCACCAGCACATTGCTTTGTACAGAAGGTACTGACTTAGGTCAGATTTTCTTCTGCTTAGACTGCTTTAAATAGCTATTCAAAGAGCACAAGAGTTATATAGGGATTTCTAGAGAAGTTACACATAGAATTTAGCCTAAAATAATCTAAAGTCAATTGTCTAATTCACTGACAATGTTCGTAAAGAAATGAGAGAACACCACAGACATTTTTCTGGCATTAAACATTTATATTTTTTTTTTTTTTCTGGTAACTAATGCTTTTTACCTCATTACTCGTTGTCTTCTGAAAGAGCAAATGGGTAGTTATTCAAAGTTTGGAAACAATGGCTGCTGTATACCCGAAAAATGTTCCATAGTTTTGTAGTTTCAGTTAATTTCTTAGTGGATTGTAGTCAGTTTCTGATGTAGCCCACAGCATTTGCTACTTTCACTGACATTCCCATCAGGAAGGAATGAATATTGTAATGGGTATTGTAGAGAAAATTACTTACCTTTAAGGATTTTCTTCCAAGTTCATATTTGAGGCATCTAAAGGATAAATGTAAAGAAATTTTTAATGTTCACTGAAATTCCAAGTCTCTGGAAAGTGGCCAATATTATGCCAAGTTCCAAAAAGAACATGAGGGAAGACCCAGGGAACTACAGACCTATTAGTCTAAGCTGGAAAAATTATGCAGGAGATCATACTGGGTGCTATTGAAAGATATTTACAGAAAAACACTATCATCAGGCATGGTGAACATGGGCTCACAAAGTAAAAATTCTGTTTAATTAATTTTATGTCCTCAGATAAGGTCACCCACATAGTGAATGAAGGGAATTCGGAACATATTTTTTCTGGATTTTAGTAAGGCTTTTGATACTGTTCCTTACAGCTTCCTTCTGGACATGGTGCACTTAGTGAAGAACTTGCTGAGGATCAGGACCCAAAGGGCTCTAGTGGATAGGGCTACCTCTGCCTGCTCACCAGCAGCATTCCTCAGGGGAGGTTACGTTCAATACTTTATTGGATGCTGGAATTGAATGCACCATCAACAAGTTTGCTGGTGATAACAAAGTTGGAGGCACTGCTGAGTCTCTCAAGCAACAAGAGTCTTTGCAGAGGGATTTAGAGAGTGGAGCACTTAGTAACCATCAGTGGCATGAAATTTAACAAGTCCAAATGCCAGATTCTGCCACTGGGATGGAGTAACACTAGTCACAAGATTAAATTGGGAGAGGAGTGGCTGCAGAACAGTCCTGCAGACAGGGATCTGCGGGTGCTGGTTGCCAGCAGGCTCATTAAAAGTCAGTTGAGTGCGCTGGTAGCCAGGAGACCAAATCACATCATGGGGTGTGTCAAACACAGCATCACCAGGCAGGCAAAAGAAGTGACTGTCATGATGTGTTCAGCATTGGTGCAGCCTCAACTTTAGCACTGAGTGCAGTTCTGAGCCCCACAAACGAAAAAGGATTTGAAGGTCTTTGAATGTGTCCAGGGGAGGGCATCAAAGCTGGTGAAAGGGCCGGAAGGAACGTCTTATGGGGAGCAGCAAAGTACTCTGGGTTTGTCTAGTTAGGAAAAAGGAGCCTGAGGGGCAGCTTTGCTGGTCTCTACGGCTTCCTGAGGAGGGGAAGCAGAGATGGAGTTTATGAGCTCTTCTTTCTGATATTTAGTGTGAGGACACATGGGAATGGTTCAAGGCTGTTTCAGACAGGTTAGATTTGAAATGAGAGACCATTAGTTTACTGGAAGGGTAGTCACTGGAACAGACTTTTTAGTGAGGTGGCTGATGCCCCAAGCCTGTCAGTGATTAAGAGGCATTTGGACAATGCCCTTAAGAACATGCTTTAACTTGTAGTCAGCCCTGAAGTGGTCAGGCAGTTGGGCTGGATGATCATTGCATGTCCCTTCCGACTGAAATATTCTATTCTATTCTATTCTATTCTATTCTATTCTATTCTATTCTATTCTATTCTATTCTATTCTATTCTATTCTATTCTATTCTATTCTATTCTATATAATCTCCTACACAGGTCAATCTCTGCTTCAGACTCTGAGACTGTGAATAAACTCTAAGAAGAAATTTCACAGGCTGTTTCTACATATAATGCATGAGAATTCATGAGGGATATAAACAGAAATAATTTTGTACATAGAAAACTGCAAGGATCAAATTAAGGCAGGGATATTACCTTCAGTACTCTAAAATTTCACCAGGAAAATGAAGAGTCATATAAACGGATGGTGGTATCAACACTTGCAGGATGTTGGGAATTAAAGGTAACATGGTATAAATTGAAAATTACGTGCCTGTATTGTCTTGATAGCCAGTAAAGCAGTCAAACACCAGTTTTACATGCAAGAAAATCTAAAGGGAGTGGGTAAGACCTCTGTACCTGTTCATCTACAAAAAAAAATAGATCAGTGTTTCATAGTTAAAAAGGTGTTTTACATTTCAGAACAGGTTTTTTGTTTGTTTGTTTGTTTGTTTGTTTGTTTGCTTCAAATGAAGCACAAATAGTTCCAGGTTTATTTTACATTTCCAGGTCTCAAAAGCCAAATTCAGTTCTCATGTCACACAAAACTCCCAAAGTGCCTAAGATTTGCTTTTTATGTTCAAGACTGCAACTATAAAGAATACTAGAATTTTCTCTTGCAAATAAAAACCATTTATTCTAGGAAGTTATATTTGCTCAGAGCCTATTATGACAGGATGTATCTCTAATTGGTGTCACCGGTAACATTTAAAACACAAACACATTAAGTGTACCAAATGAAAACAGTACTGAGTATTTCTAATTCAATACCAAACAAACACAAAATGAAGCAGTAGCACTATTTGGCCTCTTTTTTTTGTAGTCCATTGAACTAATCAATAAAATTTAACATATTTTACATCAACCAGAGAATAACAGTGCATGGAGATCAAGGATATGAATTGAGTTGAACCTAAATAGGTTAAACTGAAATACAGTTCTAAATATCTTGAACTCGTTGCATCCAGATCCAAGCATTGCCTTGTGTGTATACATTTTGCAACACGATATGTTAAAGCAAGAAAGTTGGTATGGTTTGGGAGTTCTGCTGTGACTGAAAACCTCTTACTTTCTTAAGCACTTTTCATGGTTTAGCACCAGCCAGCAGTTAAGGACCACACAGCTACTGAATCTTTTCCTCAGAGCGGGGTGGGGGAGAGAATTGGAAGGGTTAAAGTGAGAAATCTCATAGGTGGAGATAAAAACAGTTTAATAAGAAAAGCAAAAGCTTCACAAACTAAGCAAAACAGGGAATTCAACCACCACATCCCATGGGCAGGCAGGTGTTCAGCCATCTCCAGGAGAGCAGGGAGATGGCTGAACACCTGTCTGCCATCACACCTAACAGTGACTTGGGAAGAGAAACATCATTAAATTAGATGTCCCCCTTCCTGCTTCTTCTCCAAGTTTTTGTGTGAAAGATGACACCACATGGTCTGGGTTATTCCTTTGGTCAGCTGGGGTCAGCTGTCCCAGCTCTGTCCCCTCCCACCTCCTCTTGCACCCCGAGCCCACTCGTTGGGGGTGCCCACTCCTCTTGCACTCTCAGTCCACTCAGAGTGGGGTAAGAAGTAGGAAATGCCTTGATGCTGTGTAAACCCTGCTCAGGAGTAATTAAAACATCGCTGAATTATTAATGCTGTTTTAAGCACAGATGAAATCTCACAGAATAATAAATATTACAGGGTTAATTTTATTATTTTTTTTTAATTTGAATTGGGGTTTTACTACTCCTGTTTGTTGTGCTGATACCCCTGCTGCCACACTCCTAAACAAGAAGACCCTGCTATGAGCCTCCTTCAGTTTTCACAGTTCTTGGCATGGAAATGACACCCTAGACAGTCCTTCTCTTGCCAGATAAACAACACTTCTGAGCTCTCCCAAGGGCCACCTTGCCGTGTACAGATGACCCCTATTCTCTAATGGACATAATGGACATTTTTTGCCACCCTGTCTCAGCGTTTCTGGCCCTTCAGTGGATAATGGTAGATGGAGAAGATCTGTCTTTCTGAGGTCCTCAGGGAATGCTGGGCTGTTCAAGGATATTCCTTGCTGGTGACTCACCAACAAAGGCAACCCTATACATGGTATGCTTCAGTTAATCAGGTTTGAACTTTTGACAGAATTTGTGATGTGTGCCAATAAAGTGTATGGCAGGAAAATGAAAGAAGATTTTTTTTTTACATTTTTTTTTCAGTTTTAGCATTCTGCTTTCACAGAAACAAGTTTTTCTTGATTATCAGGAACAAGTAAGCAAAGACTATTCCTGATTAATCTGTCATTCTAAGAACCTACATCCTCTTTGGCAGGAGTATAGTGTAAATAAAGAGTGGGCAAGCTCAATTTTTTTTTTTTTTATGTATTAGCGTAAACTGTAATTCCCAAATGACAGGGGAATAAATTTTATATACTTGTATTTATCTTCAACTATATCTCAACTATGATTCAGAAAAGTGAAAAGGAATATGTTCCTTATAAGATTATCTTGCTAGATGAACTCTTTTGGTCTTACAAGAAACATGTTTATTAAAAAGGTGGAGCTTCATGGGCATTGGCAAGGCAAATAAGAAAGACTGCAGACAACTAATGATCACAGGAACCCCTGTATTCAAGCAGTCACCTTTAATACCATGCTATTGCACCTGCAAGGCAAGAAGTGCAACTATTGTTCTGTTCTTCACATCACTCTTTCTTGCAACTCCTTCCCATAACTCTTTCTTTCCTGCTTCTCCTTGCAACACTCAGCAGTCTCCAGCCTTTTCTTCCTGAGGGTGCTCAGTTGCTCTTCATGAAATGTGTAATCTCCCTCCCAAGCATCCTACCTGACCCACTCAATTTCTTCTTAAAACCAAGTAGCAGACTAACCAAGATCAATCAGTGAAAAAAACACACATGAACTGTCATGGGTGAATATGTTGCCACTTGATGTGAACTAGGTGCACCTTGCCCTTCTGTATGACAAAATACTGAAGATGGTAGAATGAATAATTAGAAGATCATCTGTCATGCATTTAAAGTTAGTTTAACCAATATAACATTCAACTTAACATTTTGAGAATTAGGACCTGTAATTTCTCTCTGTAGCCTCTCAGAAAGTCCATCCATATAATTTATACTTGGACTTTTATTTCCATTCCATTATAAGGGACCACAGAAAGATAGTATAGGTGGAGCCTCAAAAGTATGTTACAGAGAGATTAACTATCCACAATAATACAAAAATGTATATAATATGTACAACAACTTCAAATAATCTTATTTCTTAAAAAAAAAAAAAA